>CAHIKZ030005126.1:55000-402500 GCA_903632075.3 Acanthosepion pharaonis
AACAAGAGTATTTTAATTTTTTCTTTGTTCTTTAATGTTTCTAATCTAGGTTTACTTAACACTTTTATTACACTCATAAATAAAAATGTTAAAGATTGCTGCATAAACTGATGAGCATTATGTTTAGAGAGCAGCTGCAAGTCCTCAATTTTTCATTTTCTGGGCTTTCTTTCAGCTGTACATCGACTGGCATGCTTGTTTGCTTCCTTTTTTATGTTCAGATGTTTAACCAATTTTAATGAGATTTGCATAATTTTTTAAACTAAAATTTGTGTAAAAAAAAAAGAAAAAAGAAAAAAAAAGAAAAAAGAAAAAAAAAGAAATTTATTTGAGGGATTATTAAGGCTTTGGCTTTATTCAAATTTAAGTTTCTGATGTTAAGTATAAGCATCTTTTTTGTTTCCATTTTCTCTAAAACTTCATTGTTGTTCACATGTTTGATCCATGGTATTCTCAGCATCCTCAGTAGAACCACATTGTGTTGCTTGAAGTCTGTTCATCTGTGAAGAGATTGACCAGCATTCACTGCCATATAGGAGTACCATTATTAGATAACAGTTCAGTACTCTTTTCTTTTTTTTTTTTTTTTTTTTTTTTTTTTTGCTTCTAATGAAATTTTCCTGTTTCTTAGTACATAGTTTTTGGAAGGCATCTTTTACTATCCCAATGGGTCTTTGGATTTCAGTGTTGCACTTTCTGTCCTATGTTAAAACACTTCCCAGATATTTAATTTTTTTTACTTGTTTGCTTTTTGGTATCTCCAATTTGTAATTTGCATGTTGGGCTGTTCCTTTTGCCAACAACTATGCGTTCTGTCTTCTGAGAAATTGACAATTCAACTACTACTAAAAGTTTTCAGATGTTCATGGTTCCTCAGTTTTGTGATGTTCATGGTTACTGAACTAGTCTTAACTGAGTTAGATTAATTTAAAATTCTCCCTTGTTTCTCTCCCTCAAATTCTGTTGCCTTCTCTCAGTTATCCTTCTGCTACTTCTCTTTTCTAAGTGCAATATTCTTGCATGTTTGTGTGTGTGTGTGTGTGTGTTTAACATACTTTTAAACAAATGCATATTATGTTGATGTGTGCACTTGATATGATCTATATAAAGGTGTTGTTGCTTGCACCACTTCATATTTTATATATTGTTATTGAATACGATTTGGTAAGCAAAGGACAATGGAAAAAGTTAAGACTTTTGTCACTGCTTTAAAGAATTTTAATGAGCAATCATTAAATTTGCTGATGTAGAATGAAAAGGCTAAAAAATTCAAACACCTGCTGAAAGAAAAAATGGAGAAATTTAAAATATGTAGGTATGTACATAAATAGAAGGGAATAACGTTTTAAAAATAAATACTAGAGCAACATAATAACATTCAAAAAACAAATTTACATTTTAAATTTGTTCTTTGTTTTGTATGTGTAAAAGTTATTAAATATATATGTGGAATAATCTTACAAACTTTGTGTGCAAAACTTTTGCATTGACTTCTAAATTACTCTGTGATAAACTGCAGATGCCTTTTCTTTTTGGCATTTTAGTTTTTTTATCACCTTTTTTATTTTCTCTTGGAACTTTCTAGGTAGTCAAGATGTCTGCAAAAAATCTCATTAAAAACTGCTTAAATTTTGTTCAGGTTTGTCTCCATTTATGTTCAATGTTTGTTTTTCAAACTTAAATTAAAAAAGAAATTAGTAAAATTCACAAAATGTTGAGAAAGAGAAGTAGGAAAAAACTGCGAAAAAGAAATAAATTTGCAGCAGTAGAAATTAGACAAGAACAATCTTGTCATCAAGAGGAAATTGATAAAATAACTTGGAATAAAAAAAGTACTGATAATAAAAACAATATAAATTCCCATTATCTAAAATATACAGTTATCAGTAATTTTACAAAGCTAGTGAAAGGGTCACAGCTTGTGGCATTTATTGAAATACTGTGACCTTCACCTTCTTTGTAGAGATCTTTAATTTTCTTCAAAACTTCCTAACAGAACGCATTTTGGGTTGTATACAATACACAAACCTAAATTCTAAAATGCCACTTCCTGCCAAGTCTTACAAAATGGGTCAATTCAAAAGCGAGGAACCCTGGGATACACACACACACACACACACACACACACACACACACACACATATATATATAGATGGCTGCAAGGCTTACATTTCACTCAACGAGTCCCAGGAGAAATGACATTTTCACAAGAAATGTCTTAACATTTATTGGGTGCTATCAAAAAGCAGGCACACATCCTGTTATAAAATAAAATGTACATTTAAAAGGAAGTAAAAACACAAATAAAGTGATTCATATTGTCGAATAATGTTGCAAGAGTATATCTGTTCACGTTTATGAGTTAAGGTAGCTGATTTTTGTTTTTTAACCATCAAGATGTGTAGAAATTCCATGAAACATCTTAAAAGAAAAAAAATACAGGGAGGATGTTTCAAAATAAAGGATTTCCAATAAGGAGAAATTCATTTCTTATTATTCAATTCGCAAGTACTTTTAAAGGTTCTAAGGAAAAATATAAAACTCTTACTCAAAGTGAAATTTGTAAAGAAATAAACATTTATTTAAATGGCAAAAAATTATTTTTACAATATACAAATTGTAAAAATTACAACATAAGGCATGCACTAAATTTCCCTTGTGCATTTCAGACTATCAAGTTAACAGTTCTTTCAAAACAAATTTTCTCTTAGAAAAAACAACAATTCTTGTGAAACAATGTTTTTCTTAACAACAAAGGAATTCTAACAGCTTCCTTTTAAGAACTACGGTTCATATAACTCAATTTCTTAACAACATAAGAAATTTACTTACTTTGAAAGGTTCACAAATTCAAAATGTTGATGGTTCATGGTTTGAAAGTTGAAGGGGAAGAGAAAATGTTACCCTACTTAAAGCAAAGCTGGTTCTCTGTGGTTTTAGACTAAATATTCAGGGTTTCAGATCAGTTGTTCTTAAATACGAGATAAACCCATGCAAGTTTAATAAAGACTTTCTTAGTTAAGAGAATTCTTATAGGTTTTTAAGGGTTATTCTTCTTCAGCTGTAACAGTAGTAGTAGCAGTTTTTTATCATCCCAGGTCACCACTTTTCTTGTCCGTGTTTGAATCCATTCTCAGATGATTGCATTCACATGCTAGAGACAGTCAATTTATTCAGCAGTAGACTTTACATGCCATCTTTTCTGATCAGGTTTTCTTGCCTGGCTGGTCAAATCCATTCTGGTCCTAGATTACAGCTTTCTCACCAGAGTGTGTCCTCTTCCTTTTGTAGTCAAAATTTTCCCTCTTGTAAAGCAAACAAGTGTCTCTAACTGGATCAAAACCATAAAAACCAAAGTCCTTAGGAGGCATATACTTTTATCCCCATTGGTTAAAAACTTCAAAATCACTATCCAATCAAACTGCGCCCATTTGCAATTCAAATTTAGCTAGTTTTTGATATCACATCTGAGCCTCCTGTTGTAAATCTTTTTCCACAGACTGTTTAAACCGTCTGGCTTCATTTTGTCTGTTCTTTTATTAACCATATGGCTTCAATTTGGTGGATTTTTATAACACCAATTTTGAATCATTTTTTTTTCTTTTAAAATCTTTACACATCAATTTTATTTCATTTTATTTTTTTTTTTTTTATATAAAATGTCTGGCTTAATTTTGACTTTCAAAGAAACCATGTTCACATTTTAATTTTTTTCTTAATTAGTTTTTCATACAATTCAATATTATCTTTTTCAGTAAAATAATTTCTATATTTTTACAGAATTCTAACCTTTTAATTTTTTCTCCTACAATTTTAATAACATTTTTATTAAAAATGATTTTTAAAATCTTTGAAATTTAATAACTCATGACAGAAGAAAATCATTATTTACAATAAGAAATTCATTTAAAAATTTATTTACATGTGATGTAAAAATAGTATAAATTTTGTTAAATTTTGTGCAGAATTTTTGTGTCTTAAAGGCTTACATTTTACAATGCATTGACTTTTTTTTAAAAAAAGGGAACATAAAATTCTGCGAATATATTTTTTTTTGGCACTTGGCAAGTTTTATCAAAATGTCAGCAATCATTGCTCTTGCAATTTCCTATGTTTTGCTACTCAAAGTAACTTTTGACCCATTACCATGACCCTTAGTCCCTGCCCTGTCATCTGTTTGCACCAACTTAAGTTGGCTACTTGCTGTTTTTCCCCACATTTCTTACTATATGTCTTGTGAATATTAAATCCTCCAAGACCTCTTTTCTTATGTGTCCCAGAAACTTCAGCTGTCTCTTTCTGATTGTTAGTATCAGTTTCCTTGTAGTTCCTATTTTCCTGAAAACTTGTTGCTCGCATATTCTGTCCTTAGTATTCTCAGTGTTTGTCAGTACAACTAAATCTCCGTTGCTTTACATTTTCTCTTTATCTGTGAGGAGATTGTCGAGCACACTTTTCTTTGTTTCTAACATTATATCTTCATACTTTCCTTAGTTTCTGGAAAACATCTTTTTTTTGTTATAATGTATCTTCAGATTTCTGTGTTACATTTTCCATCATCTGTTAATTCATGACCCAGATAATTAAACTTCTCTACCTGCTTGAATCTGATGTTCCCAACACATAGTGGCTTATGACCACATCATGTTGAAATACTAGTTCCCATATGATCAAAGTTAAGCAACATCAAGCCTGATCTGTACCTAGATAGGTGACTGTCCAGGAATACCAGCTGCTTTAAGCTTGGATGTGAGGGTGGTGTAATGGATAATGACTGATTTGTTAATCAGAGATCTGAATTCCAATGTCTGTTAGGTTTATATTCATTTATGCACAAATACCCTTGAGAAAGTTATGCATCCAACTCTTCTCCCTCTATATATGTATTAATTAGTAAAACTTGTACAACTAAATCATTATTATCTCCCCACCCCTGCAAAAAAATTCTTACAATCTAAAAAAATTTACTGACATTAAATAACCTACAAAGGGTTAAGCTGTGGAAGACAAATCAAAGAAATACTGATTAGCTACACAGGTATGTCTTTTAAGTTGATTTACATCCTCTGGAATATAAATACACAGAAACTACTGGTGCCACAAAGTAAGGGTTCTGTTTATATATTTATTGTAATATAGAATTGATCCCCTACTTTATATCCACATTTGTTTGTTTATCAAATTCTAATCAGGTATGAATTCACCTCTTCTCCCCCAGCTATAGGTTAATTAGTAAGATTTGTGTCACTAGACCATTATTATCTTCAAAAAAAAAAAAAAAATTCTTACAATCTAAAAATATTTTCTGGCTTTAAATAAAATGCAAAGGGTTGATAAGCTGTAAAAAATAGACCAATCAAAAAACCCAATACATACACTTTGGGCTGTCTCTTTTGTTGACAATCATACATTCTATCAAAATAAATGGTAGTAATGCCAAAAATATTAAAATCTCATTGATTAAGCATTATTATCATTGATTGGCCACAAGAAACATATTTACATTAGCAGTAAATTAACTAGTGACAATGTATTTTAGGGGTGTGAAGGAAATATTACTCCTTTTAGTCTATTAAATTTATAGGAATGTTTTCTTTTCATTGCTTCAGATTATAATCCCATTAACAGTGTTATAGAATTGTATGTGAGTGAAAATATTAGCAGAGAAATGTGTGAACAATAAATTCTTTTGCAATGAAATAGATAAAACATTGGGTAGGATATGTGTTGATGGGTAAGGACTTTCCTTGTAATGACACTAATGTCATTGTTATTATGAGCCACAAGTGTAACTCATAGCTATCAAGAAGCTTTTATGCCAAATGAAATGTTCACCCTCATCTACTGCTGCCATTCACTTGATAACTAAAAGCTAATGATTTCTCTTCTGGTCTTCAGATCAAATTCAGTTTCTTCTCCTTCACTTTGTAATTCATCTCAACTTATCCATTGACCTATGTGGGTTGATATGCTGGTAAAACAAACAGACAAACCAAACCAAACCAACTTATTCATAACCAGCATTGATTTCAAATTCTTTTGAACTGTTTACTTGTAAATTATTATTATTCATGCATATTTGGCAAAAGTAATTTGTGTTATTTTTGGGAAGGTACGAACTTTGTTCCTTCATGCTTCTGCTATTAACTTTCCCATCACCAAAATAGTGCCAGTAGAGTATTAGTTACCAATTGGAGCACATGCACCCAACTGGATAAAAATTTAAAATAAGTATTTATAACACTTGGATTATTTGGCATACTGTTTTTCAGTATTCTCTTTAAAAGCAATTTTAGGAAGATAAGTAATATATTGAATATAAATTCATAAAAAGCTTCTATGAAGGAAATGTAAATTTACAAATAAACCAGACAATTAGAAATATGAAAAATGGCTTGTAAATTTATTTGATATGCAATAAATTTCACTGCATTATTTAAAGATTGATACTTTTATAATTTGAATAATTTGGAATTTAGAATTACTTGATTGAACTATTTTTTTTTTTATCAAAATTGTGGCAATAACAATTAACTTAGGGTATCACAATGATCTTTAAAAGAAACTTTGTACACCATAAGTTAGTGAAGCTTTAAAATTTCTACATTTCTTTTTATTGTGGTTAAATAAGAAAAATTGTGTCTTTCTCCCCCCCCCCATCACAATAAAATTAGTAGTGAAATGTCCAAGTTTTCTTCTATGTACCATGTCCCTTCAAGGTGTTGGCGATCATTGTTCTCCACAATTTCCTGTCCTTTGTAGTGCTTCTTCCTCTGTCTCTCTTGTCTTTAATATGGTGATTTTATAAATGTGGCACAAAGTTGAAAATATTAGATGCCCAGTGAGGATCGAACTCACTACTCTGTCATAATTGTTCTTGCAAGATAAGCTTGCTAACCATTACCCCTCGTTTAGGTGCCCTCTCTCGCCTTCAACATATACTGTCAAATTTTCTAATTCCTCTTTCCTCATTACGTACCCTAGAAATTTCAACTATCTTTTTCTAATGCTAAGTATGTTGGGCCATTCCTTTTGCTGACAACCATACGTTCTATTTTCTTACAATTAATGTTTAGTCCTTCTTGCTTTCCTTTACTACCTTCTATAGGAAGTCCTGAGTTATCTGAACAGCTAATGTTTTGTTCAGATTGTGGCTGCCATTAATGAATCCTGGTAGGACTTTTAATTTTCTCAGATTGCTTCAGTGTAAAGGTTGAATAAGTCTGGTGAGAAGATGCATCCTTGTCTTATATCCCTTTCTATTTTTGTCTATTTCACCCTTTTTTCTTTTTGTCTATTTACTCCATTTTCTATCCATATGCAGGCAGTTTGCTGCCAGTATAAGTTCTGTATTATTCTAATATCCTTCTCCAATAAATCAAGCTTACTTAGCAGTTCAAACAGTTCTTTGTATCGTACTTTATCAAATACTTTTGCATAATTTATAAAACATAGGTATACATCCTTTTGCATTTGTATTCTTTCAGATATCATTCTAAAACATAAATATCACATTTCTTGTTCCATGAAATTGCACTGTTCTTGTTCAATTTTGGGTCTAATTCTGCTGCGTGCTGTATTCATCAGAATTTGGATAAGTTATTAAATAACCATTTTGAAATGGTTTATCAAAAAGCAGTTAACAAAATCTTGGTTTAAATTTGAATGCAAATCTAAAAAGCTTTTGAAGGAACCACAAAAAATGATTCATCTTTTTAATCTCTTATAATCTGAAGAATATGGGTAGTTGTTATGAGCCGTGAAGACTGGAGATGCTACAAACAAGTGACTATCTTTAGATTTCTCATATATCTGACAGGAAATAATAAGGGATGGCTATCATTACTTGAAACGTGTCAAAAAAAAAAAAAGTAACAACGAAATTATAGCTTTTCAAATAGAGATTATTTGTGATTAACATGTGTACTCTGTGCAATATCATCATTCTTACTGTTTTTATTCCAACCATTTATCTCTTGTCTTTATTAAGCATGTGTTTTTCGAACAGAAATCATTTTTTCATTTTCATATGTTATTTTAATCTTATGTTAAACTGATGTCTTTCCTTAGAATTAAATTTAGTGTGTCTTTGTAAGTAGTGGATAATAAGTTCCACTATTTTTCATTTTATTTATTTATTTTTGTTTAAGAGCCTAAAGTGTTCTTCCCATATGGAATGCATTCTTTTTCATATTCTGTGGAAATTTTTTGAAATGCCCTCAGATTCATAAATCCAGGAAGTTTATCAACAATGGAAGCTAACATATAATTTCAGATGGGTAATAATAAATGGACCCTTGCAAAATGGGTATGGTTGGTAAAAGCTATGATTGGTTCTATAAAATTTTTGCTTTTTACATTTGGAATAACTTGAGTTTATTTAATTAGAATAATTATAAGATTTACTTATTTCCTTAGGACTTGCTATATTATTTTATGTTTTCATTGTAAAAGCAAACTTTTTTTTTTTTTTGCATAAAATTCACTAAATAAATGTAATTTAGGAAACTTGGGTTTGTTACATGGAAGTTAATTCAACATTTTTCACTTAAAGTTAATTTGATAGACTTCGCTTTGAATTTTTTTATTCATAAAAGTAAATACACTAATTAACTTTATTTTTGTGCAATCTGTATTTCTATTTCTAGCAAATGAAAAAAAGTATGTTGAAGTTAACATTTTAATTTTACTTGATTTAAAGAAATAACTTATTTTTTGTAGTCTTTTTACAAATGTTACAAAGTTTCTACCAACAAGGTTTATTAAAATAAAGTTTTGTTATGTTTAATTTTTCAGAAACTTTTCTCCTGAAGACTTTATTTGATTCTGTTTTTACACTGTTAAATTGATTTACAAATGCTATTATTTGTTAAATATAATTTAATATTTTCGTATGATATTTTTATTCATAATAACAAATATATTGATGTTAGTATTTAATTTTTTATGAGTAATTTGTGTTTTTCTTTTTAAAAGGTATTTTTTAAAAAAATGTTGAATTTTAGTTTACCATTACAAAAATAGGAGCAAACATCGATTTTTTTTATATAAAATTAATGAAAAATCATATATTAAAATGTTATATGAAGTTAATGTCATAATTAGATTCAATATCAATCTGATAATTTTAGATATTGTAAACCGTCTATAAAACCATAATGATAACCCTGCTGCTAACACATGCATTTTTAAGATTCAGTTTCTTCCTACTTTTACTATTATACATCTATAATAAAAAAAAAAATGTATATTTATGAAAAATAAGTTAGTATTACAATAGTTACTTTATTTCTAAACAATAAAATACATTCCTGTTTATTTTATGTTATATTTTTGTTTCAGAATTTATCATTCCAATGTGGTTTTTGTTTCATTAAAACTGTTTTAACATGGATAATTAATTCAGATTAAAATGCATGTTAGATTTCATACACCCTTATTAACAAGGTGGGCAGTGATGGATTCAAAGCCTTGCCAAATTATATACTAATTGTAATAACACTATGATAAAGAAAAAAAATCTATCAGAATAAAGAGGAGGAACTTTTATGAATTTCTTAAGCTGACAAACTAACACAAATGAAAAGTAAAAAAAAATCTTTGCTCTTAGTAGAATGATGAGATTTGAGATAGGCCTCCAGTTCTGGGCATCAGTTGCATTATGTCTTGGACTGAAGTAAAGGATGCTATTCTATCTAAACAGATAATTGAATTGGGAAACATACTTGAATTCTAGCTGAGGCAGTTTATCCTCATTTTACACCAATGATATTAGGGAAAGGCAAGAGTTCCCCTTGTCCCACTGCATGATGTACCAGGTCTTGACAAAATGTTTCATCACTGACACAATGTTTGATAAAGAAGGATTACTTTGGCAAAAACATTCTCATAACCACTTTACATGTTTTCAGGTAGTAGCAATAAAATGCCATAATCACTATTGTTGACCTTCACATGTTTCAATCAACATGAAAGTTTAACTCACATATTGCATTTGATTGTATTTGCTTTTCAAATAACCTTGAAACAAATCATATTTAAGCTTTCTCTAAGCGAATGTGAAAAGTATAATTTAGTGTATAAAAAATGATGCAAGGTATACATGTTTTTAAATTTGTTTTTTAATCTTTTCCAGAAAGAATTTGTCTTCTAAGAAAGGTGGGGTTGTTACGATGAAGGGAAAGACCAAAAAGAAGCCACCAAAAGCTGAAAATGGGACTCTTGGGAACCCATCTTCCAAAACCAGTTCTGCTCCACAATCAACAGGAAGAAGAGGAAATGAATCACCTACTTATCCCTCTTCAGGCCTACCAGACAATGGAGTCCAAGTACCGCCTTACCCACCTATGGTTAACAGACCTAACTCTGCAATAAGTAGTGCAGCACCACCATCCAGTCTTCCTTCAATGGAAAAAAGATCCAGCTATCCTACAAGCAGGAAAGCAGCACCACCCATTTCTCCTTCAATTGGTAAAGGGCCTGCTGCTCAAACTTATCCTGAAAGCAGTGGTCAGTCTCAAGACCCAAATATGTATTATACTAATGACTATACTTATTCTGATGAGCAGTCTTATTTGCCTGACTCTGCACACTCTTACCATCCTCATGCTCAAGGTGTTGATTTACCTCCTTACAGCATTTCTCAGGATTCCAGTCAGACATATGGACAAAGCTCTTCAAAATATGATCACAGTCATTCTCTTGGACAATCTGACTATAAAAAATGTGCATCAAAAGTTCCTGACTCTTATACTCCACCAGTAGATACTGATCACCACCCATTTGAATATGATACTTACACTAAAGATTATGCCTCCCCTTCACATGGGACACACCAATCTTCTCCATACTTTGATGGCTCTCCTGCTCATGTCACTGGTTCTCCAGCTTCCTCCTATGGAAATGGCCGACCATCTTATGACCACAGTGGTTCCTCTTCTCCTCTTGGTCATAGTGGCCCCACTTCCTATTGCCATAGTGGACAATCCTCTCCACATGACCCCAGTAGACTATCCCCTTTAATTAACCATAGTGGACCATCATCTCCTCTAGGTCATAGTGGTCAGCCATCACCACAAGAATATGGTAATCCTTCCCATGCTTCACAATATCCCAGAGATAATTATAATTCTTACCCACAATTTAATGAAGGTCACCAATCACCAAACCACTGTAGTCCTTTTACACAAGGGTACAGTAATGGTTACCAGGAATCCTTTCCCAAACAAAAACGAAACAGCTATGAATCATCACCTAAAACACCAAAAGGACACTACAATCCTGAAAATGTTGATAAAAGCTACCAGGTATCTACTCCTTTGAAGCATGTCTCAAAATCAATGCTTGTTAAAAAACCACCAAGGTCACCAAAAACACCTATGTCTATCCCATTTAGATCAAAAGAGGCTCCTTCACCCTCAATTGCTGCTAAGGCACTAAAGAATTCTCCAGTAGAAGACTACACAAATATTGTCCAGCCTTTACCTTCAAAATCAGGACCACAGATTCCATACAAAGAAAAGTTGCCAAAAAGCCCCAAAAAGGAAATATTTGTTACATTCCCAGATGGAAAAATGGTTAAACAGTTTGTTGATCCCAAGTGAGTATATTTTTTTTTTCATTCTTGTCAATTTTTATTATTTTGTCATTTTTAACATTTTTATTAGTAATTTCATTTTTCATTTTTAGGGACTTTATTCTGAGTTGTAAAATTTTTTCTATTTATATGAGGTACATTCAAAAAGTATCTAACCTTTGGGCATAAAAAACATCAATTTTGTACATTTCACAAATTTTATTTAATCACCTTCAAAATACTCCCCTTCAGAGTTCACTTCAGTTGTGCTACTACTAGCAACACCACTGGAATGCTATGGAGTTCTGCTGTCACTTTCCATGTGATTTCCACATTGCTTCCCTTTCATTGTGGTTTTCAGATTGGGGAAGACCCAGAAGTCATGTAGTGCCAAATCAAGAGATTAGGGAGCTTGTTGAACAAGTAGTGTATTGTTCTTAGCCAGGAAAGCTTCAATTATGTGGGCAGATTGAACACTCTCCACATGCACAAATGGAATGCACTGATCCTGTGTGTATTCTTACTTCATGAGCAATTCCCTGCATTGTTGCTTGACGATCTTCCATGAATATTCACTGAACCTTCTCAATCAGCTCCTAGTTTTGCTTGTTGGTTGGCCTGCCTGAGCATGCCTTACTCTCCACTGAGGTGCAGCCATTTTTGAAGTGGTTGTACCACTCCTTGATCTGGGTTTTGCCCGCAACATCATTGCTTGCTGAATCTTCTGGATGGTTTGAGCTTGAGTATCTCCAAGCTTTTGGCAAAGCTTGATGTAATATCTCTGCTTAATGCATTCAATTATCTTGCATGGAAATGAAAATCTGACAATTGTGCACTACACATGTACTCTAGGTGTAACAGCTGGGAATTGATTTGACCTACCAGTGCAAAAATTTTCACGATTGCACAGGAAGGGTGGGGTCGCTTCTCACTTAAAGGATTTTGCCCACGCTGTATCATAAATAAAGTCGGATACTTTTTGAATGTACCTCATATAGTATATAATTTTCCAGATTTGGAAATCATTTTTTATAGAATAGTAACCTTTATTACATAAACCATGTTACTTTTATTAGAGAAAAAAGATTTTTGAACATAATATCCTTTTAAATGTTACTAGTGTAGATTTTACAAGTAAATGCATTTACATGTGGTGGCCAGTTGGAATGTGGTTAACTTGATATATTATATGAGAAGCCTAGAAAGCCAAGTTAGATAATTTGAGTTTTACTAGTACACCAAAAGTACTGTAATATCTGTATTTTTCTATTTAAAAGTAAAATTGACTATTTGAAACTGAAAGAAATAAACTATAGAGGAAGTGAAATGTGAACATATGATGTTGCCAAGAAAGTTGTTTGAATGTTTCTTAAAACTGATGTTTTATTTATCTTAAAAGTGCTCATGTGCTATGAGAATTCGTGAAACAAAATGACCATGAGACAGGAACCATATGGGACTAGATAGATAAATGTGTACACAGATTCCTTGTAAAAAAAAAAAAATAATGGATCAATGTTTCATTTTTTTTTTTTTTTCCCTCTGTGGAATGAGCAGGTAATTCATGAAAATACAGAAGTCTGCTAAGTCTCAAAATTGTGTGGGTGGATGGAAAATGGACACTAGAAAAAAGCTTAATTTGACCAGATAATGTTGATTGGTTGCAATCTCATTAGTAATGTAGCCAGTGTGAATCTCCATCCAAACAAGAGGCATATGAGGATCTGGAAGGATTTTCAACAAACCAGATTTGGGAAAGCTTGGAAAATTGTAAATTAGGGGTTTTTGTAATATAATTGACCCCAGTTCAAGCATGATGGAATACCTCAATATAAGCAGACTAATTTTTGCCTTTAGTGAGTTGCAGTCTGGTTGTCAGGGAAGATGTTGCAAGTTGGTATCATCATTTCTTTAGCATGCAACCACCTCTGAATTACTGCTGTTCCCAGGTCAACCCTGAGTCAGTGTGGTAGCACCTGTTAGGGTCCCAGCTGTGGGAAAATAATGAACCACCAAAACATTCAAAAATCAAAACACTAGGAAAGTATAAAAAATACATTTTTATGGTAAAAAATACCAGAAAAAAATACCTCCCAAAATATATATAACAATACATTTTTATAGCAAAATAACCAGCAATATAACACTAAAGCATAAAAATACATTTTTATAAAAAAAAATTACCAACAGTACATTTTATCATCTACAAACTATATATATATAAATCACACTTGCCCTGAAAATATAAAATTATATTCAAATATATAGTTGAAGCCATAAAATTGCATACAAAATATGTAGATTTTGGCATTAAATAACCCATAGAGGTGTTTATGTCACTAAACAAAAACAACTAAAACCAATCCACCACTTCTTTGCAAGATTCTGCATATTGAAAGAGTTGGAGGCCAACTTTGTCTGCAGGATTAAGACCAAGGTTCCCTGATTGGACCATGTTGTTTTTGCAATATATTGTGAATTATATTTACACCTAGTTACTTACCAAATGGCTGTAGTTTGGTAGACCACAATACCACACAATTGGGAAGGTTTAAATGGATAATACTAACCCTCAACAAATAAACAAATGATATTCTTTTTACAGGCAAAAGTTAGTTGTCTGTCTTGAAAGTTACTCTCTTTATTCCTGAGGATGTTTCAACCAGGTTCACATTAGATTTCCTCATCAAAAATTTATAATGCAAAATGAATGAAGAAGATTTGCTAGCAGAGTGAGTCAAGGAAAGTGGATGTTTTATCTTTGAGAGATAGGAAGAAAAGATATCATAAAAGATTTTAAATTATTTAAAAAAATGTCATCATTTTATACACAAACAGTTTTGTATTTTTGATCTTTTTCTTGATATATGAAGCTGAGCTAGTATTTTGGTTCTAACAACAAACTTGTCAGTTTTGCTGTCATCATTTAGAAAATAGTTCTTTATTTTGCTGTCAGTTCAAATGAACAAAGTCCACACTTTTTTCTGGACAATTTATGACCATTTGCAAATTGAAAGCATTTTTGTTTTTTGTGTTGAAATCATAAACCAAGTTTTACCAGTTTGGCATTAAATTTATTTCACTATTAATGAGTGTCATTCTGAAGAAGGAGGTACACATTGCTTAACTTATAGAAATTAATCCATAAAAAAGTAAAAATATCTTTAAGTTTAATGTATTACACAATAGCCTTGAACATTTGTACCTCTGATACACAAAATTCAACTAGTAGCAATTTCTTTTTACATAATATGAAACTTCCAGATGAAATATAGAGTAAATTTGTGCAAAGACTAAAGACAGGCAGTATGCATAGCATCCAGTAGTCAGTAACAGCTACTGTTGATTCGGTGAAAGTTAGAATTTTACAGCAAAGTTACTGATTATTATACTTGTAAGCAAAGAAGAATTCAATTGAACCATGTTTAAATTTATAATATTTTGTGTTGCTACCTTCTTTATTTATAAGTTAATTTAATTAAAATTGTTTGTTTTCATTTCTGATCATAAGTTTTATTTGCATCCACCAGCAAATTTCATTAACCCATTTTACTAGGAAGCTTTGAAAATTTATGGTGTATTTTTGTAAATCAGGAATAGAAAATCAAATTATTAATATTTTAATGATCAGCTGAGAAGAAATAAAATATTTCCACTTTTAAATTTATTTATAGAATTTACTAAGTACAGACTTACACAAAGCCAAATGGTGGGGCTATTTAGATGGGAAGATTGTGCTGCACTCTTCTTGCCAAGAAGAAGGCCAATTTTGAAAATTATCATTCAAAATCTCAATTTTTTTAGCTTTTCTCCCTCCATTGGAAATAAGCAAGCATTTTAAAGTTTCTTACTCACTGAATAAGCCTAATGTATATATGACCTTGATGAAACTACACCTTTAAGAAAATGTGTTAAGATATTGCTTTTCTTTGTTCTTCTTTATCTAATTTAATTTTTGACCATGGCTGTGGAGAGGGGAAAAAAAAAGAAATGCCATATGTAGCAAGTTTATTTTAATATTGTTCAAAGTTTGGCCTTGAGTTTTATTGTTGCTGAATAGTGTAATATTTGTTTTTTTTTCTTTTTCATGTATATGCAAGTGTTTATTCATAATCATTAATGAATCTATAGGCAGTAACTCATGATAGTGCATTTATGGGATGTGCTGAAAATAATATTCATTCTGTACATAGCTATAAGTTATCTTATTAAATATATTGACAGTTGAGGTGTCATTCAAGTTTTAGGAAGCTGTGTCAAATCATTCAAATACAGTATGAATTGCAAGCATTTTATTTTGGAGAAATTTACACACACACACACACACACACACACACACACACACACACACATTTGTAATCACATCAACATAAAACTCACTTTAGTCTGACAAAGTCCTAAAGGATGAAACATGTTGCACACAAAAAAATATCCACTTTGTCATAGATTTTCCATATATGATTAATACAAATATAAAATTCTGCACCCCATCTCCAGGGTTTGATAGACAAATCTTTTTGTAACATACTATATACGTTAATATAAGTTATAAGTTGAAAAATATTTTATGCACTATTAGTGTTGGGTTGAATTCTTTTTGTGCGTGTTATATATATCTATAATGACCAGCTACTCTCGTTTTAAGAGTACAACAACCTGCTAGTGTAGCAAGTCAATCCCTTTTGCAGACACCTTTGAGCAGACCAAAGTTAGTTTTTGGGAGAGAGTGCATAATCTGTCATGAACAGCATTTTGAATAATGCCAGTATGCTTAAACCCTTGGTTACAATCACTTGTGACTTTATGCTAGTACATAAATCAACTACTTCTGAGCAGTTTCCAAAGATACTGCACACTGGAATCATCTTCCCAGCCTGATAGCATGAAAAAGTCACTTACCCGGCAAATTGAGCATGGTGAGATTCAAACTCAGGTCCCATAGTCAGAAAGTAGATGTTCTAACCATTTGATTGTTTGTATACACACACACACACACACACACCTAATATTAAAGTGGACACTGAGGTCAACATCAAGCTGTGACAGTCTGTTTCATGCTTAAATGCAATCTTTAGGTCATGTATATTGCATTTTGGCTTGTCTATATATACTTGTCAATGGTGCAGTGAGGTTTATTGTATTATCCTAACAGTTATTGGGTGGGCAGTAATGGTTATGTTTCAATTTATTCTAGAGGTTATTGAATAGAAATAATTGTGGATTTGAATGCAGTTCTTAAGCAGGGTTAGCTATTTTATAGTGTTAACTTTTTACTCATTATTTATTATTGAATACTACTGATCAGATTATCTCTGGTAATTTAATTTATATCTTTTATATTTTATATTTTTTAGTTTTTGACCAGAATTTTTCTTAAAGGGATCTTGTAAATTGTGGGTTGCTAGATGTTTTTTATGACACTTTGATCTGATAAGTGACATGTGAAGTGTCTACTCAAGGAGATGGTGGTATGTCTGATATAGGTGATTGATTTATGACAAGAAACACAATCTTGTACTGGGCAGTGAAATTGATACACTATATTGCCCATCACTAGTTTAGATTTGATGGGGTTATTTTGATTAATGACAATGTTTGCAGTTTTCTTTTGTTGTGAGAAAGACCCTGTATATAAAACACCTTGCTTCAACTATCAACCCAACCTTATTCAGCAGTGATAATTGGATTTTGAAAGTTGTTGTTTTTTTTTTTTTTTTTTTTTTTTTGAAAACAATAGAAAGATGCTTACTTGAATTCCAACCATGTTCAACATGCGAAGTGCGGAATAAATATTCCTACTAGTATTCAAAACAACACAAAGAATGCATCTTATACACAGTCAAAGAAAGAGAAATTAACAACACCCCAAAACAAACCCCCCTTGAAAATGGCTAAAAAGTAGCCGAAAGTGCTTGGGACAATAGACAATATGGACAATTTTTGCACTCCCTTATTCCCACCAAGCAGAAAAATGTAAGAATCCTGGAAAAAACTAAGTAAAAAAAAAAAAATTAATTAAATTTTCCTATTATTTCATATTCAATGAGGCATATATATATATATATATATATATATATATATATATATATATATATACACACACATGCATACTCATTTGTTGGTTGAAGCCAAGTTAACTGATAAGTCAGATTAATGGAGTACCAATTAATGATCAGTGAAGACCATACATTAGATTTGCAAGAATTTATAAACAAAGTACAGAGGTCAATTTGGTTTTATAATAGCTTGGGTTTAATTCTATTATCTACTACAATAATTTTGTGAAAATCCATATTTGTTTTTTTTTTTGTAAGTTTGTTTCCTTATTGTACATTAGTTTCAGAATAGAAATAAATCATAGATGTATCAATTATGAATATACCTTTTATGAGCTGTATATGGAATTCTTATGTTTAATACAGTAATCAATATTTGGTGATTGTTGATTTTTTTTAATTTTTTTTTTTATGAGGAAGGCAGAGAGAGGTCTCTCAGATGATTAACTGAGAGAAGTTTAGTTTTGGAGGTGTTAAAATTAACAAGCCATTTTTTTCCCCAGTTAACAATGAATTTGAGGTCATTTTGGACATCAGCTATCATTTTGACCTTGTCAGCCTAACTATCAAGGCAAGAGTAAATCAATTTAGATACCAAGCTGAGAGCTGATGTCGTTGAGAAGGTCATTAATGAAAATTAAAAACTGAGTAGGACCAAGGATGAAGCCCTGGTGGACACCCACGTTAGTATGAAAAAATCTAGACGAGTGGCCATTCAGAGTAACTTTCATTTCATGATCTGCTAGGAAAAACTGGATCAGCTCAAAAATATATCTGGAGACACTGTAAATTTTCAGCTTGTGGAGAAGACTTGTATGCTAGACCCTGTCAAAGGCTTCACGGTTTTTATCTAGGGCATGATAGACTCTTTCTGTAATTATCGTCAGTACATCGGCAGTTGACCTGGAGAAATGAAAGCCATATTGCTTGTCTGAGAAAAGGCCTTACGATGAGAGATGAACCAATGCATTACAGCATTGATTAGGGCCTCTGGGAGCTTCCCAAAAAGTAGAAGGCTAAAAGGTCGATAGTTGGAAGGGTCAGACAGTTCACCAGAGTTCTTGAAAACTGGAACAACAGATGATGACTTTCAGCAGGTAGGAAATCAGGAGGCAGCAAGGCATTTATTATACAGTTTAGAGAGAACAGGAGCCAATTTAGGAGCACACTTCTTAATGACTATTACAGAGATACCATTGCTCCACATGCTTTGTGTGGATCTAAGTTAGAGATGATAGCAGAAAACATGTATGGGGTTATACACATATCACTCAATAGAGATTCAATTCTAAGTTGGAAGTTAGGCAGGGATACTCCAGATGAGTCAAAAGTAGAGTTTAAGGAGAATTTACGGGCAAAGCATTCAGTTTTATCAGCAGAAGATAACATGTCAAATTGATTGTAGAGTGGGGGAATAGAAACCTTGCACATTTAATACAGAGCTGCCAGTAATCACAAGAGCCAAAGTTGTTAGAGGATATGCAGTGACTCATTCCTTATTTAGCTCCTTTGAGGATGGACTCACATTTATCACAAGCAGTAACAAATAGACACCTGTTGTGACAAGAGCTGTCACACAGGTATAGCCGAAAATAGTAGTTCCTGTGTGCTGTAGCGGCTGAGCATGCTGGTATGAACCATCATACCCAGAGACATAATATGACATTTGCATGACTAATTGACAACTTTAGATAACTAACCAATCCTTGCTACATGCCTTCCTTCAACACATTGGCAAGCAGCAGATACTACAGTATTTCTCAAAATTTTTAAGTAACGGCAAATGTAAATATCACATTACACTTAGTAAAATTTTTAAATGGTATACATTTAAATGTTATGAAATAAAACCATAGATTAAAAAAAATGCACATACAAATATGAACTTACTTTATTTCAGTGTTTCTGTTCAACTATTTGTACAGCTTATTTTGTGTGAAACCTATGCCTGTTTTTTTCCTGATTTCTTCAATGTTTGGTTGAATATGTGATAAGCAGACCCTCATTTTTTCTTCAGTTGAGTGTAGTCTTTCTCGTTTCTTATTTTTGATATTATTTAGGGTTGAGAATCCTAATTCACATACGTAGAAAATTCCAATAAAACTGATAAATCCCTTTTTAATGTGAGATATTCCTTTTGTATTGAAATCCAAAATGTATCAATGGGCACCATCGAATGTTTTATTTTGAGCCCTTGATCACTAGACATGGTGGCCAATTCTTCTTTACATAACTAAATCCAGTATTAGAAGGAACATTTATGAAGGGATTTTGAATCCAATCATACTTTTTCTCTGCTCAATGATGGAAAATAATATTCAACATTTTTGTTGTGCACTTTCAGATTACTACTTCCCCACAGATATATATTTGCTGTGACAATATTTTGCAGCACACTTAATAGGATTGCATGGCACACTAGTGTGCAGTGGCATGGTGGTTGTGAATCACTCGGCTACTACATTTGTATAGGTACATACATACATACATACACACATATATATATATATATATATATATATATATATATATATATATATATATATATTTTTTACTTTCTCTTGGACTCTTTCTCTTAATCTCTCTATATGTGCCAGGATTTTTACATTTGAACTATTGAAACTTCAACTTTCACCTTATCAGTAAATTTGCATATAACACTATATAATGCAGAAGTATTATTATATTGTGTTATATACAAGTTTATTTTGTATTTGTCAATACCTTATGTATTTTCTTTTAATTATTACACAAGGCAAATATACACCCAAATCAATTATATGAATATATAGTGTGAATGGACATTGTTATAAGACAAACAACTCTTCCCTTAACCTACTATACAACCAATATTCAGATGAAAACCAAGTATTGCTATGTCAGCTGTCACAGCAAATACTACCTCCTTCATTTTAAGAAATGATACACAATATGCCATGAAATGAGCACAGCATGCCTTTTTATTTCTCTGTCAGATTAGATGTGTTAATGTTTTAAATGAGAATGTTAACATTTGTCACAGGCTTTGTACCATTAGTTGTGTTACAGAAAAAGGTTTTGTTGCACCAATCTTCCAAATGAAGAGAGCCATTCCATCCTTTAAAAAAATTTCAAGATCTTGGCTATTTTTTAAATCTAGGTTCAGATACCATCCAGTGTTAGAAAATATGCCATCTCAGTCACTAATATGCATAGCATGTAAATAACTGGATGCATGTATTTATATGCCACAATATGATGAATAGGTTACTCAAAAATCATCAATCAAACCCTATAATAATTTTCAATGTGTATTTATTTATATATTTCCTGCCTGGTCTGTAGTGAAAAGGGAGGTAAATTAAGTTAGTAAATTTATTAGTGATTTTTTTCCTTTAGTCATTTCCATACTCTATACAAATAAAATACTTAGCTGCATTTAGACAAAATCAGTTCCTGGACAAAATGACCCGGTTAATTAATCATTCCCTTTAATCCTACATTTCTTAGATTGTAGTCTTATTTGTTCAAGCCTTTCAGATGAAGCCCTTAGATACCTTTTGCCTACTAAGTGGTCATCTTGCCTCAACTTTGTCATTGCTGTCTTTGTTGTTTTATTGTTAATCTTTTTCTTCCAAGAGATATTTCCATTTCACTGTCACAACACACAGTTTTTAACATGAAAAGATATTGAGCAAAAAGTGATTTCTATAAAACCAGGTTTAATCAATGAATCAGATACCATTGAATATCTAAAAAATATAAAAGGAACGGATTAATTAAATAGTTCATTGGCCTCTATTGTGAATTCTTTATCTTCACTTTATTGAAACTCAATACATTGTTTCAAGATATTTGTCTCATTGCATGTCACTATTAAAACTTTCTAACAATTGCCATCATTTTTGATGGCACAAGTACACTATTTAATAATAAAAGTACTTCATCTAAAAATTCCAAATAAAACTATTGCTGCTATGAGGGTATAAACTAACAATAATAATGACTTGAAAGATTGCAAAAATTAAAAGAAATAAAGGCTAATTATTAGGCTTTGTGTTTGAATTGGTTAAGATTTTTAAATAAGGTGTTTGGCTTGGTCTCCTCAGAAGTTACATCTATTTCATACTGCTTATTTTAATGTCTGGAATTTGTTCCACTTTCTGATAAAACATAACAGTTACAGAAAATATTTGTATTTTATTGGCTTTAAAAGTACATGTCTGACTTGGTAGCCAGACATTGAAACAGAATCATATGATTTATGATTTTTGCAAAGAAAAATAAAATACTTAAAGAAAAAAATAAAGAAACTCTGCTCTGAATGTTTTTTAAAATTAATGTCAGACCAATTTATTTTTATTAGAGTGAGAAATGTCAATTTCAGATTCCACTTGTCTCAAAAATGCCACATGTTCTTAAAGATTTAGTAGTTTTGAGATTTTAAGAAACAAGTTTAAACATGTGCATATGAACCAATTATAACTTTCTTGAATAGGCCTTAAAGATGTTCTTGTTTCGCTCGACAAAGTGACTCTTGGGATTTCTCTCCTTCATTGCAGTGTACAAGAGAAATTCAATTACTGTACCAAATACATTCTGATATATCCTTTCATGGAAAGAGAAAAAATAGTCTGTGTGTGGATTAATTCTATAGAATACCAGATGACACAGAAAGTCATTACACTAATCTGAACTTTTATTGGTCTGGAAGCTGTATTGTAATATAAGGTATGATTGATGGGCTGTCTACTTTTGGAACATTGTCCAAGTATCCTTATTTTTTTATTTATTTTTTTTGTACTGAGTTTTGCAACACTTTTCTTAACTACTGTCTTCATCATGGCATAAATTGTCATGTTTGGCATATATGAGAATTTATGATTGTAGCATATGTACCAACTCTTTCACTTTCTGTGTTTTTCAATTAAGTTGTCAGTTACTTCATTTCTTTTTTTTTTTTTTTTTTTTTTTTAAATTATTTTACCTCAAGCAAGGAAACAAAGCTTCTAAGATTCCGTGGGTTACCGAGTGTGAAAGACTATAAGAAAAGGAAAAACAATATTAAGGAGTGAGAACCATAAAAGAAGAGGAATTAAGAAGACAGAAGATAATGATTGAAATTCACATTATTCGGACTATTGTCCTCATCTTTGTCGCCATATTTATCATGACATTTTGGCCGTTGTATGCTCCAGCCTTCTTCAGGTGGTTAGAATGTTGAACTGAACCCTTTATTTTGCTTGCTGGGGTAGACTGTTCTAGTTCCACATGCTATGTCTAATGGATGTCAGTTATCAGTTATCTCCACTGTGCACAGTGGATAAAGGCATTAGTTAGATCCAGTGACAGGACCCAAGGAGTGTGGTTAAGGCGATGGAGAACTTGGAAAAGGGAATTAATAGGAGATAACTGTAATTGACATCCATTAGACATGGCATGTGGAACTAGAACAGTCTACCCCAGTGAGCGAAATAAAGGGTTCAGTTCAACATTCCAACCACCTAAAGAAGGCTGGAGTGTACAACGGCCAAAACGCTGTGATATCTCATCTCAGAAATATAGATAGATAATGATTGACATTGCATTTAAATTTTTGAAGGTCAAAGGCAACAAAGCCACTAGGCTGTAAGGGGTTAGTGTTAGAGAATATGAAAAATACTCTTATTAAGTAGAGAGGACAATAAAAGAACGAGAATTAAAAACACACAAGATAATGATTGACATTGCATTTGAATTTTTGAAGATGAAACTTCACTGGAATGCCAGAGGCCGGAAGAGATTTCCAAAATCATGGGGTGTAATAGAAGAAACTGTGAGCAATAAACATAGGGTTAATTTTAACCATTTCAACAGTAAAATGATGAGATCTTGCCGCCAACCTGGTACTGTGCTTAAATACATAGTCTTGGTACCATAGAGGAAAGTTTTTTTTTTGTTTGTTTTAAGAAGAAAAAGGCAGAAATAATTATCACTATCTAACATCTATGGCAATACAAGATGGCTAAGACTAAAGCAAAATGTGACCTCAAGGTTGCCCACCAGAAATACATGCAGACACATGCACATGTGTGGCATTGGCACTACAGATACCCTGATATTATGCAACTGTTGATCAGAGCAGCCTAAGTGTTACCAAAGAGTTCAGGAACCTTACTACAAGTTGGATACAACAATCAGAAAATTGCCAACCTTGTACAGGGTTACAGTTGCAGCCACTGATCAATTAGATCACCTAAAAGTTAAGACTGTTAAATCATTATGGCCATGGAAGAAAGAACTGGTAAACCATATCCTAAACAGGAAATTAGGGTTAACTCTGTAGTTCTGTTCAGTAAACATGGAAAGAGTGCTGGCCAAGTGATGGATGAACCTATCTACTCCTGTTAACCTGTTCACAGCACAGGAGGCTGGGTGATTTTATTGAGACACCATAGAAGGTCGCCAAACAAGATTCTAGACACTCTTCCAGGCTAAGGGAGAATTATTAAATTAGTAAAAACCTCTCTGAAGGTTATCCAAGGAGTTGTTGGGCAACACTCAATAACATCAACTATGAACACATAATTTATGTCCAGAAAAGAAAATTTTAAGAATACAATAAAAATTACATAAAAAAATAAACTTAAGCACAGTATGTTGTCATTTTTGATGAAACTTTATATATATTATAAAAGAGGGATTGCTGTCCAAATACACACACACATACGTGTGTATATATATATATATATATATATATATATATATATATATATATATATATAGTATAAGATTATTCTCAAATATATATAAGACCATTTTTATTATTGTTGTTGCTAAAAATCTTTGAATGATAAATAATAGGGGGAAAACCTCCTATGTGAAACCATTAGTCAAAAATAAATAAAATGAAATAAACTTTATGCCTTCATTAAATTTGTACATACAGTATTATGGGATAATTTTATTTTTTATTGTTAGTTGAGAGCAATCAATGGTGAAAATTTTCTCCAGTTTGATTGCTGCACATACCAAGACAATCACTCTTATTTCAATTTATATTTTCTTTCATCTCTTAAGAAGAAAGGAAATTAAACATCAGAGTAAGAGCAGTGACATTATGTGTAGAATTAGCTTTGAGTACGTGTGTTAGTGTTGAGTTAGTTAGGGAACTGACAGTATGATATTATATATTAATATTTTACTATTATGAGTACAAATATCCTGTATTGGAATAAAAGTTAGTGGGTAATTGACATTATCTTTATTACATAGGGATTATTCTTAGGTAAAAAACAGGGTCCCACCAAGCTACTTTCAGATAATTAGTTGAAGAAAGAATCAGATACATAACATTTAGATGGCCGAATTCAGAGCTAGTCTTCTTCCTGGTCATGTCCAAAGCAGACTTTTGGTGGATATTGTCACAGATCAGAAGTACAGACTGGTTACAAAACAAGTTTCTAACTTCTTGTTTTTTTTGTTTGTTTTTTTTTTTTTCATTTCTTTTGGTGGGGGTGGAGGTGGGGTTTTGGCTTGTTATCCTATCATCTTCCTTTATGTAGTAACCCAAAATATGAATAGACTTCATACTCTAAAGTCCTCAAAAAGACCAGTTAGATAGTAGCTTAAAATGACAATTAACCACATTCCATTTACTTCTTTTTTTTTTCCCTTCTTTTCACTCCCCCCCTCTTCACCCAACCCCAAATCTCCATTATGTAACAGTAATAAAAATTTAGGTAAATAAAATCAGAAAGAAAGTAATGGGGTTCTACATGTAAGTTTGGCTTGGGTGTGTGTCTTTTGGCCAGGGTGCAATAGGGGATAACCAGTAGATTATATTTTATTAAGTTTTAAATAAGTTGTGATATCTTCTATCAAGGTAAAATCAAGCAAAATATTAACAGCCACTTTTTCTTTTTACCACATGTTCTAAATATCTCTTCTGTCTCTCCCTCCCCATACATGGCTGCTTAGTTATAACAGTCTTATCCTCAATGATCAGAATTTGAACAATTTTTGAGGAAAAATATACAAGTTATTTGGGAAAATATATGTATAAATAATTCACCATTCAATCCCAATTTTTGGTCAGTAACTGTTTATGCTCACAAAAGATGGTTCCAAGCCACAATATATATATTTACCCTATTAAAATTTTATTGTTTATACTATTAAAACAGGGGACCAACAAAAAAAAAAAATAAAGAAATTCAAACAAGATAAAATAAAGAAAAAAAAAATATAAAACATCCTCATTTCTCTTCTGTTAAAACTGTCCTTAAATAATAATTCAGATAATTAAATAATGCAATTCCATAAATATGTAATAGTATTATTTAATTATCTGAATTAAAAAAAATTATAAATTATTTAATTATCATAAGGTAAAAAAAAATAAATAAAAACAATAATGACAATACATCAGCTGGAAAAGGATTGAAGTTTAGGTGAAGAAAAATAGAAGGAAAAATAAAGTAAGATAAAATGAAGAACAATGAGATGGTGGTGTAGTCCCAAGTGTGGGATTAACTTCAAATATATCTATTTTGGTATGGAGCTTAGGAATCTGTTAACTATTAAGTTTTAACTTAGTATAAGTTGCAATAACTCTCATAAACTAAAAATCGAGCCAAAAATTAATTTACACTTGTTACAACAGATATTTTGCACTTATTTTAAGGTTAAAGGACTCTAACAGATTCATCTGTCACTGAAATGACTAGTAAGATTGCAAATACAATAAATGTCTCTCTCTCTCTCTCTCTCTGTGGACAAATATTTTTAAATTAATCATTTCAAAGAAAATGAAGATGTCCATTTTAAATTCAGTATAGTCTACTATGCCTCATCATGTAGTTTTTATCCAATATGTCTCAAATCTTTTCTGGTACACAGCTACTTTTCCATTTGTTCTATGTTATGGCTGTATAGTATATTATACATTTATTTCTTCAGATGGTGCTTGTCTTTTTGGTGGTTGTATAAATTATACTCATTTCTATTTTGTATTCTAATGTTACCAGCTACAAACTATTTTATTTTATACTATGCCCTCTTGTTACTTTTTCTGGGTTTGTTTGTTTGTTGACAGATTGTGGTTTTATACAGAACAAGTAATTGTTTCTATCTACTGTGTCCTAAAAATGAAATATTTCCTACTTGTATATATCTAGTTAATGCACATAAATTTTGCCTGGCACTGTATAAAGTAGTGTGTCTCTTCCTTTACGCAAGATGAATGTCAAAAGTTCCAAATTATATGCTGCTCAGTGAATATAGGTATGTTGTGTATGAATGTTTTTTTACCTACCCATTTAATATATGAATTGTTTCTTGGTATATATAAATTATTCCAAAAACAGAAAATCTAGGAAAGTAGATATATTATTTTCTTCATTCTACATGAAGAATTCTATAGGTAGCCTGTTTGAGTTTGTCCTAATTATTAGTTGGCACCCATTCTCATCTGACTCATCATTCTTTCTACTTGTTCCCTTACTCCCCTCTGGTGGTGGCAGAGATGGCTGTGAAGGCCCAGAGCCTACTTTGGAGCTGTAGTCACAGAGGAGTGTGAGTGGTGGACGCAGCCAGGCAAGTTGGGCTCTCCTGACAGCTTGTCACAGATCTGCATGTTGATGGTTGGACTTGAAAGTCTCTGTTCCCCTTGTTGGTTGATGTTGGTTTGTGTCAAGGAGTCTTCAATTGATCCCTGAAGCATCATTTTGGGTCTACGCATAGCCTCTTGCTGCTGGTGAGTTCTCCAAACTTGATGATACGTGGGCATCAAGTGGAACACATTCTGGATATGTGACTGGCCCAGCAGGGGCGATGTTGAAGGGTGGTAGTCTCAATGCTAGGGAGTGATGTCCAAAACTGGACCTCATTTTTGGTGATGTCCTCCCAACTGATGCAAAGGATTCTTTGGAGCTTCATTTGCTGGAACTGCTCCAGACGTTTGATGTCCCAACAATTCAAAGTGAAGGCCTCGCAAACATATCTTTCTTGTATATAAATGTTATCAACATGTAAGAGATGTTTGACTTTAGTTGCTCTGTTCTTTACAATGTATTCTATAAAAATGTTTGCCATCATTGGTGAAAGGTGATTGCTTATTTATGCCTTCTTTCTATTGGTATATTGGAAATATATACACAAAACATTACCATTTTTACAGTTATCTATTGATATTCTATGCAATTTCTTCACAATTTTATTGATTTCAAGTATACAATATAAGTTTTGAGTTCTTTTTTTTTATAGAGACTTGCAGCTATTTGCTTTCATTAGTTCTTTGAAATTGCCTAAGTTCCTTAAATGTAGCTTTTTCCTGATAGTGGGGTTAAGTTATACTTTCCAGGAAACACCTCAGTGAGTCTCAGCTATTGATAACAAGCAATAACAGGTTATAGCAGAATGTTGTCTTTGTGACTTTTCAATGTGTGGTCTTACCACGACACCAATTCAGCTGCTTGCTGACAAAGTTCTTAACCTGGATTTAGGACAGCTTTCTTTTTGTTACTGAAGTTTGTCATTGCTGGAAGATATATCTTCAATCGGGCATGCCGTTCTGTTTTCTTTATCCATTATTAACATAGTAGTTCCTTTATATATGAACAGAATGATTGTCATTCTTTTTATCTTTGTGTTTAGTTGGGCAGAATTGGCTTTTTCAAATGTCTTGAACCTTCTATCTTTGACCCTGTAAAACATTGTTAAAAATACAAAAGACAACAAAAAAAAGTTGGCCAGAGTTCAAAAAATTTAATTGAATAGCAATATTTGCATCAAATTTCTTTAGTTTTGATAAGTGTTTTCATTATTTTGTTATTTTATCTGGATTATTGTTTTCTTTATTATTTTCAGCATGTTTCCGCTAATACCTTATTTAGCCTTCCACAAACATATCTGGTATCCAGATTAGAATTCACTTAATATTTTTTAGCTACAAAATGTGGCCAACTGTAAGTCGGTCTCTTCTGTTGTTTCATTCTCACTATTAAGACATGACTTTGTGTTGCCCTTGGGTATATTCAATTTGTGAAGATGAAAAAAAGTAGAAAAGACAAATATATTAATATTTAATATCTGGAAAAGAATATTATAGTTAAAATGTCATATTAAAACAATTTAGTTGAGGATAATAGTCTGAACAATAGATAATACAATAAAATTCCTGCTAGTTTTAGAAAAACTGCTGAAGGAAATTACTATCAGTAATAAATTATGATTACCGCTGTCCTGTAATATTTGTTATATTTGCATACATATTTTATACACTCACAACTACTATGAGACAAAGGTAATATATTTTCAGTATAATGGAGGCAAGGACAAATTTTTATCTTTGACTTCTAATGATAAAATGTTCAAAGAAAAATAAGAATAATTTGGACTTTAAAATGTTCATAAGATGGCAAAACTTAGAGCATTATCAATTTTAACTTTTTAAAAGGCCAAGCTTTAGTGTTAAGATAGTAGACTAAAAATGTTTCATCTGCATTTTGTAAAAGAAATTATGTTTAATTAATTGCTCTGTCAATGTCTAGCACAATAATATTAGTCAATAAATGTTAATGATTTTGGCATCTGCTTTAACCAATGAAGTACAAAGTAATCTTTCTGTGTTGTCCTCAGCTTGTATATAAAATTCATCAGTCAGACTTAATACTTTTGCTCCCATTCACCATACAGATGAGCAAAATGTAAACAATACATTTATTAATAAAGGTGAAAAATAAGGCTACAATCTGAATTGGTTATCCATTTACACATCTTGCATCTAGTGTATCTCTCTTCTTTCTGGCAGATTCGTTCATGATCTTCACATGGTTATTCTCAAACAGTTTCATTTATATGTGAAACCAAATGCAGTGAGCTGTCACAAGGGATGTTTTCACATGATCCGACTATTCATTTTCACTGTATCAAGGTCTTCTTCATTTTACAACCACGCATACATTTCTTTCTGATAACCAACTTTCTCAAAAACTATTCTTCCTATAAGACCACCTGAAAACCTCTTTAAGTAAACAAATCACACTGCCCATTGACTTTGGCTGAGTTTTTCTTTCAAAAAATCCTTTTCTTGGGAATTATTTTTAATTTACTTGTATCTGATGAAGCGGTCTTTATGTAAGCAACTTAATCTCGATGATTTTTAGATGTTTTATTTCATCTGTGAAAGTAATTACTTGTTATCATTTTGGTTTGACTTGGCGAGTGTAATGGGTGGGTGCAGGGCCATACCCTGTTATATGAAGATACTAATTTATCTCCAAGTTAATATTCCAGTTTGATTCTTTAAGATCCACCTCAACCCACTTAATTTCTTGAAACTAATTAACTTTCTTAATTGATTTGTTTCCACATTTAATTGCAGTATTAATTAAATATAATCAAGCCTTCTCTTGCATTTTTTCTTCATTCTATACAATAATGCCAGGCTTTTCTACATTTAACTGTTTGTCATCCCTATCAATCCTCTTTGGAGATCTACTTACAATGCATGACTCTTATCACCCACCTTGTCACAACTTGAAATAATCTTTTATTATATTTTTGCTGTACTTACTCAAGTTTTTCTTGATGGAATAATTGTCTATAATGACACAACACCTTATTTTAAGTAAATTCATGGGAAAAGAATTAACAGGGGTAATCACATATGTACAAATACTTTTATAGTTGGGGCAAATGTTATATAATGTACATATTTCCCGTGTTTTTTATTAGTCAATTAATAATTCTGATGGGTTGCTGAAAAGTTCTCAAGTTGGCCAAGTCAGTTTTCCAAACAAAATTCTGATGTTTAATCATTTTGCCAGATGTTGGGTAGAAAATTGGTTTGACTAAGAACCTTTCAGCATTGTTCATAGTACATACATTAATGGGCTAAAATATTATAACCAATCAGGAGGTGTTGGTCCTCCATGTCCCACCAAAACAGCTCTTACCCAGTCACTGTCATAGGTATGATGATAAACTATATCCAGCAACAAAGCCTCAAATGGGGAGGTTTTGAGGAGCATGGAACCACTTTTTAAATGCTGTGGTTTCCAAGTCTACTCTGACCCCGGGGTGGTAGCACTTGTTAGGTTCCCAGCTGTGGGCAAATAGTTAACTCCCAGACTGAGGTCAAAATACTATGAAAGTATAAAAATACATATTTTTTTTTTTTTTTTTTAGTAGAAGGGATCTGCTGTCAAGATGCTAAGATCAAGTCCTTTAAGTACATAAAAATTACATAGTGAAAGTTCTGAAAACAGAATTTGTTGATTCAGCACATGCCATAAGTGCTCAATGGGATTGAGATCTGAAGAGTTTGGTGGTCAGGGAAATGCAAAGAAGTCTTCATGAACTTGTATACCTAACGACTCTAAAAAGCACAGATGTTTCAAGACCACAGCTGTTATTCTTTCCACATATCTCTACATACTATAAAACATTAACTGACAAGTTAATATTTATTAGTGATCGCAATATTTTCTTTGATTTTGTGATATTACACTAATGTTCCAATAAAAAATTGAACATTGAAAACATCTATATTTTACCGAGATAAGGGGCGCTGCATTGATTGAAACAAATGATAATCACGTCAAGTCTGATGACTATGCAGTGTAAAGAAAGATTTTTCATCCCAAATCCATGTTTGTCAACAACAAAGAATGAGCATTGTCATGCAGTAGTTAGCAGCTTTCGTGTCCTGTAATTACGTTTTTTTTTTTTTATTCAATTGCAGCCACTCAAATTTTGAAGGTGACAACTATAACATTTCGCAGTAAGAGTTTCGCTAGGCTTCAGCAGTTCATAAATACACCTTTCATATCCCAACAAATTACAAAGTAATAATTTTTCAAAAAGGTCAGATTTGTTGTTGATCCTGCAAGCTTTTACTGGATCCACCCATGATTTTCGATTTTTGGATTATTGTAGTGGACCCACTTTTTATCTTGTTACAACATTAAAAAAAAAATCCTTGCCAGACAAAATGAAATGCAAGTGGTGAAATAGTGTCCAATACTCTGACATTTCATGTGGGACTCGTTTTCCAGCCTCCTATATTTTGCAAACGTATTACAATTGTTTAGTAGCCAACACTTAGCTTTGTTACAATTACAACTTTGATTGAGTGTGTTATCGTCTAAACGATTTTGTAAATTTTCCTAGTTTAGCGCTGCACATTTCTTGAACTCCACAAATCATTCACGATACATATTACTCCCACTTGAACCGTTCCGCTCGGCTTTATCAATCATCTTCTTCACTTCTGCTGCTATCTTGCTTAAACTGAAAAGGGACAACATGCGGTTTTTCACCTCTATATTGTCTGCAAACTTTTTTCCTCAATGTACAATAAATTAATATGAATACAGAAAATTCCAAAACAGTTTTCATCTGTTAGTCTCTATAATAAAAATAATCAGGCATAAGCAAAAGTTTTGTATGAATACTAATATGCTTACAGGTGATATAGATATTATAGTCGCGTTATTTGTGTTTGTGCGTTTTTGTATATTATGGACTCTCCTGTCGATTTCAACATATGAAGATCTGACAACCGTGTTCAGTTTTATATTTGTGCCGTATGTGACACTACAGTCCCGCTAGTGACCTGCGTACAAGTCCACATATTGTGCAACAGAGAGGATCTCGGAACATAGCAACAGGAATATTTGCTGATATATTATGAACTCTCCTGTCGATTTCAACATATGAAGATCTGACAACCGTGTTCAGTTTTATCTTTGTGCCGTATGTGACACTACAGTCCCGCTAGTGACCTGCGTACAAGTCCACATATTGTGCAACAGAGAGGATCTCGGAACATAGCAACAGGAATATTTGCTGATATATTATGAACTCTCCTGTCGATTTCAACATATGAAGATCTGACAACCGTGTTCAGTTTTATCTTTGTGCCGTATGTGATACTACAGTCCCGCTAGTGACCTGTGTACAAGTCCACATATTGTGCAACAGTGAGGATCTCGGAACATAGCAACAGGAATATTTGCTGACGCTTTTCTCCGTTGGCTTTCATCTCTTTGCCGGTCAATACAACAGATTTTGAAATTTCTGATACCATTCTCCCATAAATCTCTCCAGTCATTTTTATTCAAGCTAATTCGCTCGAAGTCAGTATGAGGCACATTGACAGCTGAGAGGTTACTGTTTAGCTTGTCTTTATACTTGAGCCATAGCCGTCCAACAATCCTTTGTCCACTCTCAAGTTGGTTATAGAATGAGGACCTTAGGTATTCTGTCGTCACTAATCTTTGCAATATAGCCTGCCCAGCGAAGTTGAGACTGCACCAGGAAAGTCTCAATTTCACCAATGTTGCATTTTGCGAGTATAGCGAAGAAAACGGCGAATTACCTCGTCAAACCAAGCGACAGCGTGTCGCGTGTATCCTACGACAGAAAATGTGGCGAAAAAGAAAGTTAGTTGCTGAAAAAAGGGCACGTATTCTGCATGACATGCTGAAGACGGAATATTCAAATTAGAAAAAAGACAAAGGAGTCACCATGAAAGTATTATGATATGCTAATATTGAGCGTCTTCTCACAGTTGTCCACGAATGAAAAAAATGCTCTGTCGATAAAAGCATTTGATGTTCTCGAATCGGGTATGAAAAAGACAAAATTCGTGTATTTTGGCTACCGCGTTCATCGGTTAGTGAGTTATTTTTCTGACTGGTTACATGCATTGTGATTTGTGACATAACACCTGCGAATCGAGATTTCGACATTTCTTTCTGCCCCTGATATTCTAGTCTGAACTTACAGTGTTTTGTTCTATTCGTTGTGGAAGTAATCTATGATAAATATTTCCTTAATAATCCCAGAACTCTTACAGAGAGATCAGCATTGGACACCTTAACGTCAAAAGTATAGCCACAGATCGCACGGAGACAACTTTTGTGGAAGACATCCAACTGATTGCTATGTATATATACATACTGCTGGCCACAATCTTAAGGCCAATGAAAATAAAGAAAAATATATCTTTTGCATTGTTAGACTCAACCACTTATTTGAGTAGAAATTCGCAAAACGAAAATAAGAATGACTATACTTTTGACACAGTAATGTAAGTATCAGGATTGCTGCCGTAAATAAGCTCTGGTAAATGACCTATAAGCCGCAGTGTTGATATAGAGAAAGTGTCCATGTTCAACCAGCAGAGCTACCATTTAATAAAATACACCAAAACAGATTAAATACGCAATAAAACCACTACTAAATGTTTAACGCAAATATGCAATCATCAGACGTTAAACCACTAATTGCGCAATCACACACACCACAGCTGATGTATAAAAGAACACTGTTGTGTAAATAACTCTCAGCCAACAATCAATCTGAAGGCAAATAACATAAAAGGCACTTATTTCCCATGTCTACATTTCAATAGTAACTCGGTCTGTCAGTTTTGTTGAACAAACTCCAGGATGCACAATTTCTGTATGTTGTGCCTACACTTTCTCAACGTTGCACGACAAGCATGTGCTCGTTTCAATATATCTCACCTGATCGTCTCTAGAGTGTTCCTCAAACTAATTCTGGGCGACTGATGATACATTAAGGCAGGTTGATTTTTCACTTTTTTAGAAAATCTACATTGCACTCGGTGTAAAAAAGTTTGGGTTTGATGTGATAAGTAAGTCACCAAATATTAAATTCATAACTTTTACCAATATTTTGAGTATTTAGTTTTAAAGATCGTTTGAAAAAAAATGTGCCGAAATACTTAATTTCCACAGATTTTTGCTTACAAACTGATTTAAACCTACTTACAAAATTTAAATAAAATAAAATTGATATATATTTTGTATTAGATACATTGAATGGCAAACATATTCAAATCAGAATTCTAATTATAAATCACCAAGCAAAATATGTAATTCTTTTACTGTTTCCATAAAAACAGTGTAAAAGTTTACAAAAAGTCTACTCAATAAATATGATTTATTAAATCATTTGTTAGATAATAATTGATAAAAACAAAAACTAGATAAACGTTTATATAACAGCGTAATACTGTTGGGTACACATAAGACAAAATGTTTTAAATTTGCATTGTTTATTGAAAATCACACTAAAACTACTGCACTGTCTTATATATTACATCATAATATAGCTAAATTATTCAGTATAATTTTTCTTTGAAGTAAATGAAGGTCTTATTTGATGGCACAATGATTTAATAATAATGTGTTTGTCCCATGAATCTTATCCATATAGAATTTGTAAAGCTTCAGTGAATTTATACATTTTATAAGGCTGTGTTATAAGATTTTTACCGATCACTGGAATGCCATTCCAATGCTATGATTTTGAACCAAAAATTAATCTTTAAACTTGTCTCTTCAAAAAACGGTAACGATTTGGAAAAGAATATTCTGTGTCGTTATTTATCATGTCAAACCCCAACTTGAGTGCAATACCACGTTCCAAAATCGATCTGCCCTAATGTTATATTTCATTGCCTTGCTGGTATAACCCGTTATTGTTAGGGTAGATGGAGTCCATAAATTGGTGCAAATTGTCCACTGTGCAGTGCAATTTCGCAATCACTGGTCAATGACCATTTTATTGACCTTTTTAAACGGACCCACCTGCACGGTGCCTTGTTAACAACTGAGGCTGTCTCAGTTTCAGTCAATTCTCTTTAGTAACACATCTCTCCAAGTTTTTGTTTCCTCTACTGTAGCCAAGTATTGAACTTACTATCTGGGTTAAGTTACTTTTTGGATTACTCAACCAACGCTTTTATGCACTGGGCCATGTGTCCTTGGGGGAAATTAATCAGTGAATTGACCCAACGAGTTGTGAGTTCAGTACCTGGCCACAGCAGAGGGAACAAAAATTTAACCGAAACTGAGATATCCAAAAAAGGCACGAACAATTTATGCTGTGGATCAAATAAAGGTTTCAATTTAAAATTCCATCGTATATCACCTGAAGGTCAGAAATGCCGTGAATATGGCAATAAAGATGAGGACAACGGCCCGAATGATAGTCTGTTAAGGAAAATATTTAATCTTAGAATAAAAAAAAACTTACTTAAGGCCATTAGTTATTACTCCAAATGGCTAGTCAAAACTAGTAATGATGAGATGAGCCGTTTCCATACAATAAACATTCGGCATTTATTTGCCGAAAAGTTAACATTACTGTCAGTTAGAATTTATAAAAACTTTCTTTTACGCACATAAAATTCAAAATTCTTTTTAAAATACTGGTGGGTCAATGAATCGAGACAAGAGCCTCTATTTACGATTATAAAGTTTTAATCTAATAACAATATCACTTGGCCACTACAAATTAATTTATACATTTGCATTATTTAAAATACGTTTTTAGTAAGTCCGTGGAGGTACCTATGTTGGTATCTCCACCAATTCGCAGGAAAAAAAAAACATAGCGTGATGAAAAAATGCCCCAAACTTAATAAAAAAAGTTTTATCGTCAAAATGCTTATGTTATTATTAAGAGGAAAGACCAGAGTATTTTTTTACACTGTTTACATTATTCGGACTATTGTCCTCATCTTTGTTGCCATATTTATCACAACGTTTCGGCCGTTGTACGCTCCGGCCTTCTTCAGGTGGTTGGAATGTCGAACTGAACCCTTTATTTCGCTCGCTGTGGTAGACTGTTCCACGTGCCATGTCTAATGGATGTCCGTTATCATTTATTTCCTGTTAATTCACCTCTCCTTTAACAGGAGATAACTGATAATGGACTATCACTAGATTGGTTTTCGAGGCATTGAATGCCGAGTTTTCCACCCCACTGAGTTGTTAGGGCAGAGGAGAGATCAGCTGTCAAGCTCTGGTCATCTCGCGTTGTTTTTTTTTTTTTTTTTTTTGAGGTGTACCCATATACCGTTGTGTAATCAGCACAGATATTCACAAATGATTGAAGTCTACTCTTAGGCAAATCAGGTAAATTTGCTTTTCAATTTCCAAGCTAAATAACTATTAATATTTTTCGAAATCGTCATATTTCCGTATAAATGTACACGCTGAACTCGAATTAACAATTTAAAATTATGATAAACTCTACCGTTTTGGAGTTATCGACCAGAAAAGATCGGATTTAATCGCGGTCATTCGCTCACCATTACCGGTTTTGTGTAATTAGATTCACTACGATCTCTTTCGTAGCGTAATCATAACTTTTTGGCCTCTTTACTGCTTTTACTTGTCGAGATTACTGTGCAAAATTAAAATTATTTTAAAATGTTCAGACTCGAAAATGACATTTTTAAAACTTTACATCTTTTGATTCTTCGAACAGTAACACTTATTTATTTCATAAGTTTATCGGCAACGTCCAAGAAATCTGAAAGAATTTTAAAATCTTATTGTTTGTGAAAATACATCACAAACAAATATCCATCAGATATTTTTCCCGTGGAAACCAAAAATTTAGCATATTTCATTAAAATTCGTTATCAGCAACTCTCCACAAAAATAATTTTTAAAATTTTTTAAATTCTTTTCTTTAGATTTCAGACCATATTTTCCATGTGTTCACACTCGATGATGATGACGATAAAATTATTTATTTATTTTTTAATGATATAACGTCTTCGGATATTTAACGTTAGAAAAAAATATTAGACATTAAAAAGGAAAACAACAAAAAATAAACAGTAAAAATAAAGTCACTTCCACCCAGTTCAATTAACTAATTTGATGGATGTTGACAAAAGAGAAACTAAAACTTAAGATCTTTTGAAAATTTAATATTTGTTTCAAAGATAAATAATAAGTTTAAGTATTAAGTAGATTTTGTAAAAGTATTACGTTGATTTTGCAAAAAAAGTATTACGTTTTGCTTAAAATATAACGAAAAATACATTTCCCGAGTAGGGTACATCCTCGCTTGTAAACACGTTCAAAGGCCAACTCTGATAACCCTACTTCGCGCCACAAGTCAAATTAAATACGGAAGACCAAACTTATTAGAATCAAGAAACTTGTTTTGAAGAAGCAAAATTAAACCCCAAAACTTACGAATATTTAAACGTTATGAAACTTTGAATAAACAGTTTTGAATTTCTTACACTAACAAATTTAAAAAAGAAAAATAAAGGATTCAAATAAGTGGTATTTATTTTTTGGCAGTTTTGTTAACTATTGATGTCAAAATATTTCCTAGTACCCGACGATGTCTTTAATTAATTTTCATGCAGAAATTTATCAAAAGAAATTAACTAGAAAAAACTGATAAAGAAGTCATTGAATTGATCGTTAATTAATTTACATGAAAACCTTAACTTCAGATTTCAAAGAAAATAGAAAAATCAGGGAATTCTCCGATTTTAATGACAATTTCAGCGCTTTACGTATTAATGAATTATTTTTTTTTATTGAAAAGGTTATTCTATTTATTAGAAAACTTTGGAAATATTTTTCAGGTCCGCTACAAACACTCATTCCATCGTATCTATGTGATTTCTTGGTATTTACTGTAATTCTAACATTAATTATAAATGATTAATATTTTCATTAACTTTTGGTTGCCCTGAAAGGGGCTGTTTCCCCACTTTATTGTTCCCTTGTAAAGGCATATAATTTAACATTGTATTTTTAATTTTCAATTTTGATCTTCGTAGAATAAAATAAAATCAAACAGTTGTAAAATAAAAAATAAATAAAATTGTTTTTTTAAATGTTCACTCTCGAAAATGGCATTAAATTTTATATTTTTCGATTCTTCAAACACATTTTTATTTTATATAAACTTTTTCAGCCACCACCAAGATCTGAAAGATGAAAAAAATACATGTCAATATTTTACAAAAAAATTACACATCAGAGATTTTTTTTCCCTATGTAAACAAAGAATATACAGTACTATGATTTATTAAAATTGGATATTAGCGATTCACCACAGAAATAAATATTGAGGTTTGTTTGAATTCATTTCTTAAGATTTTGGGCCATATATCGATGTGTTCCGGTCGATATTTTCATTTCATTTTATTTTATGCAACACCTTTGGGAAAGATGTAAAAATTAGGAACATGCCAAAATTGTTAGTACGGGTTAAGTGAATAACCTGGAAAATAAAATACTTCAAAGCTAAAAGAAAAAGAATTCAATAAAAAGTTAATTCATCTATTTTCTAAATAACGACAAAAATTCTCTCTATTCGTCCGTGTGTCTGAAACATCCTCTATTTCAGGCCACACTTGCTCTACATAAACATATTATACCTTTTTGGAATCAGGATGATCCCGGAATTGAAAATCTGCCCTTCATTTGGTGCTTGAACATCCAACATTGGAATTTGTATCCTGAGGAGGAGGGAACAGTTATAAACTTAAATTTTTTAAAAAAAAAAAAAACTAAGTTTTTAAAAAAAGTTTTAACACAAAACTTTTTAATTTAAAATTTTTTTTCAGTTTAAATTTTCCAAAACTTTGTGAATTGATGAAATCAATTTTATTTCTTCAAAAAAGTAGTCAGAGTTACACAGAGTTTTTGATTTAAAACTCAACTTAATTGAAGTTCCGCAAGTTTTGATTTGAAGAAAAATGAAGTTTCCAGAGTTTGTGATTTGAAAACTCAACAATTGAAGTTCCGAAGTTTTGATTTGAAGAACTCAATCAATTGAAGTTAGTTTTGATTTCAAAACTCACCAGAAGTTCCGCAGAGTTTGTGATTTGAAGAACTCAACTTAATTGAAGTTCCGCAGAGTTTGTGATTTGAAGAACTCAACTTAATTGAAGTTCCGCAGAGTTTGTGATTTGAAGAACTCAACTTAATTGAAGTTCCGCAGAGTTTGTGATTTGAAGAACTCAACTTAATTGAAGTTCCGCAGAGTTTGTGATTTGAAGAACTCAACTTAATTGAAGTTCCGCAGAGTTTGTGATTTGAAGAACTCAACTTAATTGAAGTTCCGCAGAGTTTGTGATTTGAAGAATTGAAGTTCCGCAGTTTGTGATTTGAAGAACTTGAAGTTCCGCAGAGTTTGTGATTTGAAGAACTCAACTTAATTGAAGTTCCGCAGAGTTTGTGATTTGAAGAACTCAACTTAATTGAAGTTCCGCAGAGTTTGTGATTTGAAGAACTCAACTTAATTGAAGTTCCGCAGAGTTTGTGATTTGAAGAACTCAACTTAATTGAAGTTCCACAGAGTTTGTGATTTGAAGAACTCCATTTTCAGCCTGAATTGGAATTTCACCCCAATTGGTCTTTTGGCCGGAATTGGACTTATGGCTCGAATCAAAGTGAGGTTTTGAAGTTCCATGGCTTGAATTGAAGAATTCGGTTATTTATTCAAAATGCCATGGAAAATCCAAAGACCAGAGCTTTAAGGCGAAGAGAGAGGAGCAAAAGAAATCCAAGGGAGGCACAAGCTAGGAGACAAGCAGATGCTGCAAACCAAAGAAGATCAAGAGCATATGAAACATCAGAAAGGGGTACAAGCCAGGAGAGAAGCAGATGCTGCAAGGAAGAGAAGGTCAAGAGCTGCAGATGATGAGTCAGACTTTATCAATGAGAAAAACAGATGCCGAAAACCTATGAAAGACATGCCAGGCAGGTGTGTGATAATCCCAATCCTGCTAAAAGGAGTGCAGCTTCTTTTTTTGAGCCTGTCCACGCTGGCTTTTCAATACAACTGTCACAGCGACTATTCAAATCATCGAAAGATATCTATTGGATCAATGATCATTCAGTGTAAGCATTGTAATACTCTCAGATTCAAGATTGAACCAGATAGGATCTGCTGTAACAAAGAAAAAATACAGCTGGAAGATCCACCAGTTTCTCCAAAGCCATTGCTATCACTTGTGGATGGGATCTCAGCTGAATCAAAATACTTTATCCAGTACACCAGAATCTATAAATAAGAGGTTTTGCAATGACCTCATTTGGAGCCAATGATGCTACCTTTCCAGGATGGAAAACAACGCGCAGAATTCAGGGCAGGTGCTAGCTTAAAACTATAAGTTTGCACGGAGTGCGGCTTTTAAACTAGTTAATGAATAAATGCTAAAAATTTCAAGGAAATTTTATCATTCCCTGATCTTTGGTAAATTTTTTTAAAAAAACAAAGGTTATCTTTTCTTTTGTTGTGTATCGAAAACATTTTTTCAAGTCGCTCTTTCGAGTATTGTGTGGATCATAACCCAGAAATAGCGAATGTGGCACAAAGCACAGATGGGGCAAGCCTGATTGAGGGTTTCGGGCAGTGCTTAGTGACCCTCACTATCTTATCAACATTAGTTTTTTCTACCTGCATTTATATACGTTGCAAATTGAATTAAGCATAACTGATTATTAAAGGATGAAAAATTGGCGCAGATTTTGATGTTCTGTTTTTGCTTTATTTGTCCAAATTTGTTTTACTCAAGTCTCGAAATTGATATTCACGATATTCACTTTTTTTTTTATCCATAACTGTGTTATAAAATTAATCAACGTCTTAACAAGAAAAATCTCAAGTTGATGTTAAGAATTGCTGCAATAAAACATTGTTGATTTATTTAAAAAGATAGAATGATCTATGTTATGTCTCGAATTTGGATACATCGAATTACATTAAATTTTTCTAGTTGAATTGTTCACCTAATTACTCCACTATTAATGTACTGTGTAGGTTACAATAAAATTTGTATTTTATATGAATACTACCTTATGAAAATTCAGATGTAATAGAGTGGGGTCCGTATAATAGATTGTGGTGGGGTCATAAATTTAACGGAGAGGAAACACATGAGACCTATGAACCGGCCCTGTATGTCGTATGTAACGTGACAAAAATGAAATGTCAATATAAACATCGTGCGATCACTAAAACAAGGGAAACCACTCCGGATTAAAATTAAATCCCTTGTAATACTTTCATTGACATGTTCCAATTTTGTGATTAAAATATTTATTAAATAGATTTTTTTTAAAATTATTTCCCAACTATGTTCATTTCACAAGAGCCGGAATGTGTTTAATTCAGTTCATTCTTTCTGACAGATTTATATTACAGATGAATGAATTCTAACAATATTATTTTCTGAATTTTTTTCTTTCTTTATCTTGTTTTCATCATTGAAACAATGAAAAAAGTCAGAAACTATATTTTTTTGTTTTTTTGTTTTAAAAAAACACAACTTGACTTCTTTCAATGCATATCGCATCTGGTCTTTACGCTTAATAAAAAACTGTTTACTTTTTCTTTTCTTTTTTTACTGTGTGTTACTGTTAAGTGCTAGTAGAATTAGAGATTGGTAGATACTCACTCCATTCCCTTGGCAATCACCTATGGAAATAGCTAAAATTTTAAGCAGTCTCATATTGTGACTACTTATATAGAAGAATAAGATCTTAAAATTGCTATATTTTTAATGCATACTTCTCAAAAAGAAAAGAGGCAAAGTATAGTGACAACTTGGTACAAAGAATGCACAAATCTAATAAAAATATTTATATTTTATTCCGCTTTTTTATTTTTATCAAAAGAATTAAATACCCTTTTTTTTTTTTTTTTTTTTTTTGTATAAATTATTGAAAATATGCATCATAAAAACTAAAGTATTCTTTAAAGTATGAATTTTTTTCGTTTTTAACCAGTTTGGCAAGCCCGTTTTTTTTTTTTTTTTTTTTTTTCATATCATTTTTAACTTTAAGGATAAAAAATGGAATTAAAAAACTAGAGAGCACAATTTAAAAATATTAGAATTGAATACTGCTATGGCATTTTTCTATACGATGTTTTTTTTTTATGCCTTCTGGTAAATAACTGAATGATCACTAAAAAAAAACAAACCCTGAATAACCACGAGATTCTTTAGTTTCTTGGGTACAGGAATCAAAAATTAAATATTTGTCCAGTGATTCTGTAAGTAATTTTTATTATAAAATTTATTTGAGCTTTAGAATTTTCATGTTCACATCAAACAATATTTTTGTAAAAGAAAAAAAAAATTCTCCTTTCCAGTTTAATTTAATTAAATTTTAGTAAAATTATTTTACAATTAATTGGTTGTAGAAAAAGTAACAAAATCGTCAATGATAAAAAAAATGCACTTATCATGAGTTTTTTTTTGTTTTGTTTTTTAACTTGTATTTTTCCATTTTTTAATTTTAGTTGCTTACTTGGTCTGCCAGTCTCTGGCTTGTTAAAAAAGAAGCAACAACAAAAATAGGCAAGACTAAAAAGAAAACAGATCAGAAATATATAATTCCTGAACGTATGTGTAAAACAAAAGAATGGTGTAATATTACATCATTCTTTTGTTTTAAAGGTGACTTCTAAAAGATTCTTGATTATTTTTGATGGAATGCTACAAGACAGAAATGTTATTACAGTAATAACATTTTTGTTTTGTAGCATTCCATCAAAATAATCAAGACTCTTTTAGAAGCCACCTTTTATATATTTTCTTTAATTTATAATAAAGCAAACAAACGTTGTATTTATGTTAATAATGCTTGTAAATTAAACATGTCTATTCTAGATTGATTGTTAACGAATAACTTTTTTTTTATTATTATATTGTAAAAGTTTGCCCATCTCTTATTTGCCATTGGTTGTTGTTACTAACAAATTAACAATAATCTATTTAAAAGGCATAAAATGCAAATATTTGTAAAGGAATATTCAGCAGCTGATTGTAAAAGTCTCAGGTTTCTCCAATTCATGAGCATTAATTAAAAAATGTATAAAGAGTACATTTACTGAATAGCATACCTGATTTGAAAAGAAATAACCTAATTTGTTTTTATTACACTTTAACTGCTTCCTTACAAACACACTCTTCTTATCTAGTAAAAACAACTTAAGTGAAATTTAATTGACGTTTTCCTCTCATAAAAAAAAATACACTGCGCCATTTTTTTTTTTTTTTTTTTATTTATTTATTTATGAAATTCTTTTAGAGTTTTATATATAATTGCTTTTTTTCTTTTATTATCCTTAAATCAAACCACTAGCCAGTATGGATCATTTTCATGTTTTATACAGAAGAATACATGTTGATAGAAATTTAAAATTAATAAATAAATTTTGATTTGACAGAGTTGAACTAAATTAGTTAATGATTTACAATTTTAAAATGTGAAAACTAGTTATCAACCTGCTTAGAATAACATTATTGAATAATTTCAACATTTCATCTGTGTGATATTCATGCTATTTTCCTTGTGTATGGATGGTGAAAAGTTATCAGCCTGACCCACTTCCCACAATCTGACCAAATGACCAATCTTCTTTTTTTTCTTTTTCAGAGATTATATATCTATTTACATACATAGGTATGAGATTTGTATAACTGCTAAAAAGCCACCCATTTATTTCTTATTGTTATGAATAAGATTGTTATTTAAATTAAAATCCATCAGATGACATCTAGGTTTTTTTTTAAACAAGTTTTTTTTCTATATACAATTAATGCGCCTGGTTCATTTATCATAAAACTCACTCGGACTTCACCTTAAATAATCACTTTAACATTATTTTCTCTTGCATGCAGACTTCCTGCTGATTTGTATAATTTAAAATAATCACTTTAGGTTCACTTAGATTTTGTGATTTAAGTGCTATCATTTTACTTACAGAAGTACTGTAAAAGAAATGCAATAAACTACATTGAGAAGTAATATAAATAAATGGAAAATATTGTCTTTTTTTTTTTTTTTTCTTTTTTTTTAACTAAATTCATGTGTGTCTGTTAATACTTGCTCTACTGTTTAGCTGCAGTTTTTAAAATATAGCTAGTCTAAATTCGCGAACTCATTCGGACTGTTGTCCTCATTTTGGCTGTTTTTATATTCACAACATTTCATTCTTTGTTCCCACCAGCCTTCTTCAGGTTTGTTGCATTCGGTTTTTGTAATGTAACTTCTGATCATTTCACCTGATTAAATATTCACAATAGTAAATTAAAACAAACAAACAAAACAAAAAAATACACGCAATGATGGAAGTATTATTAATTATTATTAGATATTAATATGGAAGTGGAATTGTTTATGGACCTCATTTTGGAAGCTCTAAAGAAACAATGTTTTGCAAATCCTGCTGAGGTCTTTATTTATTTATATGATGTGCTCAGTGTTCTCTCCATATTTAATCAGGTAGAATGGGCAGAAATGGCATTACATGCAAAATGTGATAAACACCTGAAGAAGGAAGATAGAGAAGCTGAAACGTTGTGAACATAAAAAAGAATAAACCAAAATGAGGAGAAATATAGAGAAGATGTAAACACCTGAAGAAGGAAGATAAAAAAAGAATGAACTCAGATTAATGTTTATTGTTCTGTAAAATTAATTAATCGTGTGACAGACGTTGGTGTATAATCTAACAGTTTTTCTCCCAAACATGTTTCATTGATAATCAGCTTAGATTTTTTTTTAAATATTCAACATGCCTCTGAAAGTCAAGATTCAAAAGGGTCAATTAGTTTGAAAGTTTCAGATATTTTATAAAATATAACCTATAAAAATCCTTACTTTTGACATTCTTGTATGAACTCTGACACACAAAAAAATACATCGAAAAATACTTGAGACTTTATGCTAATATAGTCTGTCTTGTGATTTTCAAAATTTACTTTTATGCTAGGGATTTTTGTTTTCTGAAGTATGATCTGCTTACACTCTATCTAATAATTGCACTTGAGTGCCACATTTATGAGGAGGCCACATATAAATTATTTGAAAAAAAAAATATAGTAAATAAACTTCTAATGACAGGTAAAATTCTAAACTAAATTTATTTACTTTTTTTTTTTTTTTTTTTACAACAAAATTTTGTATGCGAGAATGTGTAAGTCGCTTTTCTGTAGATGTATTTTTTATAATAATTTTTATTATTTGAAATTCATAAACAGAAAAGTTTGCAGAATGAAAGGAATTACAAGTATGTTGAAGTTGTAGTGTAGTTTCACTTGTTGAGTCTTTTTGATCTCTAGCTGCTTTCACTTCTCATTTTAGGGAAAGAGTCTCTTGCCATAGAAGATGAACTAGTATTTTTGACTTGACCATAACCTATTGCAAAATCTTGTCTCTTTTCTGGTGGTAAAACTCAAACATATTGGAATTTAGTGAAACCAACACTTAAAATTCTCTTTAAACTTTCATTTTCTACTCCGTTTTCAAAATTTTAATCAAACTTATCTTAAATGTTATTTTTGGCACTTTTTTCCTGGAACTTACTCTTTTGATGTTGATCTTCTTTTGTGTAGTGTTTGAGGTTATGAAATCTTTATCTGCTAAATATTTTAATTAAATTTTCAATATTACTATTGATCCAGTCCTCCTTTTGTTTAATGCCTTTTGTAAAGTAATCTGAAATGAACATTGCTGTTATTAAAAATTCTTTGTCTAAAGCAGCTTAAATACCTAAAGCTTTTTTTTCCAAGAACTGCTACTTTGTGGAACTGACTCCCAGATGGATACTTCCCTGAATAATACAATCTTAACCTCTTTAAATAAAGAGTTAGTTATCTTTCATGTTCTCATAATCTTCATTTCTTACTATCTCCTATTGCAGTCATATCACACACTTCCTCGAGTAAACCTCTGACTTGAGTGACTCTCGGACCTTGTATTTGGTGAACTATAGCCAAAAAAGAAAACTGCCTATATCTCCTGTATGCCAACCTTTATTAAATTTAAAGTATTTATTTAACCTGACACTATTTCATGTTTTGATGGGTTTATATAAAGTCGAACAAAATAATTGAGTTAGTGTAATAGAAAAAAAAGATATTTCACTCTCTTTTTCTTTATAAAGACAGAAAACAAAAAGCAAAAAATAGATATTTTTACTGGATCCTTATCCAAGATCCTTGAATTTGATCTTTACTTTCATACCAATATTGATTTGAGTTTTTAATTATTTGGCAGAAGCCATTCCTTAGTGCATAGCCTCCTAGCATTGCAGTGCTTCCGGTCATATCATGCTGAAATACTGTTTCTTGTCCAATCACTGAAAGGCAACATTTGGCCTGGTCAGTACGTAGATAAGTGACCACTTAGGATTAGCAGAAGCTTCTTGAATATGTGCTTGATGTAATGGATAATGGCTCCGAATAAGGAATCGGAGAGCCGAGTTCGAATTCCAGTCAGATTCGTTATATTCACTTATGTGCAACCACCCAAAGGAAAGATATAAATCCACCTTTTCTCCCCACAGCTATGGGTTAAATAGTATGACTTGTATCAGAAAAAAATTATCCCCCCCCCCAAAAAAAAAACGAAAAAATGTATTCTTACCATCCAAAATTATTTTCTGGCTTTAAATAACTTGCAAAAATATCACGGCCATGGTCTAGCATTGCAGTGTGTCAGAACTTTTTTCTGATTGTGTTAAATATTCCATTTCTCTGAAAAGTTTAACTTTCTTAATATAGTTCAATAAGTACGTTGATTACCTTTGTAAATTGTTTATATATTGATTTTTTTTTATTAGTTAAAAATACGTTTTTTAGTGGATACCCGTATTTGAATTAGAAACCCTTTTTTATTTTTTACTGTGTATTACATTACGTCTATCGGCCTACGTATTCGAGAGAAACTAAAGAAAATGTGCTCTCCGGCAGGAATCGAACCTGCGTCTCCCTTTGTAAAAGAAACCAGCTTCCTTTCCTGTCGGAATGTCTTTAAGATTTCTCAAATACTCAGACCGATGGACGTAATACACTGTTTATAAACTAATACTAAAAGTAAAAAATAAAAATGGTGTGTCATTTGTTTTTTTGTTGTGTGCTTGCATCCATCTTTTTACAATAATTCATACTTTTTATATTCACACCAAGTATCCAGTGATTTGATATATTAAAAAAAATGGTATGTGTTTTATTCAAAATCTTTATCCATTGCCCTTAGGAGGAGGAGGCTGTTTATGCCCTGTGCGTGCCTTGACTCAACTGTTATTGCCTATCTTACCTCTCTGAGTCGGATAACTCGAGAACTTTGTCCTTCTTCACGCCTCTCCTTCTCTGCCGCAGTCACTTAACATTACTTTTCTTATGTCATGTGACCTGTTTCTTATTTTTATGTTTGTGTTTCATCTGTATGTACGTATGTATGAATGACATGATATTTTTTGTGACAATGCGTTAATGTTAGTAGTATGTGCGTTCGTTGTATAATGAATTTAAAAGTGTGACTAAAATACTTTGGTAAAGTTCACTTGAGTGTCAAGTCGGTCCTTTATCTTTTCAAGCATCAACACCTGCAGCCGTGACAGTTCAACTTCTCTAAGAAAAATATTTTGGAATACACTTTTTTTTTGCGTACTTACCTGACATTATATAAAAAAAGAAACACTGGTTTTGTAACTTTCAAATTGTTCAATATACCAATCAACACACGTGTACACACATCTGTGTACTATTTTTATTTATCATCCGTCAGTTAACATCACGAAATATGTTTTTGTTGTTTTGCTTGCTCTACTTGGAAGTACTAAACTAACTTAAAGAAATGGAAACATTTTTTTTTAAATCTATCAAACCTTTTTTCTACATACATTTACTTCAGGGACTGAAAGTCCCACGAATAAAAAAAATAAATTAAAAAATACAGAAATAACCAGCGAACCTAGAATTTGGATTTAATTTTTAATAAAACAAATATTTGAAAACGATTTGTATTTTTGTGGGATTCCTTCACTCGATGGTAATTACATACGTGTTTACATTTGTTTTTTCCTACCTGCATATTATTCATAAACAATTTTCTCAATGAATAAGAATACTCTTCTTCAGGATATGACAATACAAAATGCCCAGGAATGCAAGTACACACATATTTGGGCTGCCTCCCACCCCGACCCGTAAAAACTCACCTGGAATTTTAAAGAAATGCTACCTTAACCAATAGCTTTACGCACGACACGTAAAGACAACTACTGCAGACCTCAAGACTAATACTCTGGACATTTTGTGTAGTTTCAATCGGATTATTTTTTAAATATCTTTCTGGGAAAAGAAATCTGGAATTAAGTCAGTCCCAGAGGTAGGTATACATTTATTTAATTCTTTTCAATATTTGTGACATGTTTTTCTCTTTTTTACCTGTATTTTCAGTATGGCTATGATGGACCTACTTATACAACTAACAGCCAGCAAACGCTTGAATCCTTCAGGGTATCTTCTTGTGGCTCTATCAGAAGAAGGTAACCGACCTGTGGATTACAAAGCAAACCAACCTGTTGGTTTAGTAAATGCACACCGAGTGAAACTTATCAGTAAGGAACGTGTTAAAACTCAGCAAATATCTCAGATTGCAAAAACAGCAGAAAAGCAGCTCCCTTTTGAGGTAATGTGTTGATACTTTGTGTGTATGTAAAATAGGACTTCTTATTTCTATACAAATCGGTAAAAAAAAATTTCTTTTCTATTATTGATCACTAATCGATACAATAAGTGTACTGTAACAAATGAATGGGTCTAAAAACTAGACGGGACAAAAAAGGTTGAACTTGCCTCCTTGTTTTGTTGAAGAAAAGTCAAAGCTGAGCATATATAGAAATACTGTAAATGAAAAAACGTAACACATAAAAAAAAAAAAAAAAGTAAGGACGTATAAATGTTTGTTTTGCTCTTTTGTTTAAATTTTATCAATATTGACATTTGATAAAATAACTAAATGAGAAGGGATTATTTTTTTACGTTTTCCTCAATATAAATTGCTTTTGTTATTTTATTTATAACAGAAAATACGAACCTTGTATTATGTCTAACGTTTAGAAAAATATTGTCACTGTTTTGTTTTGATAATGCAATGTTTATATGTGATTTCTCTTAAATATAATGACTAGTTTCTTTTCCTCAGCAAAGTGCCATCAACAAAAAATTGCAATAATGTGCATATGTGTTCTTGTATATTCTTGTGTACATGTGAAATAAAAACTGGTTATTTGGATATTAGCAGATTTTGAAGTTTTTTGTCAGTCAAGCATCAAATTTATCAGATCTGCTATCCCAACTTGTGAGATATCCAACCAGATATTATTGAAAACACAAAGTTAACTTTTTTTTTTTTTTTTTTTTTTTTATAAATTTTTTGCATTTTTTTTCTTCTTTCCCAATCTAAAATGGGATGTATGGGTGGTGTAATGGATAGAGGCTCAAAATGAGAAATTGGAGAACAGTTTGAATTCCAGTCAGGTTCATTACATTCGCTTACATGCAAATACATTTGGGGAAAGGTATGACTTCACCTCCTCCCCAAGCTATGGGTTAAATCATAAGATTTTTGTATATGGACAAAATCATTGTTATTCTCAAATAATTGTTAATGCAATATTCACTTGCACAAAAATAATTATTTTTACCATCCAAAATGTGTTTTGGCTTTAAATAGTGCACAAAGGGTTGACAAGCTGTAAAAATTTTGAAAAAAAAAATCGAAAATGGCTTAAATATGTTCAATAGGATTTGTGTTTGAAAAATAACTTGGCTATAAAGATTTCTTAACTATTTTGTGACTTCACAACTCACTGATCTTTTTTATTTTATTTATTTATTTTTTTTGTTGTATGCTGTGGATCATTTTATTTTTAATTTTTTTTTGCCACATTGAGATTTTGCATGTATCTATTGGTAGGCTATTTAAAACTTCTTCACTGGATTTGGATTCTCATGAAAAACTTAGCCCATTTATTGCTAGAAAATATGGAAGTTTCAATAAATTAACAAAAATATTCACAACTTTCCTATCAAAGTAGTAAACTTATTTAAACAAGGAGAAATTTTAATCTTTCTTTCTGAAATAAATATTGTTTGAAGGTATTGAAAATTAGCAAGTCATATGAGATTTTAAATGACATTTCAAATGTCATATTTTAATTAACTAGTGTCCCTAGTATTGTTATCTGATAAGTTGATTGCCAAATATTTCATGTGTCAAAAACAACATATAAATGACCTTACAATGAGAGTTGAAAAATTATGAAGATTTAAAGTACAAATGTGACGGAAATGACAGGTAATGTGACATTTGATGTTAAAGGTGGGCATTGCGAATGATTAATTGTTATAAACAACCTTGAAAAAACTCTCTAGAATAAACTAAAAAAAACTGTAAAAAAAAAAAAAATGAAATGTAAAGCTCTGAAATTATTTAAATTGTTTGTTTATTTGTGACAGTCATATTTGAAGATCTTAAAAAAAAAAAAAACAAATCTCCAACTGACTGATTGTGAGATGCTGTTTGAGAGGTTTATGGTAATAATGTTTCAGCTGTGAAAATATGGCCTCAGAAAGCTTTTTGCAGTTGCATTTTAGCAGTATATGAATGATTAAAATGAGTGGACATTTCACTCACTCACTCACTCACATACAAATCAATTGGTTCTCAAGCTGACCCACATCCAAAAATCTGACCCAACATCAGAATGTTGTGTGTGTGGACTCTCTTCTTGGTCAGGCCAAGGACTTTTCAGCATGCCTTCATATATACATAGGTCTTTGGAAATTCGTTTTATTGCTGTACCCTTGTGATTTCCACTGTTACACATTTTTTTTTTTTTTTTTTTTTTTTTTTTTGCAAAAGACTGTTTCACATTTGATTTGAAAATGTTGTGTGTCCCTTCAGGATGTGGGTGATCATGGCTCTCCACTATTTTCTATCCTTTGTAGCTTTTAGTAAATTGTGTCTCTCCTAATCTGTTCTTCCATCAATTTACACAAGCTAGGTTTTACATTGCTTTACTCTGTCACTCTTTCCTCATTATATACCCTAGAAATTTCAACTATTTATTTCTGATGCTAAGTATAAAAATCCATGGTATCCACAGCTTTCTTCTGTAGAACCACATTTCTGTTACTTCAAGTCTCTTATTCTGTGATGAGATTGCCAAGCATTTATTGCCATATAGGAGGACTGCATAACAATTCAATACTTTTTTTGTTCATAACAAAATTTCTGTTTCTTAATACTATTCTTATCTTTTGGATGTTGGTGTCGTATTTTCCAGCTTCTGTTAAAACACTTCCCAGATATTTAAATTTTTATACTTTTTTGGTATCTCCAATTTGTAATTTGTGCGCTGGACCATTCCTTTTGCTGACAACCATACATAGGAGGTCATGCTATCAACACTGTTATCTGCATATTTTATGTTAAGATTGTGACCACTAATAATGAATCCTGGTAGGACTTTTAATTCTCTCAGTATTACTTCATCGTAAAGCTTGAATAAGTTCAGTGAGAAAACACAACCTTGTCTTATACCGCTTTCCATTTTTGTAGATTTACTGAATTGACATCCTATCCATATGCAGGCAGTTTGCTACCTGTATAGGTTCTGGATTATTCTAACACCCTTCTCAAGTATATCAAGCTTACCTAGCAGTTCTTTGTGATGTACTTTATCAAACGCTTTTGCATAATCTATAAAATATAGGTATACATCTTTTGCATCTGTATTGCACTTTCTGCTATCATTCTGAGCATAAATAGTGCATTCCTTGTTCAAGAGTTCTCATCCTATTTTGGGTTTAATTCTGCTGCATGCTCTATTCATCTGGATGATCAAGTTGATTGTCTGATGGAGTTCACATTCTTTAGCACCTAGCTTCTTTGGCAGTGCCATGAAAATGGATCTACTTAAGTCCTCCATTATATCACTAATATCTAATATTGACAATATTAGACATTTTTAAAACACTATGAAAGTAACTACACGCTTAACAAATAGGGAGTTTTTTCAAAATAAAAAAGAAGAAATCTATCACATTCATGTTTGTTGTGTAGAGCCATGATCGCTCACATCCTTGAAGAGTCATGGCACATAAAAATTAGATAACCCTACTTTTCAGTGTTAATTATATCTCTTGTAGCCATCAACATTTCATTTGGTCTTAAAGTCAACAGAAATCTTTGGCAAGAAAGGTTGTCCCCAACATGAATGCTGTTTCCCTAAAATGTGTGTAATTGGTCAGTATCTTATGCGAAAAGTGAAACATTTCAGAGAAATATAATGAATTTATAATTTAATCAGTGTCTACATCCAACAGAAAGAAATTAAAATAAAAATTCCATTCAAGTACAGTTAACTGTAATGTGTATGTATGTTGGTGTATTTCAATACAAATTGATGTCGTTTAGGTGCATGCATGTGTTTCACACAGCCACCCACACTTTTTGTAATGTTATTTCAATCTGTATGACAAACATAAGTCAATGCTGTCTATATGTTTGCTTGCTATTTCCACCATTTAAATGTAACTGCATTTACATGCAATTTTATAAACCTATGTTTTTATATATTTGTGCTAAGTACTATCACACTCTCACACATAATGTCTGCATTTTTTTTTATCCAAATGCAGACACCAGAAGTTTCTGTATGTATCTATATATGGTGACAAAAAATAAATATTTTAAATTTTTGAATTCATACAAAAAGTATAGATATTTATCAAAATGGTTCCATTCTTGAATATTTGGATTTTCTCTCATCACTGTTATGATTCTGATAAAATCCAAGAGTAGTGAACATGATATTGGGAAAATCATATTCACTATTTGTTTCTACATTTAGTCAGTCACTAAAAAGATGTATTGAAAGGGCACTGATCCTACAATATATTGTATTGCTTTTCATGGATACATGCACCTATTTGGTGGGGAGTTGAATGACAAAATGGAAAATCTGTTACATATTTTGTCCTTCAGACTTTGAAGAACTGAATACATAACATAGTTTTTCAATTTTGTCATTCACTTACCCACTATTAGTCTGATATATAGATTTGTGTATCATCTACTTACTTTTATGTAAAAAATTAAAAGATGCTCCTACTGTATATACTTGAGTATAGCATGAAATTTTATGATCAGTTTTCATGCAAAAAATAGGCGGTTGCACTATTTTTTTTTTTTTTTGATAAGGTTAAAAATGATGCATATTCAGTGATTGGTTGCACTACAGACAGATTTTTTTTTTTTACTGGATGGGGCTAAAATTCATGTAAAAAATCCATGGGACACACTATATATGAAGTCATCTTTATACATGAATATAATAATCATAATACCACTACTCCATTGGAAGTTGATAGTAAATAAATTGCCAGGCTCAGTGTCAGTATCAACTTTTTTTTTTTTTTCCTGAAATCTAGCTGGACTAGTCAAGCAGCTATTCATTGAGGATGGAATCAAAATAATAAACTACTTTAATCACTGATAGGTCTTTTTCACTTTTGTTTTTAGCATTTGGGAATGTATGTGGGGGTCATGAACAGCTTTCAGCTTGACCCTCTTGCCAAAATTTGACCAAATATCAGGCTGAGAACTTTTCAGCACCCCTTTCTATTATGGTTTTTCAGCTGTGATTAATATTAATTATATTCATTGTCAAAAGATTACATGTAATGTTAAGCTAATTGCCCTTCTATGAACTGTGAATAATCTTAACAAGTGGAACGTAAATATTCATCTGTGGCATGATGAATAATGCACTCAGAATAAAAGCTTACAAATTCTGAAGAAGTTTTAAATATGTTTTCCATTTTCAGTTGTAATTACTGAAATAATTATGAGAGACAAAGCCATACTACAAACTGATTTGCTTTTTGCTAATAGACAAAAGTTTATTTAATATTCCTTTCTACCTTCATCCAGTCATTTAAAATCTCTTTTGTATCTAAGATAGGTTTGATAAGCTGAATGAAAATTGTTTAGTTACTGCCAATAACCCTCCCAGAGCAATTCAAAATAGAATTTAAAATAGCATTAAAAGTTAAGTGTCAAATATGCCGAAGGGTCTCAGAACAAGTCCTTGTTCAGCATTCCAAGTATTGTCTAACGATAACTTATTTTCAAAATGTCTGACGAACAGCATACATTCTGGTTACTCCCTTTTAACTTTCTTTTGAACTGAGAAAGGCAGACAATTTATACATTAAATAAAAATTATGCTAAATTCTAATCTATACCATATAAAATTTAAGGTAAAATCAAAGTAGAATTTAAAATAGCATTAAAAGTTAAGTGTCAAATACCTGTGAGAATTTGTGGATGTCCTCATTTAGCATTCCAAGTATTCTGATTACTTCCTTTTTAACTTTCAATACTATTTCTGTCCTTCCCTTTTTATATTGAGAAATAGGAAAATCAGCAAAATTTACTTCAGATTTATGCTTTTTTTTTTATTGAGAAATAGGAAAATCAGCTCTGTTTAATACACAAAGATTTTTTTATTTTTCTGTTGAAGTTAACAAAAGCAGATACCAAAAAGATGGCCTCTTCTTCTTGGCAATCATTCTTTTCTCTTTCCCCCTTACTGTTGTCTCTAAAGGTATTGGCAAGGGAACTGTTCACCCTCTTCATGTGGTGTAACTTTTATTATCAGGCATCAGTCTAGCCATGGCTTATACTGGGTGTGGTATAAATGCTGTTACAAAATTTCAATTGAATTCTACTTCTCCATATTTGGTCATTACATTGTTACTTATGGTTTATAACTTGCCCAACAACTTATACTATTTATTTTTTAAAGTGTTTTAGCATTTCCTGGCAACAGTGTCTATGAATTAAAAGATAGTATATAAGTGAGCAACATGCAAAGAAACTAACTCTACCTGAGATTTTTAAAGCTGGAAAATAACTTGGAATCAATAGAATGTTTATCAAAAGGACAATTTGTCGATATAATGAGATTTCCTCCATCAAAGATAGACCAAGACTAAGATGTCCTTGCACCTCCAAGATGCCAAAACTCATTAAATAGGTATGAGAAAATTGCCTAAGGAGGCCTAGAACCATGTAGAGACTGTGTCAAAATTATCTAAGTATGTGACCCTACAAGATAAACAAGAGACAGCAGCCACATTGAAAAAGAGGCTTCAAAGAAGTAAGCATTTGCTGAAATGGACTTGTGATGGCACGCTGTAAAACATCATCTTCACTGATGAGAAACTGTTCCCTTTGAACACTTTTAATCATCAAAATGATTGTGTTCTTTCAACAAGTTTTCAGTTAGTTTCTGCTGCTTCAGAAAAATGCCTCAGAACTCAGAAACTGGCATCAGTTATGGTTCAGGTAGCCATTTCAGTCAGAAGAAAGTCTTCTTTTGTTTTCATGCCTCAAGGGGTAAAGATCAACAAGTGTACATAGAGGTCATCTTGGAAGATGCACTAAAGCCATAGTGGCAAGCCATACTGCTTGTGCAACACAGCAGCAATGCAGATGCAATTGTCCTGCCTTTATCACCATAGATAAATTGTCCCCACCACCTCTCATCACCAGATATCAATGCTGTTGATTATTGTTTGTGGGTAGTTCTCGAGAGTGAGGCCTGTTCTACCTTGCACCACAATATTGACGCTCTGAAGGCAAAATTGAAGAGAGTATGGGATAAAATAGCCATGGAAACTGACATCAATGACCTTCCCAAAAGACTTCAATGTGTGGTGAAGGCTAAAAGGAACCATATTAAATGAGATTTTCTGGTCTTATTTAGCAGATTAATACATGCTTTGTGTTAAAATTGTAGCCTGATATAATACATTTTTCAGGAGTTATCAGATTTTTATTTTGTAGCAGTACCCTGTATGAAGGTAGGAAAGAACTGTACCCTGTATGAAGGTAGGAAAGAACATTGTTTTATTTCCACTTGTTGAATCTTCTCCAGAATCTATGCTCATCAAGCATATAAGAATAAAAATAAAGACAACTACTGTCAATTCGCTACAGTCTGACTTGTTTTTTAATTTTTTGAACATTATGATTTTGTATGTCATTCTTGCCATCTTTAGATATAGACTTATGGCTATATTATATTGAAACATCAGTTCTCATACAATCATTCAAGAGCCTGATGTTTGACTGTTTGGGAATACCAAGTGCTGTAAGCTTGGATGTGCAGGTGGTGTAATGGATAATGGCTCAAGAGTGGAGAGTTCCAATTTCACTCAGGTCTGTTATATTCACTTGCATGTAAATAGTCTTGGGTAAGGTGACTCTACCTCTTCTCCCACTAGATATGGGTTAATTAGTAACATTTGTATCAGTAAATCATTATCTCCAAAACATTCTTACAATCCAAAAATATTTTCTGGCTTTAAATAACCTGCAAGAGATTGATAAGCTGTAAAAAAGAAATCAATCAATGTAGTTATTACAATTTGATAATAATGTAGCTTAGGTATAAATAGAGACTAGTATTAGCTTTTATGCCCTGACATATTCATGGATGAAGTTATCACCTCTGACTGAAAATGAACATCCTCTCATCCTTATTCTTCTTTAAGATATTCCAAATGTGTCACTGCATCCTTGTGGGTAATGAATTATTTTCTACTCTTCAACCTCTTTCTCATGTACAAAATGTTGCAAGCCTCTCGCTGCTCTATCGCTGTTTCCATGGAGAGTGTTCAGACAAATTACATTCCTTACTTCCACCAGTTCTAATCTTTATGGCTAAGACCCAACATGCTATGAACATTGTAGCAAACCACTCTCATTCCCTTCATATTCCATTAGTGAGATGTAAGTTCCACTCAAGTAGCTTCTTCCCATGAAGAAGCTGCTTTGTGGAACCGACTCTCAAGAGGTTCCTTCCCAGGTCACTATAACCTTGGCCTGTTCAAGTCTTGGGTAAACAGTTATCTTCACATATGCCCATAAACATAAACTGTACCTCTTACTCTGTAACCCTCTACCTTGATTGGCTCTTGGGCCTTGTACTGGGTGAACATCATTGTAAAAAAAAAGAAGCTATTAAGAACTTTGCCCATTTTCTTAATATTCATCAGAAATTTCTGCTATAGGTGATAGTTGGGATCATCAAATCAATGCAGATGATCCTTTCTTTAGGTACATAGTATACTCTTTGCCAGGGCTACATACAGTTTTGAATTCAGAGTTTTTCTTTCTCCTAGACCAGTTGCCATCCAAGGCTATAGAACCAAGTCTGTCCTATTTATCCATAGCTGGAGTCGGGGAGTGCAAAGAAATTGATTTATACCTTTCCTAAGCATGTAAGTGAATGTAATTAACTTAACTAGAATTCAAACTTGACTCTCCAATTCCACAATGTAAGCTTCAATCCATTACTCTACTATATAGTTCATATATCAATTACTATCAATTAGTCTGCAAAACATTATATTTTTTTTTCACTTCAGACCCATTTTCAAATTTATGGTCCATTATGGTCTTTAGTGAGTTAGATATGACCTCCTGTATTCTTTAAGAAAATGTGCAGCTTATTCTTGGTCAAGCAACATAATACCTAAATTCTCTTAGGTGGTCACTTCTATTTTCAAATCAATTATAGTTGGATCATGCTGGTTCTATCATCAAAGTTAATCTGCATTAAGACCAGTCATTACTCATATGGGATACTGCTTATGAACACTAAATGGGAAATGGGGAATAAACCTCTACTCCTGTTCAAAAGACTGTGGAGGAGTGTGAACTGAACGATAGGTGAATTTAGATGGAGTCCTACTCATGAACACTGAGTACTGTAAGCAACCTCCAACAATCTGAATTTTTTTTTTTTTTAATCATTTCACCTCAAGCAAAGTGGTAATGCCACTAAGATGCAAGGGGCTATCGTGAGTTAGATTTCCAGTTTCTTCTAAAGTCTTCTCAGACTTTAGAAGAAACTGGAAATCTAATCTTGTATGGAAAATGAGAGATAAACCTCTACTCTTGTTCAAAAGACTGTGAAGGAATGTGAACTGGCTGATAGGCAAACCTATTCTATTGTTAAACCATTAAGAACATTATTTCTGCTCCTTTTGAAATAAAAGCTTGTTTTATTATAAAAGACTCTAGTAATTAAGCTTCCATGTGAAGATACTTACTTGGTCCTGACTGTCAAAAGTTACATACACATCACCTTCCTTACTAACATGTTTACATGTGTTTCGGTTTTAGATAACACACAAAGGGTTGCTGTAAAAAGGAAATTGTTCAATTTTCAAATCGTATCTTTGGCTTACATCTTTTCTCAGATCGGCAATTATTTTCTTGTTGCTCATCGAATGTCATCAAATGCTTTTTCTCAGTCCATGTCCTGGTTTTTTCAACAGGACTAGAGGTTTATCCCTTGTTTCCTATTTGGGATTGGATTTCTGGTTCCTTCTAAAGTCTTTTCTCTTTCCCTCCCAGTAGTCCCTTGCATCTTAGTGGCATTATCGCCTTGCTTGAAGTGAATTGATTAAAAAAATGTCTGGGCCATCCAGATAGTCACCACATGTTGTAGATCTTCATAAAGCATTGTTAACACTATTTTTGAACACTTAACTTGAGAAGTTATTGCTCTGTATGACTACTTATGTAATTGCATCTCTATTCTCTCCTGACAAACTACATATTTTTGCCTATTGCATCTACTCCAATTCTCTTACAAAAAAATATAAATAGCTGATTTCCTTATCAACAAAGTGTCTTAGTCAGTTTCAAGTGAGCTCCTTTCATGAAAATATTGTTAGCAGAATAAGTAATGCAGCAAAATGGTACATACAAGTATTGGTCTGTGATTAATATTAGAAACTACGAAGATAATGTAATATGCTAAAGTAAAGCGGATAAGATTTTTTCTTTCCAAGCCTTTCGTGGTTTGACATGTGAGAATGAATACAGGTAAAAAAAATCATAAGAAAAAAAAGAAGCAGAAAAAAAGAAAAAGGGCACAGTTAGCACAGAGCAGACAAAATCCCAGTTTTATAAATAAACTGAAACTTCAAGGAATTTTTAATTTAAATTTTAATGTCAAATTGAGACTTTCTTCACATAAAATCAAGTCTTATGAGATGTTAACTACGAAATATATTGAATATGTGACTGTAGCATTTTCAGAAAACATTTTTTAAAGGTTGGATCAATTTATTATGAATTTCTCTTGCAAACAGAGTAAACCCATAAACTCATGAAGTACTCAACAGAAATAGATGACTTTATTTGTGGTCACTGTAAATTAATTGTTAATTTCTTTTCCTAACCAAAATTGTGACTTTACATATGACTTTTTTTTACCAGCCAAACAATATAGACACTTATGTGCATGTGTGTATTTGAAGATACATATAAAATACATTTGCAAATGTAGTTTGTTCTTGTTGCTATCATAATAGAACTATAATCATAATAGAAACTATGTATTAACTAAAAAAGTTGGTTTTGTGGAATAACTTTTGATTGTCAAAGGCACAAATCAGGCTTAAGAAAATACAAAATGGTATGTACAAAACGCTCCTTTTTTTTTTTTTTAAACAAAACATTAGTAAATGGAGGGCTTATGGCCACACAATTTTGAAACATTGGTTCCTGTATGATAACTGAAGTTAAGCAATGTCGAGCCTGGGCATTATATAAATCAGTGACCACTTGGGAATACCAGGTGCTGTAAACTTAGATATGCAGGTGGTGTAATGGATAATGACTCTGAATTGTTAATTGGTGAGTCGAGTTTCAATTCTCTTTGGGTTCATTATATTCACTTACATTCAAATACCCTTGGAAAAGTTATGCATCTACCTCTTCTCCCCAAGTTATGGGTTAATTAGTATGTGTTGTATCACTAAAATCATTATCTCCTCCTCCCCCTAAAAAAAAATATTTTCTGGCCTTAAATAACCGTCAAAGGTTTGATAAGCTGCAGAAAATGGAGTCCTGTCAGAAATTCTGTTAGTAAAAAAAAAAAAAAAAGGTTTGAATCATTTTGGGTTATAAAGAGGGTGTTATTTATAATGAGTCTGTGTTAATGGTTATAAACATTTCCTTTTAGAAGTCAACAATACAGTTTTAGCTAATATTTTTCTCTTCAGGCTTGAGAATATCTTTCACATTGACACAATCAAGATGACCAGTGTACTTGTAAAATCTGCAATGACTGCATGTATAAATAACCTACCTTCCTCGGAATAATAACAGTGTTGTGGGGATATTTCTAGGTATGTCTCTTGTTTGAAAATATGTAAAGAAGTTAATTTAAGACTAATAAAAAAATTTTGAAAATCCTAAAAGGCAAATTAAAAAAAAAAAAAAAAAGCCTTGTGAATTAGAATAAGTGCATAATACTCTTTCTAAATTCTCTTTATCTTTACACCAATTCCACAGTTGGTAATGGAAATATGCCTTGATATGTAGATGACTTTCTAGCATCTGTAGTTCTAAAGTCATAGCAGATTAATGACCCCTCCCCACCCCGCACTTGCCACTAATAAATCAAGCAAATTTTGATTCAAGCCAACATGTACAAACCTAATTAAAGACTGTTTCTACCCAATGAGCAATAACCCAGTCCAGCATATCCCAATTCTTTCATGTTAGAATTTCCCACAAGGTTTTTGTTAAAAAGAAAACAAATTGTGAATGCAAGCTTTGTGCTCATTTCAACCTGAATTGTGTCCACTATTCCATCAGTATTCAATTATGCTAAGTATTATCTTTTGTGTCTGTTTTTAATAGTTGCTTTTTGAAAGTGAATATTTGATTTATTTGCTTTTTTGCTTATCAATAACAGTTGATGAACCAGTCATTACGATTTTTGTTTTTCTCTCGTGTTCGTGTATATATATATACACACACACACACACACACACACACACATGCACCCATATCTGCTTGTGTATAACACGACTTCATGTATAGTGCAATCCCCTATATTTTTGTAAAAATATTGAGTATAAAAACTTACTCAAGTATATGTTATGTTATGTTATGTTATGTTAGGTGCATATATATATATATATATATATATATATAGTAATGGTTAGCTGTTTGGATTGAGGAATTGGAGACCAGAGTTTGAATTCAATTGACTTCATTACATTTACATATATATGCTAATACCTTTATATAAAGATATGAATTTCTCTCACACCCCTGCCCTCCTATAACCTTCGGTGGCAAATAGCCTAGGAGAAGGATAACTCTGAATTCAATTCATTTGAGGGCCTTGTGGCATACTGTGCACTAGTTCTCAGTATTTGGCTCTTCCAAATAGTGTGGTTGGTTCTTATGTATGTATGTATGCCCTATAATCAAATAATATGTACAGGTAGTATGGCTGCTGGTTCTAAGAACTGAGCTGCTTGATACTCAGGTCTTGAAAACAAATAGAGACCAGTATATATATATAAATAAAAAGAAAGAACAGTAAGGTCAGGTTTCAGTGTAAAATACATCCTCACCCCTTACCAAAATGTAACCTAATAACTGATACAATGATACTGTCATAAGGAAAATCTAGACACCCGTGTTCAATTTGAGTAGAATATTCTGTAACCATGGAAACGTGATTTTAGCTGTGTATTTAAAACCCGGTAAATTTTAAAAGTTACTCCAAAATTCGCTTGAAGATGAAATGGAACTAATGGTTTTAATTTATTTGCAAAAAATAAAATTAGGGGTTTTTAGCTTCTATTTTTGAAACATGGTTGGAACTGTGTATAAAAATATATATTTTTAAATCAATTAATTATATATATATATATATATATATATATATATATATATATACAAATGAATGAGAACAAATTTCTTTCTTGCTTTTCTTATTTTTTTTTTCACGGGAAAAGAGATTGTAAGTAAATATTAAAAATTGTAATAACCTTCATTTACTACCACCTGATGAGATTATATGCATCGAAACATGAATGCATTTATGTAGCGGTTTTACATGTGTATGAATGTAGTATCCCATAAAATATATATATATATATATATATATATATATATATATATATTGAGTACTGGTGGTAATAAAACAGTGCTTGATGTATAATAAGAGAGCTAAACTTCATACTCATAAGTATACATTTAGTTCCTCATCAGTAGCAGAACATGCATGGTGCAGATTGAACAATATATAAAGGCTATTTATTTGTATCTAAAATAGTCCACTCTGCTCTCAGTATCATCAAACTCTAAATATAAGTGACAAAAAATTTTTTTAAAGCTTTATATTCATATTTAAGATCTGTCTATATTTCTGAGATGAGCTATTGTCATTATTTACACATTTACAAGGACATCTTGCCAAGTGGATAAAAGCATTGGTTGGATCCAGTGACTAGACCCAAAGAGATGTGAGTTCAATACCTAGCTACTGCAGTGGTGAACAAAAATTTGGGGAGTTGAAGGGAGATAACTGTGACATCCAGAAGAGTCATGGCACGTGGAACTAGAACAGTCTACCCCAGTGGATGAAATAAAAGGTTAAAATAAAAGGTTTGGTTTTAAATTTCAATCATCTGAAGAAAGCCAGATTGTACAGTGGCTGAAACAGTGTGAATATGGCAACAAGGATGAGGACAACAGTCCAAACAATGTAAATAGTGTAATCATCATTTAAGAGTAGTTTATTTTAATATTTCATTCACATCATCTTCTAAATTGCTCTTGTGTAAAACATTTCAAAATTGTTATAAAGAATACAGCAAATATTAATAATGTCTATTCTATGAACTTGACTTTTTTCTTTTTATTAATAATGATTGCTTAATTAGTTTTTTTTCTTTGTTATAATTTGCTTTGTCCATTTATCTGTTAGATGATAAGTCAGTGTTTATATTGGGAAACATTTCCAGCAATTATTTTCTAACATTCATTCAGGTTTATTTTTATTCCTACCACCACTACTATTACAACTACTACTATTGATAATGTTCTAATTTTGGACTTGGTTTTCTTTTTTCTACTTTAATCTTTATCTGGTAGACAAAATGTTTCTATGGTTTATTAAGTAAAAATAACATTTTAACTTTCATTGTTTTATTGACAAATATTTTTACCATTTTGTTTCATTATCTTGAAATTGATCAGACAACTTTGTTATTCTATCTTCCTTGGCAAGCATCTGCTCTACATGCTTTTTGTAGTCTTCCAAGGAATTAAAATTTCCATTCTTAAAATTCTGTAAAGACTAAAATAAATAGTAATTGAAAGGTGCACTATGTGTTGAATATAACAAATGAATGAAAACCTCTCAGCAAATGTATAACAGTTTTTGATGATGTCATTAGAGAAAACTAGTTTAGCATTATCCTGGAGGATTTTATCAATTGCTGTTTCATGTGGTTTTATTGGGAGCACAACTTAATTTTGACTTAATCCATCCTATGTGTGATGATAAACTACATCTGGCAGCAAGGCCTCTGATTGGGAGGTTTTGAGAAACATGGAATCACCTCTTAATTGCTGTTCACAAAACAAGTTCACCTATGTCCTGGGTAGAACATTAAACTACTACCAGGCATAGTATAGGAAGCAAGATGGATTCAAAACTAATTATTTGTATGAGGAAAACTTCACCTACATGCCATCAGCTTGATAAGTGTACAACCTATCTGTTTATATCTAGGATGGTACTTTGAGTTAAAATAATATAGTTTTTCCATACAAACAATCTATTAAAAAAAAATAGATACCTTTTAAACTACCAACAAAAATCATAATCCACAAACTATCTGTTTACGCAAAGTGCTATACCTAAACTACATGTCCATACAAAAATATCTATAAAATTACAATATATAAAGCACACATTTATGAAAACTGATTCTCAAAAACTACAAATCCTTCTCAATGGGGCCACCTGTTTGCTATGGTTGGTGACTTGTAATGCCTGGGGATGGAGTCCTGTGTGATTCCTGACCTGGTATAAAATGGCCAGGAGTTTCCATAACATGCCACTTCAGTCCCAGGATAGATGAGTGGATGGAATAGCCCAATCCAATCCAATTGGCTAGTCACATAGTGGCAAGGGCTAGTTGGGATGAAAGAGAATGGCTATGACATGGCCGCAAATCCTTACACCATACTATACTTGGGTAGATATTGTGGGGGTATGCAGGTGACAACTGCAAGTGTACCTAAAAATATTAAACCAATGGGGGAAAAAAATGGTTTCAAATTCTCCTCAACCAAAACAAAGTGTATCCATTTCTGCAATTTGAAAAAAATGCACAATAAACCAACTCTGAGACTTGATAGAACAGAAATTGAAATGACTGACCAACATAAATTTCTTGGAATCATTTTTGATAAAAATCTTACTTTCATCCCCCACTTAAAATACATAAAACAGAAATGCTTCAAAGCATTACAATTACTACAGGTCATGGTTAACACTGACTGAAGAGTAGATCAAATATCACTCCTGAAATTATATAGAACTCTAATAAGATGTTTCATATATGGGTTAACACAGAAATCCTACCCCTTGACCCCATCCATCATGCAAAAATTAGGACTGGCTCTGGGTGCTTTCAAAACATCACCCATAGAAAGTTAATAGGCAGAATCATATAAGGCACTGTTAAAATTGAGATGAGAAAGTCTGGCTCTACAGTATTATCTAAAACTCAAATCCTGCCCCTCGAACCCTGCCTATCACTGTACCTTCAACCTTAAATACAAATTTATGTTTGATAAAAAAGAAAATGCTATCAAACCTTTTGGCCTTATACATGGAAAATCTCATTAGTGAAACTCAAATAAATCCAACACTAATTCTTAAAACCAAGAACTCAAAAAACCCATCCTGGTTAATGAAGTGCCCTATGATTCTGCTAAACCTTATTAAATACCCTAAAATTAATACTATATCTGATTACATGAAAGAAATCCCTAATGTTCTACAAACACACCCAAATTATAAACATATACACTGATGGATCTTAAATTCTTGGACAGACTTGGATGGTCTGCTATCCTTAACAATATAGCAATGCAGAAACCATTGCCTGACAAAGCCTCAATATTCAGTGCAGAAGACTCGGCCATACACACTTGGCTTTAGATATTATAGAAGTCAGTGGGCCAGATAAATTAATCATCTTCTCAGATTCATTATGTGTACTTACAGCTCTGAAGAATAAAAACATGGGAAACCCCTTAATAAATTGTTAAATAGAATTGATTCTATTTATAGGAAAAAAGATGCTGTAATAGTCTATTAGATAGTCATATTAGCATACAAGGAAATGGAAAAGCTGACAAAATGGCAAGGGAATTGCTGAACATGGCCCTCTCAAATGTAATGCTTCCACACACAGACTTCTGACCCACCATAAACAAGACCATTAAAGAAAAAAGGCAGCAACTATGGAACATCTGTCAAAACAACAAATTACACAATATCCAACCAATCATTAGTGAAAGACAGCCAAGTTACAGAAAGATAAGGAGATATGAGCCAGACTCTGTATAGAACATAGATATATAATACAACATCTACTAAAAAATAAGGAATCACCACTGTGTCCCATGCCAGGAAACATATACTGTTAAACACATACTACTAAATTGCTATTATTTTCAGCAAACCCGAAACAAATTCTACAAATCTGATAACTTAAAGAACCTGTTTGAAAATGCTGATCTAAGTAACACCATAAATTTCACTACCTGCTTATCTACATTGTATAAAATTGGTTGTGAAACAACCTACAATTCCCCCCAAAAAAGGAATTTTTCCCCTACATAATCTTTTACTCCCAAAAGAAAATAACTCTAATTATTCACCTGAAAACCTTCTTTGCATTAAGTGATACTTAATCATTAAGTTCTGTGGAAGGAGTTAATTGTAGAAGACACTGTTCATATACACTGTAGGACAGGATGATTTTGGAACTGTAGTATTGCACTCAATTTGAAAGTTGGGGTTTGACATGATAAATAATGACACAAAATACTGTTTTTGAAATCGTTACCGTTTTTTGAGGAGACAAGTTTAAAGATTAATTTTAGGTTCAAAATCATAGCATTGGAATTTCATTCCAGTGATCAGTAAAAACCTTATAACACAGCCTTATAAAATGTATAATTTACTGAAGCTTTGCAAATTCTATATGGATAAGATGCATGGGACAAACACATTATTACTAAATCATTGTGCCATCAAATAAGACCTTCATTTACTTCAAAGAAAAATTATACTGAATAATTTAGCTATATTATGATGTAATATATAAGACAGTGCAGTAGTTTTAGTGTGATTTTCAATAAACAATGCAAATTTAAAACATTTTGTCTTATGTGTACTCAACAGTATTACGCTGTTATATAAACGTTTATCTAGTTTTTGTTTATATCAATTATTATCTAACAAATGATTTAATAAATCATATTTATTGAGTAGACTTTTTTGTAATCTTTTACAATTTTTTTACATAGTCTTATAAAAAAAAAATGTATATTTTGCTGGTGGTGATTCTTAATTAAGTCTGGTTTGAATATATTTTCCATTCACTGTATCTAATACAAAATATATCATTTTTTTTTTATTTATTCTTGAAATAAGAACATTTTGAAGTCAGTTTGTAAGCAAAAAACCTGTGAAAATTAGGTATTTCTCTACATTTTTTTCAGATGATCTTTATAACTAAATGCTCAAAAATTGGTAAGAACTATGAATGTAATTTTCACTGTCAGTACTTATGTCAAATTCCAGCTTTCCCACTGAGTGCAATGTTGATTTTTTTTTTTTTTTTAGTGAAAAATCAACTTGCACTAATACACAGTATCATATTCTTTGGATGAAAACTGGCCTTTGGGGAGGGACACTTTGCTTGTCTTGCATTCTATTTCATTGGAAAGTATTCCCTTTTCATCATCTATAACATTTTGTTTTAAAACAGGATATACTATTATATGAAAGCCACACATCAAAGTGACTAACATAGACAAGTATGTGCTGTAAATGTTATTCAATGTTTGATTTAGATATTTTGAGTATGTTGCCTCTCCCCTTCTTTATATCAACATTATTCAGTTAGAAATGTCCAGAACAAAATTTTTAAAACCACTTTTGACATATTTGGTTTTCCACAATAGCTTTTCTGTAAATTGCCCAAACGTTTTTTTAGTGCTAATCCCACTTTGCTCTTGTCAAAATGTTAGAATGTGCTGATTTTGACAATTTAAAATAGTCGTGTTAATATCACAGATGTCATAATATTTTTTTGTTATGTAAATACTTCTAATAATAAAAAAAAAGATTTTTCTTTTAAAATAGCCATTCATAAGAATGGAACAAATAGGTAATATGTAATTTTTCTAGTTTGGTGTTAAAATATTTTGAGCTGTAACATTAATGGGAAAGTTTTTTACTTGGTTAGGGACAAGTAAGTATAGGTTCTATAGAGAGAGAGAGAGCATCAAATTTGTATTCAAGAGAAAATCATATATTGGAAAATGGTTAATGATAAAAATAAAAAATCAGATAGGATGACTGTCTGGAAATGCCTCCTAATTCTTGAAATAATTTCTGCTTCTGTATATTTGTACTAAATGTCTGTAATTGGTTTAGAATAGACTCTTTCTCTTTGTTTTCTGTCTCTTGTTCTATGCTAGTTGGCCTGATTCAAGTGCTGGATATATTTGCATAAATATTTTTACGTGAATAATTCTGTTCTGTTTCCTAATAGATCACAATTAAATTTTTTTGCTGTTACTAATAAGAGCTAGGTTTTAATACTTGAAGAAAGCCAGTTTTTTTTCCACTTAGTAATGAACTGCCTAGAAATCCAGGATCAATTATTACTTCCACTCTTTTGTATTAGGGACTTGAAAGTAGAAATGCTAAAATATAATGGAGGTGTAATTTAATGAAAATTGGAAAACTGAATTTATTCATTTAGCTATGAATGATCCAGTTTTTTTGCAATAAATAAATTGCAGTTACATGCATGGGTTCAATTTTACCTCAAGTTTTTTTTTTTTTTTTTTTGCGGTAGTTTACTCTTATTAAACCTGCTCAAGCCAAAGTTGTTTGGCTTAGGATAGTTTCAGATTTGAATTTCAGATAAATTTCCTTCATTTTTGCTAAGGGATGTGTTAATTTCTTTATGCTTTTATCAATGGATTAGTATTCATTAATAATATTGCATTTTGTGACTTATGTGCATTTAGACATTTAAAAGCATAATTGTTTACATTTTTATGGAAAGATACATGAATTCAGACCAATATGAAAGAAAATGAAAATTTACATAATGTCAGTTAATTTTTTTATGAAAGACTGGTTCAAGCCAAACACAAAATAAACTGACTTTTTGCAGTCATTTCCTTTTTCATTCTGTAGCCAGTTAGTGATTTTTTTCTTTTGTTTTTATATTAATAAAAATATTTGACAACAGATTGGTTCTGCATCAAATTGAGCAGATTATGGAATAGGCACCTCAGTGTAGAGTAATGGTTAACAAGGCTAATCTGGTTGACCATTAATACTGAACAATGATTTCTATCCTCACTGGGTGCCTCCCATACAAAATCCAACATTAAATAATCCAAAAAAGGTTGACATGTAAAATTAACCAACCTAACACAAACCAAATTAAGCAGTTATTGAATATAAACCTGAAACACACACACATCTATCATATATATATATATATATATATATATATATATATATATATATATGCCACATAACAATATTACTTAAAGGGAACGTATAGCCCTTGACACGTAGAGATGACCTAATCATAGCACAGGCTGACAAAGGGGGTGCCACGGTGATCTGGGGAATCAAAGAATACATTAAAGAGGTCAACAATCAGCTAGCTGACAAAGAAACCTATAAAAGCTTACCTACAGACCCTCTTCCCGAATACCAAAAAGAATTAACTAGCTCACTAAACATAATGCTTCGCAACAATCTAATCGACAAGGAAACATGCACAACACTTACACCCACAAACATCACACTTGCTCACTTCTATCTCCTTCTTAAAATATACAAAAGCAACAACCCAGGAAGGCTGGTCATTTCATCATTCAACTGCCACATGACCAAAATTTCCAAGTACGTAGACCATTACATACTACCCCTAGCTAAGGAAGTAAAATCCTACATCAGAGACACAACAGATCTACTAAACAAAATTAATCACATACAAACAGTTCCAGAGAACGCTATTCTAGTGACTATTGATGTAAGATCACTCTATTCAAACATTAAACACATCGAAGGGCTAACTGCCCAGCAGGAAGTACTTACTAAAAAAAGAAAACAAGACACCTTCACCCCCCCCCAAAGTTTATCATAAAACTCATGGAGCGTATTTTTACATTGAATACTTTCAACTTCAGTGGAGCACAGTACCTGCAAGTAAGAGGCTGTGCCATGGGCACCATTTCCACTCTATCATATGCTATCATATTCATGGGAAAATTTGAGGAGACCCATATCTATCCCCTCATTGGTAGCAACTGTGTATTCTATGCAAGATATATCGATGATATATTCTTTGTATACACGGGCAGTGACGACAAACTTATCCAATTCCTCATGACCCTAAACACAATGCATGACTCAATTAAGTTTGACTATGGAAAATCCACAAGATTGGTAACATTTTTAGACACCTGCATTTACATAGATGAAAACAGGAAACTACAAACAACACGACCCACTAAAATCACCAACACCCACAACTATCTACACTTTAAGTCTTCCCACCCTAAACACCTCAAAAAGAACCTTCCCTATTCACAAGTACTTAGACTCAGAAGGATATGTTCCAACAATGAGGAACTAAACACATTAAAAATCTGGAGCATCAATTCACAATACGGGGCTATAAACAACACCTAATCAGGAAACAAATAAATAAAGCAATTTCCACACCTAGAGAAGACACCCTAATGTACAAGATTAAAAATAAACCCAGCCGCATCCCTCTAGTAACCACTTTCAACCCCACGCTGCCTCCACTATCCCAAATAATCAAAAGTCGCTGGGAAATACTACATCTCAAACCAGACCTAAAAAATTGTTTGAGGAACCGAGCCTTCTAGCATATCATAGACCTAAGAACCTAAAAGAAATCATAGGTAGTAACCACATTTCAGGGGACAAGGTAATCTGTAATAAACCAACAACAAAAACAACAGGATTTTCCCAACCATGTAACAACAAAAGAAGCTTGTTGCAATCACATTAAACACACAAATTCATTCACTAGCTCAGTCACTAAATCTACTTTCAAAATCTACCACGACTCTAACTGTAGAAGTCATAACATAATTTACCTCCTAGAATGCACACTATGCTGGAAACAATATGTAGGAAAATCTGAATGGCCCTTTCACTACAGAATTAATAATTATCACAACTGAATTAAGTTGACTCCCCATGAAAAATTATTACCTGTAGAACAACATTTCCGCCTAGAAAAACACAATTTTAAAACCCATGCCAAATTTACTATAATTGAGAGAATAGAAAAGTCCAGAGCAGATAACATTAGAAAGATTTTAGAGTTCCATGAAAATAACTAGATACAACATTTAAAAACACACTATCTAGCCGGGCTTAACCATAAATTTAACAATATAGATAGTATTAATATATAACCCTACAAATCAAAACCTACCCACATTTCTCACCCACACAAAACAGACAATCTTATGGAGATGTTGAGGCCTCACACTTATACACACCCACATGAATATACACACTTACACACATCATACTTGCTCACTCCCTAATGAGCCAAATGATAACACACACCCATAGTAATATACACGCTTACACACATCATACTCACTAACTCCCTAAGAACCAAATAACACACACACTTAAGAGACACATCACCTTTCCAGGAACCAATAAAACTGTCAAAATGACCAAGGGAATTCAGAGCAGCATGAATCCATCTTATCTCTTATCCAGCTCTTATCTCAAATAACAACTTAAGAGACTGTCTGATCAACACAATTCATGTTAAAATAAAAAAAAATATATATATATATATAAAGACAAATGATAACTACAGACAAAAGTTCATTTTCTCCATCAAGACATTCATTTCTGTAGTTCACTGCTACCAGCAAGCAGAAAATTATTTTTTTTGTGATGATGGCCATGTCGGCCAAAACTAGTTGAGGAATCTAAATGAAATAATAATAAAAATGAAGGAATATTAATATACAACCCAGTGTGTCTGAAGATTTTAATTTTTTAATATTTTTTATTTTTCAAAATATATTATGAAATGGACAAAGTTCGACAATTATTTTAAGACATTTTTATGTTTATACATTCATTTTATAGATACAAATATTTAAGTAAATGCTCTGTTTATAATAAACAGTATTAAACATTTACCAGCCTGAATGTCCGAGAAATTTTCATAGAAAATATTCGTTCTCTGAACCTGTATCCTATACGGAACCGTCATATAGCCTGACGTGCCTTAACCATTTTGGCCACAGAGGAGCGTTCGGGTTAGTTGGAAGAGTGTAGTTTAAAGACAGTAAAATCAACCTTGCTAATCGAATGCTCCTCTGTGGCTGAAGTGGTTAAGGCATGTCAGGCTATATAACGGTTCCGTATAGGATACATGTTCGATTCCTGTCGGAGGACGAATATTTTCTATGAAAATTTCTCGGACATTCAGGCTGGTAAATGTTTAATATTGTTTATTATAAACAGAGCATTTACTTAAATATTTGTATCTATAAAAAGAATGTATAAACATAAAAATGTCTTTATATATATATATATATATATATATATATATATATATATATATATATATATATATACGCACATAAACACTCTAAGGACACTTCTTTGACAAGCAGTTACAATACTTCTAGAGCACTTAGTAAGAAACAAACCTCACTGTCAATGGTTTTCAGGATTTGCAATTGATTCAGGTAATGAACAATAAATTATGCACACTTATACAAAATCTTGAATTTGTTGTGGCTTGGTAGTAAACTTGATCTTTGAATTAAGGCAATCATAATTTTCTATTATTCAGCTTTTATTATTTATGGTATCTGTCAAGGGAATATTGGCAGCACATCAGGATAGCTGAAAAGAATTGTAAAATCACCTAAAAAACGTCTCCTCATCCAACAAGAAAGAAAAAAAGATGGAGAGTTTTCTTAAATTTTATTGTGCCTTATAAAGGTAAAAAATAAATGTGTAAAGTATTCTTGTAGGCAATCACTATTTAGTCAAGAAACCAAAATTGTTGATTTGTATATTTCAACTTGCATCATTTTACAATTTGAATGACTTTAAAAAATACTGACAAAATTAACTGCATATTTTTGTTAAATAATAGCACATTTTTTTCAAAATTACTTTGTACCTTTATCTTGAAATTATCATATAAGCAAGGTTTTTTTTTTGTGTACCATTTTGCCATTTCACTTATTTTTTTTATTTTTTATTTTTTTGCCAATATAAATTTATCTTTTGTTTTACTTTATATGATCTTTCCTAGGGTTATGACTATGAGATTTATCAGCCTGGTCCTCGGTTAGTTAGTCCAAATCAGGTAGGCTATTATATATCATCACACATGCTACACATTGTCCCCAAAAGGTATTCTTAAAACACAAATCCTCTGGCTAGTATTACCTTTGGCTTCTCTTTACCCTCAAGCTTTCATGCCCACATCCCTTCTTTTAATCTCTATCTGCCAACAGCCTTCTAATATTTCTTGTTGCCACTCCTATTTGCTGTTTTGACCTTTTTCTCTATAGAAGCTTCTTTTTCCTGTTTAAAAAGAATGTATGTGTTACTGGTGACTGAACACAAGTATTTAGAATGAAAGAACTGGTGAATATTTAGAATACCTTACAAGTAGCTATTTCAAATAATGCATAGACACTGTCTTTTGTTATTTTTAACTGATAATGTATAATTTCCCTCTGTGTATGAAAATTTGCTTATGTGTGATTACATTTCACTGATATTTTTGTTCTCTTTACTTGAAAAAATATTTTGAGATTAAATATTTAATGTGTCAAAATTCATTTTATCCCTATTACAAATATAGGCTGTTAAACTAGAAACTGATAATCTAAAAGTTTTAAATTTATTTAAATAATCACATTAGTTTGAAATATTGTCAAAACTTTCAAAAATTGTTTTTATAATGTTTCAGACTTTTTTATCTCATTATTTGTAATGAAGAACTTAGATTAATGTTTAGACTTTTTAACAAAAGACTTATTTTGTGGCTCAATGATTTTTGGGATCAGCAGTTTGATCTTGCATTACTTTTAACACATTTTTACTGATGCAGTTTGTATGAGATGTATTGCATCAAATAACTTTCTAAGAACTTCTAAATCAAACCTTTTCTTTCACTTATGATATGTATGGCTAATAATTGCTAAAAAAATGCACAAACACCCACCCACCCAACTGTAAATCTATTCATACATTAAGTCCTAATGATGTTGCTTCTCAGAACTGTAACATAAATTATGTTTAATTGATTAATGTTTAGAAAATCCCATTTAAGTTTAGTCAAATAAATGTTCTCATATTGTTATTTAATATATAATTACTTTTTATCAGATTTATGTGATTCTCACTAAAATTAAAATAAAAATCTTTCCCTTAGCAAACTTCAGATTCGTTTTGGCATCTTAAAGATTCATTTAAAATTTCCTGAATTTTGTTATGCTTCAGACTTTTTTTTTGTTTTAGGCATTTTTTACATAATGGTAATATTAAGTGTTTCCTTATCAGGAAGCATTTGGCATTCATTGCCCGAGCAGCCAGTACTAGTGTTAATTCAATTATTATAAAATCTTTCCCTTGAAATGATTTTTTAGGAAAGTAGTTTTCTTAAGTCCATTAGCTGTTATCATTCTTTCCAGTATTAATGGGGGTTTCCTTCCTAACCTTTAGTTTGAAGTAGAGTGGAACATCTACATCTTGATTATGTCATGAAAAATTTTCTTTTTTGCTTCTGGTATCAAAACCTCAAATTAATATTAATACTTTTTTTTTACATTAGGAAGAATATATTGTTGGAAATTATGAGCCAGTGGTAGTGTCACAAAAGCACACTATATATATATATATATATATATATATATATATAATCTTTTTAATAACATTAATAAGTCTTTTGTTGAAGGAAAATGAAATAAGTCTGTAACATACACTAACCTTGATGACAATTTACTTTTATCACAAATGACAAAATTCTATCAAGGTACAAAGTGTGTGTGTGTAGGGGGGTGAGTAGTAACATCTAAATAAGAAAAATAGTTTTTTTAATTTTTGATTAATTTTTATAACTTATTCTCCCAAATACACTTGACTCATTACACTTGTTCCAACATTTTATGCACGGCTGAAAACATTACTTCACTAAATGTGAACACTTCACTAGTTTTTGTCAAAGGCTTCCAATGCTTTTTATTTCCCACCATCAACATTCACAAAATGTTTCCTTTCAGGCCATGTTTCATATGAGAAAACAAATAGAGATCACATAGAGCAAGGACAAATTAATTGGGTCAATATGGGACAGTTACTGTTGATTTTGGTAGAAAATTATTGGTTGCTCAAGGCTTTGTGAATGAAGAGTCCAATGACCACCTGCTTCAATTTTTTTTTAGTTTTCTCTGCACAATCTTGATAAATAATCTCAGCACCTCTTAATTATAGTTTCTGATTCACCATCCATTCTGGAGGAACAAATTCTTTGAATATGATTTGAGTCACATTAATCAACATAGTCTTGACACTGGATTGCACACCACACCTTGTGTCCAGGGAGTTTGGCATTTTCCATTGGTTTTGTACTTGTTTCATTTCCAGGACATAACCATAGCACCAAGATTGATTTCATTCTGAGTCATAACTTTGGAAACAAAACTGTGAGTCATTTTAAACTAGTTTCTTCAAATCATAGCACATATTGAAATGATTTTTGTTATTTTCTATTTGCTGTGAGTAAATGAAACAAATTTTGCTGTTAAATCTTTTAACATTTGTTTGTATGAACTGCAAGAGGAAGACATATTCCTTTAAACATCTCCTCAATGCTTTAATGAAGATCATCATTGTGTGGGTAACTTTTCAAGTTTTCCATCATTTTCAGCTTTTTAAAAGTCAACCAAATCATTTTCAGTCTTCTTGTGGTATTTCATCATATTTAAAACACAAATTGCCATGAATACACCTGTGTGTTTACCTAAAGCTTCTTTCTTCAAAACTTCAACAGCATTTTCCCTTGTAACAAAACTTCCTGCAAACTCTGTTTTCTTTTCTACTCACTCTTATGAAAAATACCAAACATGCTTTCAAAAATCAGAAAAAAAGGAAACACATTAATCTATCCAAATTTATATGAAGTGATGCAACTACATCCAGTTTCTCTACCTCATTTGAGTTTGATTGGTGCATGAATTGGCAAAATAAAATTTTGGTTTATTAAGTAAAAATAAGATGCAATTATTTATTTTCTGTATTTACTTTATTAAACAACATTGTTACCATTTTGTTCTATCTTCTGCCATCTTTCAGCCAACTTCATAATTTCATCCTCCCAGAACATTTTAAAAATATTTATTAACAAAGAAATTCTCTAGGTGCCTCTTGGAGGCAATTGGATTTTTTTTTCTTTTGAGAAAATTCTGGCCATGCAGACATGCAATGTCTGAAAAATTCCCAACTGAGCTATAACAGCTTTTATCTAGTCACCAAAGGAATGGGGTCTGTTGTTTTCTTGCTAAAATATTATCCTTTTTAAATAAGAGTAAGTCTTCTATCCCTTCTCTTTTCACTCAATTTGAGATGTTAACTTCTATTGACAAAGCAGAATATTTTGTTTGTAATTTCTGAAATTCTACTCTTGATTCATCTGGAGTATCTTTGTTTGACTTTCCACTTAGAACTGAGTCTCTATTGAGTTATATGCACCTAACTTTGTCCATCATCTCTAAACTAGATCCCATCAAAGCATGTGGACTTGTTGGTATCCCTGTAATAGTCTAACAAATGTGCTCCCAAACTGACTCCTGTTTTCTCTAAACATTCCTGCTTGTTGGAAATCCTCTTCTGTTGTTCCTATCTTTAAGAACTCAGGCAAATTATCTGATCCTTCTATCAGCCTAATAGCCTTCTACTTCTATTTGGCAAAGTTCAAGAGGCTTTAATCAACTTTAAATTGGTTAAGCATCTCACCTTGTAGAGTCAGATAAACAACATGGCTTTCGTTTCTCTAGGTCAGCTGTTGATATGTTAACAGTTAACAAGAATTGCTGAAAGAATCCATCAAGCTTTATATAAGAATTGTAACACTCAGGTTGATCTTCAACAAATTACTTAATAGTAAGTTTGAGGTGTTCAATAAGGTCAAAATTGACAGGTGATCTTAAAAATGAATTACTTTCTGTTAACTGGGCCAAGAAATGGCTTGTTAATTTTAATGGCTCCAGAATGAAACAGCTCTACTTTAATCATCTGAGAGAATCCTTTTTACCATCCGCATGGCTAATACTAACTTCTAGGAGAGTGATTTGTTATGCCTTCTCAGATTAATGTTTTGCACCAACATGAAGTGGAAAGATTATATTGAATCAAGTACTAGGTCTGCTGCTAGGAAAGTTGGTTCCCTGTGTCATACTAGACGATTTTTCTTGCCAGAAAATATCTTGCATATTTATAAGTCTACTATTTGACATTGCTTTGAATACTGATTCCACATGCAGTATGGTCTGGTGTTCCTGCTCTATATTTAGAGATTCTTGATAAAATCCAAAGAAGAATCTGCAATGTTATTGGTTCAGACCGTATATCTTGCCTTCAGTCACTTTCCCACCATAAATACTTTCATGGTAATTGTTCTGATAAACTTTCATGTATGGGATCTAGCCTTTATGAATTTATGTGTAGTACTAGGTTGACTGCAAAGTCTCATCAATTTACAGTTGAAATGGTTAGATGCAACCATAAGTTCTATGATAACAATTTCTTCTATAGCACTTCTCACTTGTGGAACTCTCTTCTAGCTTCCCAGTCAACTTTGATCTTCAAAAATTTAAATGCAATATCAATCATTATCTACTGTCTTCTTGATTCTTGTTCTTTTAGTTGTTCTTTTTCCTTAATAGTGTTTCTATTCCTTATATTTTCTAAAACTTAGTAATTCCTTGCATCTTAGTGGCCTTATTGCCTTGCTTGGGGTGAAATGATTAAAAGAAAAGAATAATTATGGATGCTTTTTACTGATTGTTGCCTACAACTAAGAGTAGTACATGTTTGAAGCTATTGTTTGATTCTCTGGAAGCAGCTTTATTCCATCGCCATCATAATAATACCATATCACATACTTTTGATAAAGACTCATTTTTGGTAGGGTTAGTGCTGATTCATTTTTCTTGCCTGTATAATGTTTGGTATTTCACATTTGTTATAATTTCATCATTCCTCACAATTTGTTTCTAAAATTGGATATTTTCATCATACATCAAAATGACCAACATAATTAAGTTGGTGCAAAAATATGGTTGCTTTTATAATCCAATTAAATGATTGTTTTAAATGGAGTTAATTAAATGTGCTTAACATCATCTTATGAAAAGAAAAAATGAATCTTTTGAATAGATTATCGGTTAAACTGTTACATACACTATCAGATTTTATTACGAAAGTCAGTGATTTCACTATAAAATTATCTGATGTCAGTAAATGTTCAGACTATTTTGTTAGAAATATAATTTATTTAGTAATGAGAGATTTTATTATCTTAATAAACATGAATGTAAATATATATATATATATATATATATATATATATATATATATATATATATAATAATAGTACAGTTCTTGAGACTTATTTTTTTAATTTCAGATAGATAAAGATTGCTATGTGTTGTAAGATCTCTCAAAAGAGAAACATAGTAACTGTAAAGTTATTGAATGATAAGACAATACTGGAAATTGTGAAAATATTGAGAGAGAAAGAGAGACGAGCATGAAATGTTGAGAGAGAGAGACGAACATGAAATGTTGAGAGAGAGACGAGCATGAAATGTAGAGAGAGAGAGAGACGAGCATGAAATGTTGAGAGAGAGAGAGACGAGCATGAAATGTAGAGAGAGAGAGACGAGCATGAAATGTAGAGAGAGAGACGAGCATGAAATGTAGAGAGAGAGAGACGAGCATGAAATGTAGAGAGAGAGAGAGACGAGCATGAAATGTAGAGAGAGAGAGAGAGACGAGCATGAAATGTAGAGAGAGAGAGAGAGACGAGCATGAAATGTAGAGAGAGAGAGAGACGAGCATGAAATGTAGAGAGAGAGAGAGACGAGCATGAAATGTAGAGAGAGAGACGAGCATGAAATGTAGAGAGAGAGAGAGAGAGAGAGAGACGAGCATGAAATGTTGAGAGAGAGAAGCATGAAATGTTGAGAGAGAGAGACGAGCGTGAAACCAAAGCAAACATGAAACATTGTAAAGATAGGAACAAGAGAAAACAAAAACTGTTTTTAAAATTATCAGAAAAAGATTTGAGAAATATTAAAGGCATAATAACCAAAGAAAGTGAATTGACCAACAAGAAGAAAATATTTCAAGTTGGTGTTGCAAATGTCAACAAAAAGAAAAGAAAATTTTAAAAATCAATCGATGAATATTTGATGAAGATTATAGATACAGAATGTCAAGGAGCTCATGAAATAATTTATTCAGATATATAGGTTGTTGTGATAATCAAACATGTTTCTCTAACCTATATCTTTTGAATTTATTTATAAATAAACCTCTGTAGTTCTTTGTGCAATAAAACCTGGCACTCCTGAAAGAAGTTATCAATATTTTTATAATAAAAACAGATAAACTAAAACTCACCTGATGTATGGGTCATATAAGTATATTCTACTTATCTACCTGGAAATTTTATCAGGATTGTGAAAAAATTGACTTCAACAAGAAAGTCGAATAGTGTAGGCATTATCAATATGTCCATTAGATTATCTGAACTAATACTGACATTTTGCATACAATTGTAATTTTTGTTATCATTTTAAATAGTTTGCTTATTATTTTCATCATGGCTGTTCTTGTTGAAGGCAGATTATCAGAAAGTTATTTCCACACACACACACACACATATATATATATATGCCTCCAAAAAATGCAATATCTAAGGTTTAAAATGATTTATTAAAAATGAAAAATCTTTTTAGAAGCTTTTTAATTTCAAGTTAATAGATTAAATTTAGTGTTTCCAATAAGCAAAAAACTTTGCTATATTTCAAAACTAATTTAAATTGACTGGAAGGAGTTTTTGTTTTTGAAATCACTAAAAATCACAGATTTTAGTCATCTGTCAGTGCAATGTAATTCTCTTTATTAAAAAAAAAAAAACTTTCAAAAATAAAATACTTTTCTGAAACATTATTTGAGGAATAAAGTTTTAAATTTTAATTAATCTGATTTGAAACAAATATTGCTTTTAGCTTAACATAGTGTAGAAATGCATTTTAACACAGAGGTAGGTGTTTTGATTAGGAGTTGACACCTGGAAATTTAACTAATTTTTTTCTAGTGTAAAAATTACTTGAGGAATATAACATGAACACCTTTTTTATATAATTTTTAACTTCCCAGTAATCTTAAAAATTTAGGAAAATATTCTCTGTAATCTTGTTTTATTGAATTTTAGGTACTTTGGTTTTAAATTTACTATAGTTACCACTCTTATTTTCTGGTAATGTCATACATGGACATCCATATTCTAAAAAATTGGCTTGTTTATACATATATGAATGAAAAGGTACTGAAATGGATTTCATATTTATTCCACACCTAAGATCCTATTCCATCTTTTATATATGAAAAACATCTGTTGGAATATATGAAATTGATTCTACTGTAAGGATATATATTTTTTAGCCCCCTGTAATTCATTCCCTTCTTTATAAACATAATCTTTGTTAACGATAATTTAAAAACAAAATGAATGCACATAAAATTATTTTTAAAATGTATATAAATATTTTTAATTAGAAGTTTTCTTTTTTTTTTTTTTCCTTTTTTTTCACGAGCCTCAGAAAAATATTTACACTACAGTCTTGTTACAATGGCCAACCAAAAAATACATTGCTCTTTCATTTGTCGCAAATTGTGCCAAATTTAGTGAACAATTATTGATTTTCAGCTGTTTTGAAGTTTATATCTTTGTCATCTTAGTCTAATAATTACTAAATACTAATATAGCTAATATATAATGTTGGCAATCAGTATATGACTATAAACTAATAAGCCATCTATCCTTTTGCTGTCATTAGCATAAAAACGACTCAAAAACTATTTATTTATTGTTTATTCTGCAATAAAACGAATAGCAAGAAGTAAATGAATCCAAATTGTGAAATCGAGTCAAATGAATTTAAAAAAAAAAAACATAACCAGAACAAAATCAAAGAATTAATAGCCCCATCAATGGTGAAAGGAGGAATTTTAGAGAGCCGAGATGAAATAATTATAGGTTGTCCATTTTACACTCCTTCCCCATCTTTTGAGCAGGAATAGAAGTTTATTCTTGTTTAGAATTGGGTTTCTGATTCCTTTTTAAAATCTTATTTTCTTTCACTTCTAGTAGCCCTTTGCATCTTAGTGGCATTATCACCTTGCTTGATTTCTGAAGTATTTTAGACTAAAGTATTTCTTGCTCCTTTTAGCTTCCTATCTCTCTTTTCATTTTTAGTCTATTTCTGTCTCTATTTTCCATTTACTTTCTCTATCGTGCATGATTTCTAGGAATTAGTCAGGCATTTCCAAAGGTCACATACTTTCAGCTAAACTAGGTGACAATGTTCTTCCTCCCATTATTACATAAATTCTCTTTGCACAAAGACCTACTTTTACCTTTTATTAAAGTAAGGAATACAATAATTCTCCCCTTCCCTCTTACACAAATATTTTTAAGCTACTAATCTGTAACCGTTTTATATATAATATATATATATATATATATATATATATATATATATATATATATATATATAATGTGTGCATAAACTGTTTTCAGATAGTGTATGTGTAAAGGAACAAAATGAATAAAAAGACAAGATAAAGTCTCTCAGAGGACAAATATATATATATATATATATATATGATTTCACCAAAAATTAATCAACTATAATAATTCTGGAAGATAACATATTTAAGGTCAGCAGTTTTTGTATTTATAGTGCTCAATATCAAGAGATAAAGCCTTAATAATAGAAATATATAAATTTGTTAACTTAGCTGTTGTAAAATCTATATCCCAAGTTTTTGGAAATAACATCTATTCTTCAAGAGACTTCACATTGAACTGGATTTATTTTCAAACATTTTTTCTTTAAAAGACAGTTATGACTGTAATGGTTTTATCATTTTAAATGTTTTAAAATTGTTCTTTCATTATTACCTTTCAGATATAAAAAAAATATGTAATTGAAAACATATAAGTGAATAAATTTAAATTTATTTACTTCATTAAAAGAAACATACAAGTCTTAAATGACAATTTTCAAAACAGTTTATATTGTCAAATAATATTTGTTTTAGAGGAAAATAATTTATGGAGTAGTTTCCATTTCTACATGGGTTGGGGGATAATTTTGGTGATTTTTTTTTTTTTTTTTTTGTGTGGGTTTCTCTATTCCATGATTACTAAACCTTTGTGATTAACTGGTCATCAATTCCTTCTAAACAGTGTTCAAATGTTCTAACCACTAGCAATTTGCTATAATTGTTACATTGACTGGTCGAAACTCTACGTAGATCACATCAACACAATCCAAAACACAAATCCTTCCTTTGGATAAAGGTCAATATTGTATTGTTTTTAGCCCTTTCAGCTTCACTCAGAGCCACTGCATGGACTGTTTTATATTCTTATATATATATATATATATATATATATATATATATCTATTTTATACTACCAATGTCTAATCTGCTTGGCTTACAGCTATATTATGTTGAAACACTCTTTCCTGTATGATCACTGAAGTTAAGCAATGTCAAGCCTGGTCAGTACCTAGATGGGTGACTTCTGGAGAATACCAGGTGCTGTAAGCTTGGATGTGCAGGTGGTTTAATGGATAATGGCTCCGAATTGTTAATTGGAGAGCTGAGTTCCAATTATAGCCGGGTTTGTTATATTCACTTACGCAAAAATACCTCTTGGCAAAGGTATGAATCCACCTCTTCTTCTCCAAGCCATGAGTTAATTAGTAAGACTTGTATCACTAAATCATTATAATCTCAAAAAAAAAATTTCCAATGTAAAAATATTTTCTGGCTGTAAATAACCCGTAAAGGGTTGATAAGCTGTAAAAAGACAAATCACCCAAACCATCTAATGTGTCTGAAAATGGTGAGATACATTCATTCATTCATTGTGAATATGGATGTATGTACTTATTTTCTGATTGGCTTTTATCAAATCACATAGAATCCATTTTCCAAGTTCATTTTCTAACTTAAAGATGTAGGGGGAAGAATTAAATGTCTGCTTTTGGTTCCTCTTTCTTTGACCATGAATGTTTCTACCAATTTCAAACAAAAACAAGGTTATTATTAAACTGAACAAGATTACCTCTTCATGACATATCTCTTAAGCAGGATTCACCTTTTTTAAAATTTTAAAACCATATTTTACTATTTAATTTAAAGAATCAATTTTTCAGATTAGAACATTTCAGTTAAAAACTGACCCATCCATTTCCAGTACCTCAGGACCTCCAGGGTTTCCCACTTTGTGAAAATGATGTTTATGAATTCCCATATCCTTTGAGTGGCTCTACCTTCATTACCAATAATCAAAAACCAACATTACATTCTTATATCGACCACACATGCATCACACTCTCTTGTAGATTGACTTGTCACTTGTTGAAAGTTTGTGCAATTTGGGTACAATCAAAAGTTTCAAACTCATAAAACATTAAATTAAATTCCTGTTTATATTTTTGATATGAGGTATTGTAACTATTTATATTGTTCTGAGTGTTGTCCTCATCTTATCACATTCACAATGTTTTGACCATTGTATGCACCATGATATTTGTTTGAATTTCAAAATAGCCATGGGAAGAATGTCTACACAAACTAATTCTTAAAAAACACTAACTTTTACAGACTGACTATGGGTTTGGTTTGAAATTCAAACAAATATTGCCTGAAGAAGGCCAGAGTGTACAATGGCTGAAATGTTGTGAATGTAACAATAAAGATGAGGACAACAGTCCGGACAATCTAGTGTAAATTAAATTTTTTGTAAACAGATCCATCTTTAAGGAGGTCTACTTTAGTTAAACAATACTATGGTAGTTTACTCATTTAAAACTATAGACATGTATTAGCATGTATTTTTATCATCTAGGCATTTTAGATTAGGAAAATATCATTCAGCCTATCACTATAAGATTTTAGACATTACTTACCAGATGACTTATGACCTTATCTGTTCTAATCAGTATAAAGAGATGGAAATGAACAGCTGATGAGCAAGTCTGACACAGCAATCACACAACAAGCAGAGGAAAGAGCAATTATTAAAGAGTATTATTACTTTATTAAATTTGTTTTTATAGGTTCTTTTAGTTTCACATTTCTTCTAATATCAGGCAATCTTGAAATAGCCTTAATAGTGTACGTCAGTATAATGTGAAATATTAAAGAATGTCTTTAAAAAATACAGCTTATCACTTCTGCTAAGGTGTGTCAGTTATATTATCTTTTATTATAATGTCCTCAAAATATGAGAATAGTGTGGACCAACATCAGAATATTAACAAAATCAACTCTACTTTCTTGATTAAGGATCCATTATTATTTCCTTGCACGTTTGTTTTTATCCCCACCCACTAAAGCCAAGGTTTCTATATTTATAAAGTAATGGAGGTTTTAAAAAAAAAGTTGAAATGCCATTAGGGAAAAAATACTTTGATGCCAATCTCATCCTATTTGTATTTTGGTACCAAGTGGCAGGAGAGAAGAGTGCCAAGGGAGGGGGTAGGATAGAGAGGGACAAAACTGTACAGATGATAGGAGGGAAATGAAAGAAGGTGAGGCTGAGAAATACACTGTTGGCCAACAATAAAAAAAAATGGTTTGAGGTAGAAGAGAAAACTATAGAAAGTAGTAATGTAATTGTAATGAGGAAAGAGAGAATGAAATAACAAAGTACATGGTAGAAAGGTGTATGAAGGAAATTGAAGAGGTGGACAAAGTATAGATGAATTGACTGAAAAAGAATATAGCCAGGTTAAAATAATTGGAAAAGCCAGAGGAAAAAATCAGTTAGGTTTTACTACCTCTGTTCCATCATAGTTGTTATATTTTTTATATTAAAAGGAATAACTATTATGTGACAGGGGTAGTATTTAGGAAGAAGAGGTCAAAAGAATTTAGATAAGAAGAGAGTAAGATAATAAAAAAGGTCAGTGGTGGAAAGAGTTAAAAAACCAAAAAAAACAACAACAACAACAACAACAAAGGAAAGCATGCATGACACATTTTGTCATTTGAGCAACCACTGACATTCCAGACATACCAAGGTTTCCTCTCACACCTCAGATTTCCTTACCTCTTCAGTCTTATCCATAAATTTCTTTTGTTTACACCTCCCATATGTACAATATTTTGGTCATTTCTTATATGGGCACACAATTACTTTGTTTTTTATATATTTAATTTTTTTTAATAACATTTTCTTTTTGCCATTTTATTATTTTTTCATTATTGTATTTTTTCTATTTTTCCCTATTCACTTATGTGCCTATTTATATTGACACATATAAAAGACCCTGATAGTTTATATATATATATATATATATATATATATATATATATATATAGTTTTGGAATGCTTTAATTGTGTGTTCAGGAGTGCAGGCAGATTTACTCACTCTCCAAATCTCTCTCTCTCTCTCTCTCTCTCTGTTATTTATTGCTGCTTCTTTTGACACCCTGAACTCTAGAATGCTTTACTCATCTTAAGTCATTGTAGCTTTGGTCTTACATACATGCATAGAACAAACTAACTTTTCTGTCTACCATCCCAAATAAAATCAGACCGAGCAATGAAAATTCTTAATGACATTTTTAATGCAAAATATGACAGTTGACATAATCCAATCCAAAGTAATCTTTTCAAATAAAATTAGTTAAAACTAAAGGCTTCTAAAGTGATCTTAGAACAAAAGTAGAATACATTTTTGGGCAAACAAAATATGCTTTTCCTAAGTTTTGTTATAACTGGCCTATTCTCTGCTATGTTTTATCAGCAAAACTTTCTATCTTATCTATTATCTGATTTTTTTATTACTACCTATTAGACACCAATCAAGCAACCTTCTGCTCCATCTGTTATCTTTTCTTTTTTGCTGTGTCTCAGTCACCGCCATTTTTGCTATTTAATTTTCTTGGTTTGTTTTTGATCCATGTCGATCTCTTTATTGAATTTTCCTAAATATTAATCTTACTATTGATTTTTTGTGCATTTTTTTTTTTATTGTTTTCAAGTGATTTTTGTTAATTCCTCTGTTTTCAACCTCTACATCACAGTAGTCATATGTTCATTATACAGTTGATATTTTAAACATGTTGCCAAATTGCTTTTCACTATCTCTTTTTCTGTTAACTGTTTTTATCTTATAATGTAGTTTTATTTTATTTCCATGATCTTTCTGGAATGTTATTACCTATTCCAAGTATATGTATTCCTGGATTTCTTCCAGTTCTTCATTTTTTGTTTTATGATCTTTTTGGAACATTACAATTGAACATCATTTTTGCTTTATTTCAATTCATATTTAAAACTACATTCAGACTTTTCCTGTTTGTTATTTGGCATTTCTTGTAATTTTTCTGGTGATTCTAATATTAGCAAAATCTCATCAACAAATTGTAGATTATTGTTTATTCTGTTTATGTTCATACTTGTTATGTTTATCAGTAGAATAAATCATATTGCATTATAAATTTTAATGTTTTTCTTAAATATTTTTCTTTAAATTCCCCCAACTCCACCAGTTATCTCCAGGTGTCAACTCCATCTTCTGATAAAGGGAAATCTTGTCATGTAGTATTTTAGCAAGCAAGTGCTGGATAGAAAATCATTTTTCTTCTGAGTCAATGATTACAATTTATAAAAATGACTTGCGTAATAATCTTTTTTTTTTCCTGGTGGATTTAGTCTTATAATGAGTACATATTTGATCATTTTTCCACTTAATTGGACACAGGGCATGTGACTGACTCACCTAAGTGTTGCTTCCAGACATGTTCTATCCACGTGTTTGGCTTCTTTCTGCTTTCTCACTACTGCTTTTCTCTTCTCCGAAAATTGGGAGGAGAGGAAAGATTATCCCTCAATCTTCACCCACGCCTATTTTGAAGCTTAACGAATCAGCATGTTGGTTTTACTCAAAAGCTAATAACTGACATTAGCATTTTTGACACTTTCTCTTGTCACAAAGCTGATATCTATTACAATGATTGGCCAAATGGCATGAAATATATTTTAGTTTTATACAATTCATACAATTTTGGATAATATAAAATTTGTTGTCACGTGATTCAGAAATCCTGACAACCTCCTTTGCTGTTGACCAAAGAAAGTAGATGGTAGGAGGAAGCAAAACATGGGTTGTTTTGCTATTTGCTCACCTTAGGTCCATACAGCACAAAACTCGAGTAGAAGCAATGGGAATAGGAATGTTAACAAGTTTTCCAAGAGGGAAGAGCCTGTTGCCTTTGAAGTGTTACTTTTTTATCTTGCTTTAGAAATTTGCTGGTGCCAGTGGGAATTGCATGACTTTCTCCATCTGAAAAGAGGGTAAAAGCTATTTTAAACACATACACTATCATATACAAATTAGTCACTTTATGAAACAAATTTCATGTCAAATAAAATAAGCCTAGACTTCTGTTCAAGTTCTTTCCTCTCTCTAGCCATAATTTTTTATATGTCCAATAGCAGACACTACATCCCACCTGATATTTTGTTTTCCAATTTTTGTTTTGCTAATTTCTGAGCACAAATCTATAAAGCAAATGGTTTCCAAATGAAAAGTGATCTATCATCTTGATAGAATTAGTTTTACTTGGGGTTTTTAACAAAACACTTAAAAAGCATTTTTTTTTATTATTATTTCTTCAAGTGTTTCTGAATTTTCTGTTAGAAAAACATTTTATAATTTTTTAATTTAGAAATATCCTTAAATTATTTCTTTTTCAGTTCCTGTCATCTAATTATTTAGCATCGGTATATTTTATTTTAACATTTTAAAGCAAATGAATATTGTTTTTATTGTATTGATGCACTAAGTTATTGTAAATTATTTGCTTTCATTAAATTGATAGTGTCAAAATGAATGGAAAATTTAAAAAAGACTTATAGTCCATTTTTGCATACAATAAATGAAATGAGACCTAATTTCAAATAATTTACCCAAATGATTAGCATTTTCCAAACTGAATTCAATGAAGTAAATTTAAATTTCACTTTGAACATCACTTTTGCATGAATTCAACTTTCTCTGCATTTGGTGGGACAATTTATTTCCCTCTCTCACCACATACGGCTGGATTAACAAGTCATTTGCATTTATACTCGATTTCTATTTACACTCAATAAAGGATAATGGTGCAGTAGAATTGTTTTATAGAAGGCCAACTTTATATTCCATTCTAAATAACTTTATCATTATTGGCTGGTGCTTGTCTCTAACAGGGTTACTAATAAGATATATTTTGAATATGTATTTTTGTTCCCTACCTAGAAAAGTAGCAGATGATCTTATACTCAATAAAGGATAATGGTGTAGTAGAATTGTTTTATGGAAGCCCAACTTTATATTCTCTTCTAAAAAGACTTTACCATTATTCACTGGTGCTTGTCTCTAACAGGGTTACTAATAAGATATATTCTGAATCTATCTTTTGTTCCCCACCTTTCTGCCAAAACAATTGATCTGCTAATTGACATGCTTTGTATTTCTTAAACACTGACTGAACAGTTACCCTAGAAATAGAAGGGAAAACTCATTTGGCAACTTCTGGGCTTCTTTTCACTCCAGGATGTTCATTATGCTGATAAATGGAGCTCAATTCTACAACAACAGCTCACACCCAGGCATTATGGGCTCAGTTTATGAACCATCTCTATAATATCCTAATTACTTTATCTGCTAAATTTAGTTCAGGCTTCATCTTTTGAGATATCAACAGAATACACTCTAGTGTACTAAAGGCATTGAGCTGTTTTCTAATGAACATCTCACAAGTGGCTTTTGTCATCAACAATACTTTATTAATCAGGGTGTTGGGTATCCATGAATATAATGAGAAGATATCAGTGTTCATATGCAGCACCCTTACTTGCTATTTAACTCCTTTTAGCATATCATCATGAATGTGTGGGTGGTGTAACAGCAGATTGAAATGAGAAATCTGAGAGCTGAGTTCAAATTCTAGTTGGATTCATTACATTTACGTATGCTGAAATATTTTAAGCTGTGAGTTAGGATAGTAGGATTTGTATATTTTTATATTTCTGATATGAGGTATTGCAACTATTTACATCTACTTTTATCATAGGAACTTGTATGAACCCAAAAAATCCTTTCTTTTCCATTTCAATACTATTCTCTTCAAGCAAGGTCATTTTGTCACACACTAATGATAATTTTCAGTTTCATAATTATAAAGGGTTTATCACCAACTTTGTCATCTCATCACTTTGTCATTGATATAACTCTACATTTTATGAACCCTGTCACCATTCAGAGCTACCTACACACTGGAAAGTATCTGACAAGTTTCCAGTAAATAGAAAAAACACATGTCTTCTCGTAATGACATTAACAATTTCCACAACCATATTTCTTGCTTAATTTGTCCTTCTACCTCCTCCTCAACTTCCAAACCTAGTATTTTCCATTTGCTTTGGAGCCTTACTAATTATTCCCGAATTTGACAAATACTTCTTGACAGTTTAGAAGATTGGATATTTTCATTAATAAATCAATATATACTGAATTTACCCTTGAATATCTTGCAACAAGTTAGTACTCAGCACAGACCTGAAGATCATCAATGCTGCATTGAGACCAAATTCTAATCTTCTAATACAAAATACCTAAAATGGCTACAATGAAGAGTTTGCTTTCCTGTGGCTGATTATGGATATGTTTTATTGTGCTGTCACCATTTCCATAGCTATTGGCTGTCAACACACCAACATATCCATTAAGCTCTTTATTGCCAATTACAGAGCACTCCTTTGCAACAACCATTAGAAAAATAAAACCCTTAGATGGTCCAAATTTCTCCAAGTAATATACTAACTAGCCCTTGTTGATCTCATTCATATTCTTTCCTAATTTTTATATGTATCAGATTCTCAGAAATTATACTTTGTGTCTTCTGAGTTCTAATTATCTGACCATTTCAATACTATTATCTAGATTTTTTGCTTGTCAAACTTTACACTGAAATCAAGTTCATTCATTCAAATGGCTGTACACACTTTTTACTTATTACTTAGTAAAAAATACTTGTACTTGATTGATCTTGATACCATCCAACACCCTAAATGTAGTAATTCTGAGAAAGTGGTCAAATCGTTTTCCATTTACCACTAACACTTTAACCATATTGCACATACAAATATTGATAGTTTTAGCTTTTCCCATGAACAAGCAGAACTCCCATATGTTGCTTTTCTATAGCTGACAAACTAGCTAACTCACAATCCAGCAAGAACATTTACAATTCACAAAAGCCATGCAGAATGTTCCATCAATCTGGATTACAATTTGAGGTAGCAATGAATTTGCATTTTGCCTAAAGACTATCACTGATATCTTTCCTCACCATTCTGTTTTCTGAACAATCTGATGCAATATGGCCTTAATTAATGCTCACTACTAATAACATTGTACTTCTTTCCCTGATCTTCAGCTTTGTTCATCCCACTTCAGTAGCATAAACAGTCTCTTGGTATATGGGCTTATGGCTATATTATGTTGAAACACAAGTTCCTGTATGATCACTAAAATTAAGCAATATCAAGCATGGTCAGTACCTAGATGGGTAACCACTGGGGACTACCTGGTGCTGTAAACTTGGATATGTGGGTTGTGTAATGGATAATTGCTTGGAATTGTTATTTGAAATGATGAGTTCCAATTCCCATTTAGTTTGTTATATTCACTTACATGCAACACCATGTTGAAACATTGGTTCCCATATGATTACTAAAGTTAAGCAACATCAAGCATGGTCAGTACCTAGATGGGTCACTGCTGGGAAATATCAGGTGCTGTAAGTTTGGATGTGTGGGTGGTGTAATGGGTAATGGCTCAGAATTGTTATTTGAAAAGTTAAGTTTGAATTCCTGTTGGGTTTATTATATTCACTTACATGCAAATACTCTTTGGACAGGTATGAATCCACCTCTTCTTCCCCCAACTATGGGTTAATTAATAAGATTTGTATCACTAAACCATTATTATATAAAAAAGAAAATTCTTACAATCTAAAAATATATTCTGGCTTTAAATAACCTAGAAAGGGTTGATAAGCCATAGAAAATGAATCGATCAATCAATCATTCTTGGTGTATTAGATTTATGATGCTTAACAGTTTCTTGCTCTTTACTTGGTGTGGTTTTTCTTTTTTTTTTTCTTTACTGTTCATGTTGCTGAAGTGGTTAAACCAAATATTCTCACTAACTTTCAATAAAACCCTGGCTTGGTTAACATTCAGAGAATCTGTTTGTAAAGAGGCAGTGAATTGTTTATCATTTTCCATTTAATGCAGCTACAAATGCACAGGCCAGGCTGCTGCAGTTTGCTAAACAACACTGGCAATCTGCATACGTCCGATTTTAAAAAAAAAAAAAAAAAAAAAAAGATATCTGCAGATTCACCTGGCTACAAATGCTTCACTATGAATTGTTTATAAATTATAAACAGATCAATCATAGATGTCATGGATAGTGCATCTTTCCTCACTGCAATGTTTATCATTTTTGACTTTCTTAAATTTTGCCTCATGATGAATGCTTCAACAGACAAATTGCAATGACTCCCTCTGTTTTCTTTATATTATATCGAATATATAGCAGTTTGAATTTTTCCATCTATTCTGCCATAGAATAGTTAGCATTAAATCCTTGAAACTTTGGTATCAATTTTAAATTGAAAGGCATCTGTTGTTGCAAAAATATCCTGTAGTGTAGTTGTCAGACTTATAAATTTTTGAGAGAAAATTCATAGTGAATGAAGAAGTACAGAAAGCCAACAATGATAAATTGTTCAGCCAAGACTTTCTGCACTGAGGGGGAAAAACACAAAAGATGCCACAAGGCTGTTTGTTTCTGGTTAGATATGAAAAGCAGCCATTTTGAAGTGTCTTATAACTAGTTACTGGTGGCAAAGCATCTTTGTTCTGTCTTCTCATAGTAGGTGGGGCAACATTACCAACACAGGATAAAATAGTCACTGGATAATGGATTTATTATGAAAATTCAAAAAGAAAGAAAATTGTATTTCGAGAAAAAAAACTTAACATCTCAACCTACACAATCTGTGAAGAATAAAATTGATAGAATTCAAAAGGAATTCTTTTTACAAATTGCTGAAACCTGGCCAGACAATTACTTTTCAACACTACAGTGAGCATTTGTCTTGTTTGAATGTTGTCTTTAATAACAAAAAAAAAAAGAAGCCCTTTTTATAATAAAGAAGTTGACCAGCAATGATTTTTTTCTTGCAAGACACTATCTTTGCTCATGTTAGAAAATGTAATTATTCATAAAACAATTCTGAAACTGTGATTGAAAAAAAGAAAAAAGAAATTAGAAAAGAATTTTGTGAATGAATCCATCCAAAATGAGTCAGGAGCGAGTCTCCAAGTGTGTGCATACACACTAACATACAAACAAAATACTACCTTTTTTGGGTGGGAAGAGTTGTTTTTTTTTTTTTTTTTTTGATCATGTTTTTCTGTTTCACTTTTATATTAAATAATTTAAGTCCTGATCCTCTTTACTGACCTGAATTGGCATTTTTTTCATGCATAACAATTTCTTTTAAGTTTCAAGTCATAACATTTGTTTTGTTTATTTTTGACTAATGGTATTTCCACTGTTATCATTTAAACTGTTTTAACAGCAGTAGCAACAAGAATAAAACTGATCTTGTATATATTTTACAATAATTTTATCTATTCTTACTGATTTATTTCTCTGGATGTGTGGTGTAATGGATAACAGCTCTGAATGAGATATTGGAGATTTGAGTTTGAATTTCAATTGGGTTTGTTACATTCACTTATTCACAAATACTTCTTGGGAAAGGTATGAATCCATCTCTTCTCCCCCAAGCTATGGGTTGAATAGCAGGGCAGATTGGGTCCTATAGCTTTGGGTGGCAACTAGCCTACTGCAGAAAGAAATGGCAACCTACTGCTGGAAGATTTTCTACTTAGTCAATCATGATCACTCAAGTGTGTACCAGGTATGACACTTAATTGATCATTTAATAATAAGCGGTTCATTTGACAATGTCCAGTGTAAAATATATGTGTATGTGCTTTCTTTGTTTTTTTTTTTTGTTTTTTTTATACAGCTTATCGATCTTTTGGATGTTATTTAAAGCCAGAAAAATGTTTATTATGAAGAGATAGATTCACCTATCACCCAGTTCATACCCTTTCCCAGTTCTTTGAACAACAGTACAGGTTTATCCCTTGTTTCTTGTTTAAGATTGAATTTTCAGTGCCTTCTAAAGTTTTCTCATTCTCTTTCACTCTCAGTAGCTCCTTGCATCTTAGTGGCATTATCACCTTGCTTGGGGTGAATTGATTTAAAAACTAAACCAAACCAAAACAATCTGCCCATCTAGACATCTCCAATAAATGTTTTCATATAGGTTTTTGTTTATATTCATTTTTCTTTCACCCTAAATCTAAAATCTGTATTGTTGAAGGTTGTAAACATGTTTTGGTGCCAGTCAAACTTTTGTTCTATTCCAGAGTCTGAAGACCTGTGTATATTTTGATGTAACTTTGATAGAATTCTTGTAAGACTTTTGAAAATAAATTCTAAGTAACAAAACTATCTAGATGAATTTTGTTTGCCATCTCACCCCACAATCGTTAATTCTCTATTAATATTATTTTCTTCATTTTATGGGAAAATGAATTTCTAAATAAGATATAATCTAGTAAATAGACAATTTGTTAAAGTAGTTTTAATACTCATTTTTTCTTTAATATTGTAACCTTTTGGTAAGTCAGCATTTGGTTACATTTAATCAAAAGATACTTGGAATTGTGCAACACACAGTTCTGCTTCCATGCAATTAATCATTGTGCAAACTGACTTGTTTTCTGGTAAAATATTTTAAAACAAAAATGAAACCTCATTTAAGAAAGCAACTCACACATTTGAAAATACAATAATTTTATTAAAGTTGCAAAAAATGATAAAAATTAGGGAACTGTTGTTTTTTAAATTTTAATCATAGCAATCATGCAAATTTAATTTGCCATTTTAACCATTGATTTTAAGATTCAGCTTAAACATGTAAGAAATATTTTAAATACCGATATCACTATTTCAAAAAGTTTTAATGATTACAAATGAAACTTTTTAGGAATTTTTGTGTCTAGTTAAAATGCCAATAAGGAAAAAATAAATATTTCTCTTAATAATTTACTTTGCCTGTAATCAAGGAAAACATTTACAAAATTAATAGATGCATAAATCAGATTTTTTTCTGTTTCCATCTGCTGGCACCATTTATGGGATTTTTTATTTGGGATTTTCTTATAGATTGGCAAGCTGGCTGTTAAAAAATGTGTGTGTGTGTGTAATAAGTGGTTGTGTGTATAGCATAGCAGTCATTGGTATAGAAAGTGGTATTGATGAGCCAAGTTCATATTCCAGTCACTGATGTTGCTTTCATTTTCACACAGAATGAGAAATAAGAGAGCCAAGTTCATATTCCTGTCAAGTTTATTACATTCACATGTGGGCAAATATTCTTGGGAAAGGTGTGACTCCATTTCTTCCCTCTTCTCATCAGATTATTGTTAAATAGTAGCACTTGGGCCTGAAAAAGTATTATCTCCAAAAATCATTGTTAATTCACATGCAAAAAAAAAAGCAAAAAAAAAAAAGAAGCAATCATTCTTGCAATCAAAAATATATATTGACTTTAAATAACCAGAAAAATGGTTCATATGCCACAAAAACAAATCAACCTTTCCAAAGAATGCATCAGGATTTACAAATAATAAAGAAAAGGAGTCTCTGGAGAATCTTGATTGCCTATATTTTGAAGTGACATGGCATTAAAAAAAAAAAAAGATTTTCAGATTGGGTTAGGAGCATAGTATATCTAAAGTGATTCATTCTAGTTAGTAATAAAATATTTAAATTTATGTAATAGATTTTCTTGATTTTTCTAAAATAAACTCTAGTCAGCTAAATGCCTTATAGCTTTTCATGACACTATAAACCAAGACAAATTTATTTTGATGCACATACTCATGGACTGTCTGAAACAATTATTTTATTGCAACTTAATCATAATGACTACGAGGAGGTTGAATTTTATTTTACTGAAAGAGTCATAGTGAATCATTGGACTTATCTTAAATTATTTATCAGGAAGGTCAATGAAGGTTAATTTACATTATTATTCCTCTAACTAGTGTAAATAAAATGTTCTTTGGTTGTAACCTAAAAGTTCCTGAAATTAACAGTCTTCATATTTTGCTGATATTTTATGGCATGATTGTTTAAGCATGATTATTAAACTATCTGAATGTGGCAACAATTTTAGAGAGGAGTAAAATCACTTCCATATCTGGAGTCAAGTTGTTTAATTTTATTTTAGAGAAACACTTCTTGCATATGAATTCTTAATTTCACATCTTGTTTCATTGCCAGTCATAATCAGCAAAGAAGAGAGCAAAGACCATGCTTTATGAATTTTTATGAATTTTCACTCTCAATAGAAAAAAAAGACTTCCAACTTTTGTGCATTCTTTCTCATCACTTACTCTATAAAGGGCTGGATTGCCCAACATAGCATAGGACCCATGACATTGTGGAATTTACAAAGAACAATAAGCAACATTATTATTATTCCTTTGTTGTAAAAACTCAAATAAATTCATACATTTAGTGCATGAATAAAAAAAAAGATTATTAACAGTGTAATATTAACCACAAGTCACAAACTCTCCAGACACATTTTTTTCTCTCTCCCCATTGCAAAAATCTCAAATAAAAAAAAAAATCCCAAAGTCCTAAACATGTTTAAATTCCTATTCATTCCTGGTTAAGATGGTCTAAGAAGAAAGAATGTGTTGCTGGTAAGCTTTGTAAACATCTGAATTAGGGAACAAAAATTCTTGACAAACAGAAGCCCATCAAGTCTTGAAGTCATATTGTTTGGCTCAACTTGGATTAACATTTTGAAATGCTAAAACATTCATCTCCCTTTTTAGCAAGAATTTCAGGAAAATTTTGAAATTGAAAGCAAAGTTTGATGTGTTTTTTGCTATCAAAGCAAAAGGTGTTGAACAATAAGTTATTTTTCTTTAACAATATGCAATTACTGTATTAAACAAATAGGTGAAGATATATGCTATATGCAAAGAAATTAATATTTTCAATATGATTCACTACCTGACGTAGTGTCAGCTACATAGATCAATTGACTTTCATTGTGCCATATATTAATAAATATGGACATCCTGTTGAGATTCTTGAAATTTTTTTGCCATTAGTCATTCAGGTACAAATCTTCAGAAAAAAGTACTCAAAATCCTTAAAGAATTGACACTTTCTCTGGATGATTACAAAAATCAAAGTTATGATAATACAGCAAGTAAAATTAAATCCATTAACAGATGACATTTCATGTACTGCACATTTTTTTTAAGTCTTGTTGTTAGTGTTGTCAATGTCAAGTGTTGCCTGAATGCTAACAATTTCTTTTATCTGCTGCAGGAATTACCACTTCTTTAGTCAGATCAACAATATTCTGGTATTAACTAACAGAGATGGCACTGAAAAATTAAATTCTGACAGTAAAGATACAATCTTTTACATATTGGCATTATCAGTTTGAATCTGAAAGCATTGCACACCAGTTACACCATGATGAGGTGTCTTATGGTGTAATGGTTAATAGCCTGGTTAATTATTGCTACAATTGAGTGTTCCATTCTCTCTGGGTCTCATCTCATGTGTCTTTGGGTTAAACTAAGGCAAACTTAGTAAGATATATGTAATGCTGAATAAAATGGCAAACAATGAAAAAGATGTTTGACAGTCTTAACAGAGAATGTTTTGTCTCAAAAATGCATGTTTGCATGTTCATTGGAACAAAATCTTATAGCGGTTTCAGAAAATGTGTTCACTTTTCCAAGCAGTAACTATTTAGTCTTGCTACATCATTATTCTCATCACTTGAAGATTTTATTGCTGAGCCTTGAGATGAATTTGACGAATTGAAGAGTGAAGTAAAGAAACTTGTAGAAGATATTTAATAAGAATAGACATAAAAATGTGAAACTGAAGATGTCTTGATGATTCATCTTTTTTTTGTCTTTAATCATTTCACCCCAAGCAAGGCAATAAAGCCACTAAGACACACAGGGTTACTGAGAGTGAAAGAAGCTAAGAAAGCATTATCAAGTAGAAAGGACAATAAAACAACAGGGTTCAAAAAGATAGATGACAGTATTGCATTTAAATTTTTGAAGATTGTAGTTGACAAGAAAGCAAGAAGTTGGAAGAGAATTCCACAGGCAAGAAGTGCAAAAGAAGAAACTATTAGAACTTAAGGTTATATTTAGCAATTTCAGCAGTAAAACAATGAGACCCTAGCTGCCAATCTAGTACTGTGTTTAAATTCATGAATTTGATATACCAAAGAGGAAAGCTGAACAATTGCCATGAAAATATTTATAGAAAAGGCATGGGTAAGCTATGATACAGTGGTGAGGAGGTGATTGAAGCCAAGATACCAGGTCAGGACCAATAATATTGAAGATTCTTCTTTGGATTTTGCCAAGTATCTCTAGATACATAGAAGAAGCACCAGGCCAGATGTAGAAACAATATTATGTGTAAATTTATGGTAGATTTATAAAGGAGCAAAATAGATTCCAGTGAGAAAAAGATGTTTAGTACAACACAGTGAACCAACTTTCCTAGCAGCTAACTGTTGATCTCCAAAGTGCAAAACAATTAGGCATATATTTTTTTGTCATCATTGAAAAATTTACTAACAAGTTTAATTCACTGTTGGTATGCTTCTCACCAATGATTTCCTGTCCATCAAGTTTTTAAAAGAGAATCAGTTTAAAGAATATACATCAATAAATAGGCAACAGACTGAAAGAATGAGTTTTCAAATTTCTCAAAATTTGAAAATGGATCTTAATCCATTGGTTCAGTTTTTGAGTTGAGATAAATGTTTCAGTTACTCTACAATTATTTTTTACATTCCCAGTCAAAATTTGGGATGGTAAATATTTCTTTTCCAAATTATCATTGGTCAAAAACTGATTCCATTCAACAGTGGCTCAAAACCAATGGAATGATATAGTTTTGATGTCAACTGAAAATGACATCTCCTAGTCAATGAAATTTGAAACCATCCTCAAACAGTTTCATCATAATATGTCCCAACCAAAGTCTTTATTTTAAATATTTATACATTTCTATATATACCATTTAATTTTAATCTGTTGAGCCCTGAAATTATATGTTGTGTATGGTCCATTGTAGTCTTGATACAAACTTGATTCTGTAATCTGTGTATGGACACTATACCTGCATTTTATTTCATGGTCAGCACAAACTTTATAATCGTTAATATAAAGAAAGATTTAGTTTTCTTCTTTATCGCTGTTTTTAGTTGTAGAATACAACAATTAAAACATTTAATCTTCTCTTTTTAAAATTCAATCCAAGCTTTGCAAATGTTACTGAAAATGTATTTAGTTTGAAATAATTAAAGAAGTTTTCTTGTGAAATTTTACTCTTCAGATTGAATTCTGGAAGTTTCCATTCTTCCTCTAACTGAATTATTTTAGAGAAAATTCCAAAAGATTACATGGAAAGAAAATTTCTTTGTACAACAAGAGAAAGAAATTTACTTGAGAAACCTGAAAAAACTTTGTACATTGCAATCCAGGACTGGAGCAGATGTTGGAAATACAAAATCTTTGAAAGTTCAAGAGAATTCTCTTTAGTCCTTTCTGCATTGCATATTAGATTCAGGCTGAAATTGGGTAAATAGAGGCTGTCACTTTTCTATACTAAAACCGGTTGAATTCACAAAGTTGAAAAGCAAGAGAATTGTTTTTCTGTTTTCTGCATTCCATAAATACCACCAACTTAGTCTTTTTATTCTTGTACTCATTTTGTTAGAAAGGCTGGGTCCTGACAACTGAGTTGATCAAATCTTGTTAACTTAAAAAATAAAATATTAAGTTCCAGTTTCTTTAACAAGCTGAAACCTTTTTTCTCTTTTTTTTTTTTTTTTTTTTTTTTTTTATTGCTGTCACTAAGAATATAGACTGTCTTTTCATATTTTTTAATCACAAAGCTCCTTTTCTTTTTCCTTAATGCAAAGATTCACTTGTAACACAAAAAACAATTTCCTTTTCTTTAAGCTGACTTTAACAAATTGTTTATGTGTGCTATACAAACCAGTGACTTTTCATTACCAGTTTTATTTTGAAATTCTGTCATACATTTCTCTTTTTCCATTTCATTTTCCAGGTTGTCCTTTAACCTTTCTCCATGCAAAGGGGGAAGGGGCATTGCCTTTTCTACTTAAATTTTATTTAATTCTGTTTTTTGTTTGGTTCATTATTTTATTTTGCATTTTTCCAATTTAAAAAAAAAATCAAACAGATCTCCACCAGTTATATTTTTTTGAAAATTATATAAATATTAAAATACTAGCAAAAATATTTTTTGTTTGATAATTATTTTTCTTCAAAAGGCAATGCTCATTCAGGAGATAGGTGAATCATGGATCTCCACAGATTCCTTTTCTTTAATATTTATGAATTTCCATTACATCTTGGAAAAGATAGTAGAGTGGATTCTCATTGCCTTCTCCACAAATCCCTTTTCTTTATTATCTGTGAATTGCCATTACTTCTTAGGAAAGATAGTGGAATGCTTTCTCATTAACTTCTTCTGCAGTTTGATACTCAGAGTTGTTCTTTTCTTAGAGTGGTTGTTACACAAGGTTAGAAAGCCTAGTTGAGGAGTGGGACCTAATATCTTCAGAAATTTGTTAGCCAAGGATGCTGAGTTCAATCCTTGGTAGGGCCACAAGTATCAGCATAGTTAACTAAAATTATAAAATTGTTTTTACTGCTAAGTAATATAAAAGGATAAAATTTATTCTTTTGTAACAACTTCATAATCTTGTAAAAAAAAAAAAAAAAAAAAAAAAAAAAAAAAATTAAAATTTTTAATTGCTTGGAGAATTAAATATTGTTATTTTAAGTGGAAAACTGACAGGGTGTTGAAAAAGGCAAATTCATCACTCATGTAGATTTTTTTTTTTTTTTTTTTTTAAATCAAAGTAGCTAGAAAAAATTTTATTGTTTATTTTTGTAGAATTCTACTCAATGTTTTGGTTGATCAATTCTTCAGTTTTTTTTTTTTTTTTTTTTTTTTTTTTTTTTTTTAAGAGGGATGTAGTGGTCAATAATTTTGCTTATAATGTGATTCTTTGATAGATGCCAAGATTTATCTGAAGATGGTTGAAGAATTGCTGAAATATTGTGAAAGAAATAACAAAAATAAAGATAATAAAGTCATTAAATGATAATAATTGTACTTCATCTCTGAATTTCAGATAGAATTCAGTTTATTTATTGTGAATGTGGGGAGGGGAGAATGAGCAAGGGATGACTTAATCTGCATTTAATCTCACTGATTAATCAGTAGCCTACTTGTTTGTTTTTTTTTTTTTTTTCCTAAAATTATAAGCAGACTTTGTATGGGTTTAAGGAATGTTAGGAATTATTATTTTTTTTATCTATATTGATTTCTTACTTAAGACAATTTGTCTTGTATTTGATTTTTGGGTGATACTCTGACATCCGATGTAGGACTGCACTTCAACACTTGCCACTGATCTGATAATCTCTCGATTAATCATGTTCATAGTCACGTGATCCCCTCACTTGACATAATTTGTTATTTATTGATTTACTGAAATTTGGGCTCAAAACCTCAGTCTGTTTTGATACCTGCTGATTACATGACAACTGTGTGTATGTGTGCATGTGTGGGTTGGTTATCTAAAGTGCTTTCAGCTCAACAAAAATGTTATCATTATATTTTTTTCTGCTGAATTAATTCTCATTGCCAAAATTCTTCATCATGTCGGCTTTTAAAATTCATATGTCTGGCAGTGGGATTTTACCTAAGTTTGGTTATAAATCAAAGAAAATGCCGGCACCCAATATTCAAAGAGCCAGTTTTTACCCAGACTCTAATATCACATCTAACAACTATAATGATCCAAGTGTTATAGTATGTATTATCATTAATTGTATGTTTATGTTGTTGTTTCTTTTGGGGTTGGAAAACAAAGAAAAAATATTTTGATAAGCTGATAATATATAATGAGACATTTTATGTTCAAAATATTTCCAGGAAATTTAAATTTTTTTTTTTTTTTTTTTTAAATGTGAGGTATTATTTATACTATTTATATTCTGATTATTGTCCTCATCTTTGTTGTGGTTATTACAAAATTTTGGCCGCTGTGCTCTCTGGGATTCTGCAGGTGTATATTGATCTGAATAACCTAAGCTGAAGGAATTCCGAACTGAACCCTTTGTTTAATCTTAAAAATCTTTAAATAAAGTGTTCACTTCAGAATTCCCTCTAGGTTACACCTGAGGAAGGCCATAGGGTACAACAGTTGAAGCTTTGTGATAATAACAACAAAGATGAGGACAATAATTCAAATATAAATAATGTAAATAATAACTACTCATCTCAGAAATTCAGACAGAAATTTAGGAATTTACTTTGGATAATGTTATGTCCACTTATTGAAATTTTCCCTTTTGAAAAGTATATTTTGTACAAAAAATATCTAAAATATTTTGATTTTGTGTGTGAAATGTTGTCAGAAAATTAATGATTCATATAAATTTATATAAAAATTACGATTTTATACTCTTTAAATAATTATTTGATACAAACAGGTCATTCAACAAATATCCATTTTTTGCCAGAAAAAGTACAAGAAAATGTTAAATTAAATTTTATTCATTAGCATAAATTTTAATAGATTATCAATAATCTTTATCCAATGATTGACAAGTTTCATATCATTTTTGTAAAAAAAAAAACCCAAAAAACTTTAGAAGAAAATAACGTATAGAGTAGTTTCTATCTCGATATGTGTTTTAAGAAGTTGTCCATCAAGATTTGTTCTGTAAACTCTGGAATAGTTTGTAATCAGATGAAACAAAATCTGAAGAATAAGCAGGGATTGAGTGGGGACGGTAATTTTGGTGACTTTTTTTTTTATCTGAATGGAGTCTGTGTATTATCATGAGGTGGGAGAAACTGTTTGATCATTTTGCAAATGTTTCTTTTCTTTCTTCATTCCAATCAATCTTTAAACACTACTGACAATAAATGTTTTCTGTAATTATCTTGTAGCAAGTCAACATGGATGACACCAACACAATTTTATGAAACACTTCTCAAAACAATCTTTAGATAAAAGTCCATTTTATTTTACTTTTTAGCTTCACTCAGCTGTTTTGTCTTGAGTTCTTATATAAAATCATTTATTTTTCATTGCTAATTATTAATCTGTCCAAAAATGGTAAGGCACATTCTTGTTTTACAGTTGGATCCTGTTAAATCATGAGAAGCCTATTTTCCAAGTTTAGGCACATTTCCAAATTGTTACATTAGATGGTCAATCCCAAAATGTTTACATTCAGTTTTAGAGTTAATTATTTAAATTCTCTTTATTTTCTAAAATAATTTTTGCATTTGTTTCTATTTCAATTTTCTGCAACTGAACACAACAATTGGAATAAATCTATTCACACTTTTGTATATGAGAAACATTTTTCCCCCAAAATTAAAACAAAAAATTATAAACTGCTAAAATAATGTTAATAATAATAAGATTTAGCAGTTGAAATGAATGTATGATGACAATAATAAGCAGGGTCAGGTTATGAACTTTTGGATCTCCTAGGCTAATTACACCCCTCCTCTTCAGATGGAGATATCATCTGCACCCGTCTTGAATATTTTTTACTTGTGTTGCATTTTAGTGACATTTACATAGCTTGAAGTAAACTTATTGCAAATTCTTTAAATAAACTAGAATATATGTTTTGTTTGTCAATAAATATATTCTTTAAGAAATACCACTATTTCACTATTTATTGCAAACCAAATTAGCACATATTTCAACACAACTGTCATAACAAAATAACAGCATTGTAACAATAAAACAATCAAAATAAATACGAGTTTATAATAATGATATTATCTAGAAAATTAAAATCACTGCTTTATAAAAATTTCTAAGACTTAAACATTCTGAACTCTAAACTAAGACATTCGTTTCCTTGCTTTGCTTCCTGCAATGTCAAATAAAAATGTGTCTGTCATATTGATATTATTTCAGGTGATAGCTTGATAGCCATTATACCTCAACGAGGTGTAATGGCTATCAAGCTTGTCTCACTAGAACAATTTTGACTGAGTAGTGACTGATCCTCACTGGGTGCCTCATACTTTCAGCCTTGTGCCATATCTAAGCTACGCTTAGAAAATCACCATATTGATCTCATTTCAGTTTATGAAATTATTTAGAAGTTATAATGTCTAGAAAATTGAAATCACTGCTTTATAACAGCTTGACGGACTCTAAACTGCAGCCTATATGACCCTAAAGAATAATTCAGCCCTAATAATAGGGGTCAGCTGTAGTATTACAAAATCAAAAGCAAGAAGCATGAAAAATCATCTGAAAAAATTTTGTTAATATAAAAGATGTTAAGATGTTAAAAATATAAGAAAAATATTTCTTTGTTTTTCATTAAGTCTGTTATCTATGTCTTTCTTTGCTTTTTCTATTTTTGTGTGTGAAACCTTTTCAAGTATATTTTATCTGTTTGAAAGGAAAATATTTCTATCTATAGGTAACTCTCTTTTTTAATGTTTTTCCACAAGAGCATGCTGAAAAGCTCTCAGCCCAAGCCACTTCCTTATCTGTGTTTCAATGATTAATCATAAGAATTTTGGGTGAAGCATTAAAGAAACTTGAAAGTATCAATGTGTCAAGAGGAATGTACAGAATAGGACATACCTTCCATTGCTTGAAGTCATTCCTTTTGGCCATTGAGAATTTTTTAGCACCTCCCACTCAAGATCCTCATCTGTATTAGACAGGTGAACACTTGAGTTTTTATTTTTCATTATTTGTTCAGCTCCTATTTTCAGGTAAAGCTGAAAAGATAAATCTTATGAACCATTTTATATGCACATCTGTCATTTTACTTTAGAAAATGAATAAGAAATAAATTGCACATATATATATATATATATATATATATATATATATTGTGTGTATTTAGGCAGCATATTTTCATTTATACACGTTTCATTAAATAATATAGACAAGTGTTGTCTATTTATTTTATGTAAAAATTTTTCGTATCTTCTGATAAGTTTGGTAACATTATCATTTACCGAAAAAAAGAAATTCACAATATTTATCCATTATTTTTAATAAAATCTAAGCTTTTAAACTTACTCAAGCCATTATCAAAGATGTAAATACAAACATATCAAACAATATATGGACACGACAGTGATGATATAGTCTGTCATTGTTATGTTTACATAGTGGATCACTAAGCAACGATGAACACGGCGCCAAATAAGGACGCTAGAAGTGAAAATCGCACCGCATCTCATGGCGTCACACATGACTACACGAGAGTGAATTGGAGAATGAAATAAGGAAAGCCGTTGGTATAACCAATGGCTTCTGTTACCAATTATTGAAATTATAGACATTTAAGAATATATGATTAATTTAATTTTTTTGCTAGGATCTGTAGTTGATATATTAGAATTTACTAAATTTTTTAGTATGTGTTCATCTTGTTTATAATTAGTATGCATTTGATTACGATATAGGAGATTAATATATTTGAGATCAGTAGAAGCAGTATTATGTACAATTTGCTTATTGAGATTTCTAAGAAAGCATCTTATTTGTTCATCAACTATATAGTTTGGAAAGCTATTATTAATAAGTGTCTGTTTTATATTCTTTAGTTCACTGTAAAAAATCTGTTTGGTGGATGAATTAGTTTCTGCACGATGTATTAGATTCTTTATAATTGCTATTTTGTAGTAATATGGGCATTCGCTCTTGTAGTTAAGTGTACATGAATTTATGCTTGTGGGGTTTTGTATGGAGAAATAGTAAATTTGTTATTATTTGTGTTTATTAATATGTCAAGGAAGGGGATTTTATTATTAGTATTAAGTTCATATGTGAATTTAAGGACAGAATTATTTTGGAACCGTTTTTGAAGTTGAATTATTTCATCTGTATTTTTAACTAACATAAAATTCTTTCTAAACAACTGAAAATTGCCGCACAAGAACTACGTAGCCACCCTGACATTATTGTAAAAAAAGCTGATAAGACCAACATTTTTGTCATCCTAAATAAATTGGATTACAACAAAAAACTAGACCACATACTCCATGATCACACAAAGTTTAAAAAACTTAACAAGAACCCGACCAACCAACTAAAACCCGACCAACAAACTAAAATCAAAGCTTAATAAACTTAATAATGCTGAACAGAACTCTTTAAAACTCCCTAAAATTGTTGGTGATTATAGACCTGGCTACATATATGGCACTATAAAAACACATAAACCTAACTATCCTCTCCGTCCTATCATATCGCAAATTCCAACTCCTGTATATCATCTAACAAAATACATCAACCAACTTATTACTCCCTATCTTCCTAGTAAATATAGTGTTAAGTCAACATTAGAAGTAATCCAAATCCTAAAAAGTGAAAAACCTGACAATGAAATCATGGCTTCACTTGATGTGGAAAACTTATTTACCAATGTCCCTGTTAGTGAAACTATTGACATAATCATAAGAAATATATACAGTAACTCATCTTTACCCCCACTTAAAATTAATCCTAATATATTAAGAAAACTACTATTAACTTGTACTACTGAAGTCCCTTTCTTTGATAATAATAACAATATATATATACAACGTGATGGTGTCTCCATGGGTTCAGTATTGGGCCCGACATTTAGCAATTTCTACATGTCGAACCTAGAAAATAAGTTATTTACAGATTTTAAAAACCATCAATCTCTACCTAAGATACGTTGATGATATTCTTATGTTAGTTAAAAATACAGATGAAATAATTCAACTTCAAAAACGGTTCCAAAATAATTCTGTCCTTAAATTCACATATGAACTTAATACTAATAATAAAATCCCCTTCCTTGACATATTAATAAACACAAATAATAACAAATTTACTATTTCTCCATACAAAAAAACCTACAAGCATAAATTCATGTACACTTAACTACAAGAGCGAATGCCCATATTACTACAAAATAACAATTATAAAGAATCTAATACATCGTGCAGAAACTAATTCATCCACCAAACAGATTTTTTACAGTGAACTAAAGAATATGAAACAGACACTTATTAATAATAGCTTTCCAAACTATATAGTTGATGAACAAATAAGATGCTTTCTTAGAAATCTCAATAATAAGCAAATTGTACATAATACTGCTTCTACTGATCTCAAATATATTAATCTCCTATATCGTAATCAAATGCATACTAATTATAAACAAGATGAACACATACTAAAAAATTTAGTAAATTCTAATATATCAACTACAGATCCTAGCAAAAAAATTAAATTAATCATATATTCTTAAATGTCTATAATTTCAATAATTGGTAACAGAAGCCATTGGTTATACCAACGGCTTTCCTTATTTCATTCTCCAATTCACTCTCGTGTAGTCATGTGTGACATCATGAGATGCGGTGCGATTTTCGCTTCTAGCGTCTTATTTGCGCGTGTTCATCGTTGCTTAGTGATCCACTATGTAAACATAACAATGACAGACTATATCATCACTGTCGTGTCCATATATTGTTTGATATGTTTGTATTTACATCTTTGATAATGGCTTGAGTAAGCTTAGATTTTATTAAAAAATAATGGATAAATATTGTGAATTTCTTTTTTCGGTAAATGATAATGTTACCAAACTTATCAGAAGATACGAAAAAATTTTACATAAAATAAATAGACAACACTTGTCTATATTATTTAATGAAACGATATATAAATATATATATATATATATATATATATATATATATTTTCGTGTTGTTTGGTTAAATGATTTAGATGTATTATGTTTATTTTAGTTTTAATCTTTTCCAGTCCAAAAATTGATTTCTTGGTGGCTGTAAAAAATTAAGAAAAATTTCAAAATTTTCTTTCAATTATTTTTTTTCATTTTCCCAAGTACTTACAATTTCAAAAAAAAAAAATTGAATTTATGGTGTTATGCATTACACATTCATAGATATGCAACCCCTGAACATGGAATTTTTCTTAACCAAGGATTAAATCTATAATAAATAGACATAATGTCTAAATTATTTAACCAAACATGCTTGGATGAAAATATGCTGCCTAAATGTACATTTTATATATGTATGTTTCTTACTTGAAGACAAATGAAAGTTCTTTTAGAATCTTACCTTTTCCTTAATTAGGACCATTGTTTTGGTTTACAGGTATAAGTTGAATATAAATTGTCCAATGTCTTCTGAGTGCTTTTGACCTTCAAAAGCCATTATGAAAAATTTTTTGTTGGTTTAACAATCTTATGTTTATCTGCATGCATTGTTTCTTTGGTGATCTTCAAGTGTCATGTTTTCTACAATTAATTCAAAAACATTCAAAAAAAGCAAAGGGATACTCATTGACATAGTTCTATCAACTTGCAAAAAATTCTTTGATAATGATTTATGAAAGCCAAAAGCACTTGGACAATTCATGTTCAAATTTTCCTCTGAAAATAAAAGAAATGGTTTGATCTGAAGAAAAATAAAGATAAAAAAATCTGAGATCTTTCATTGATCTTCAACTAGACATGCATAAATGAAAAATTGCTGCCCAAATATCCCCACACTTTTTTATATAAATTATACATACATTATATATATATATATATATATATATATATATATATATATATATATATATATATATATAAAGATTTATTTTGCTTGCCTGTGATTAAATGCATGTGCTTTCACAAAGAAATGGAACTAATTTTTTTTTAATTACATTTCTTGTATAAATTGCATACTTATTAGTGTCAGTCTCCTTAAACTTTCTACAGAAATGGGAAATCAACATCTATGTAAACAAATAACAATGTCTATTTGCTTTGAGGAACATTTTTGTATATTTCTTAGTGTTTATTGATTGTTTATTCAAAAGTTATTATGGCCAGAAATAAAACCTTTGATCCAGATTTTTTCCCCTGTTGAATTTTCTTTGACATCTCATTGTTCTGGAATAGAATTCCGATTGGTAAAGTAATTTACTGCAAAGATATTAAGTCTACTAACTTAGTACTACTACTAATATTTTCTTTTACCTTTTATGAGATTTTCAAAACGTTTTTTGTTTTATCTAAATAACTTAGAAAAAAGGTTTTGTTGTTTGTAGATAAAACTATTATTTGTTCAATTCTAGATATTTCCTTTGAAAATTGACAGAATTACAAGTAATTAAGATTCCAAATTTTGATCAGACAAACTCCTTTGTATTCTTGATATTGTTTCTACTACTGAGCTGGTCCATTGCTCAGTTTTTATCAATGTATAATCTAAAAGGAAAAAAAAATCTTCAGAAAATGCAACAAACATAGGTATCAATATAGTAAATGGATATATTTTTCTGATATTTTTTATGCCAGGACTCCACCAAACTTTAAATGGAGTATAATATACTTGAGTCTTGGGATGCCACCTCTCCAGGGAGTAGCTATCCTTTGGATATTGGGGGCAGGGGTTTAAATGTTAATCCCTGGTGACTAAGGTGCCCTCAAAAGGATTAATGCCAAAAGATTTTACAGAATTTTTGTTCCTAGTCCCATGTATGTGTAGGACTCTCACTTTACTCAGCCTTGTGCTACATTCCTCTTGAGTTGTTCATTTTTCGTTTCTTTTTAATACAAGACCCAAGAGTCATTCAAGGCAGAGGGTTACTGAATGAGGTTTTTGTATGGCTGTAAGAGGAAGTACAGATTATAAGAATATGTAGGACAGATAATGTTTGACCATAGACATGACAAGATTGTAGTGATTGGGGAAGCATCCTCAGTTACAGTTCTTGGGAAAAGTTGTCTGAGTAGAACTTTTTTCTTACCAATGGAATACAAAAGGGAGTGAGGATGATTTAACCCTGTGTACATGGTATGGCAGGTCTTAACTGTGAAGGTTTGAACTGGTAGAACATCTGAACATATGGCATGAAAATAATGAGAGAGTAGTGAGAGGCTTGCAACATTTTGTCTGTCAAGGCTGGAGAGTAATGATTGGGCAGTAATACTCCATTTTTTTGGTCTGATCTGACTATTGCATAAAAAGAGGACTTTGGTACTTTCTGGATCAACAAACACTTGATGACAGCTGAAAGACACAATGGTTAAAGTGTTATGAGATGGGGAACAATAGTCCATGTGTAAATAAGACTTCATAGTATGTTTCTTTTCATACAGTCTAACTTCTACCGACAGAATTCAAACATAAATGTATGTATAATCTGTAAAATTCAAACTCATTATTAAACAATACTGAATAAAAACTAAAAATCCATCCTTGTATATGGAGCTACTTTTAGTCAGGATTTTTCTTCATTTTTATTAAAAACAAACTTTTTAACCCTGAAACAAGGAACTTTCAAATTCTTATATTCATGAGAACTAATATAAAATTTAAACTATTTAAAATTTTGAAAGAAATACATTCTTTTTCTTGTATTATTTACAAGATAAATATACTTACTTTGAGGTCTGCATGGTAGCTACTTAAATGATCAGTGACATAATCACCTCACCTTGTCTACTTTCTGTTTATTGATAAGTCATCTTTTTGAGATACTTTTTTAAAGCTATATAAGACTACATTTTCAGACTATTTTCTACATTCATTGCATACACATTTAGCTACACATTTCCTTAACAAAGAACACAGTTTAAGGATAATAGGAGTCATGTGCATTGTTCATAACTTTGAATTCAGTTATAATTTAACTGTGCTACAAGCAACACTTGTATTTTTCCTATCAAAGGAAATTTATTAGAATACATTCAAATAACTCAATTGTAAATAATCTGAGCATTGTTGAGGTTTTTGCTAAATGCTTGATTTTAACTTTGAATATTTTTTCTTGTTTAATACTCTTATTTAAAAACCTTGCTTTATTTTGAAAACATGTTACTAATAAATGTTATTGCTGATTTGTTTCATAAATATATACACGTGTGTGAGAGAAATATCTAATTTCTTTAAGTTGCAATCATGGCAGATTGAAGACAAAATGACGAAAACCTGATATCTGATCATTTATCTTTTGTATTGGTTCCTTTAAGTCAACAAAGTTTTAAGTTTATGTATCATCCATTCTGTAACCTTTCACAAACCTTCTTTAACCCTCAATATAGCTTTGCCATTTTTAGTGTTATTTTTCTGTTGGCAGAAAATGTTAGAACCATGAATAGGGTTGGTAATTAGCACAAATTCTTAAAATATAAAATACCATTTTTTTCTCTCTATCAGAAAACCCATAATTATAATATATATTCACATTGTCCATTGAAAAAAAATGTTGCAAATATCACAATCTTTTTTGTGAGGATTTAAAACTGATTAACTTTTTTAAAATTTTAGTATAGTCTGATGCAGTGATTCCAAAAGTGGGTGGTACTGCACTCCCCCATCTGTCAACAGTGGAAAGATCCAGAGAGGGTGAAAAAATGTGGGCCATCAGAGGGTGGCAGTAGCACATCTGAAACATAACATACACCACACCCATTGTATCTGAAGTGTATCTCACCTTCCCTTTACAATGTATTCCATTTATATAACAATTATTATGTGAAATATTAAAATACTCCTGACATGCAATACTAAAAAAAACTAATGCAAAAATCCAATCATTGAGGTTTGATGTTAGGGTTGTATCTATACATTGTAGGGACATTAGGGTTGAATTTTGGTACACAAGGGAGTTACAACCCCAGAAAACTTTGGGAACCACTGGTCTAATGCAATGAAAGATCCTTAAAAAGTTTTTTTTTTTTTTTTTTAAGTTATTAAAAGCTTCTGGTATTGTCATCCTGGGCTCCAGCAATTGGCACAATCCATCTGGCAGGAATTTAGTCTTGCAGGCCCTGATCTGGCATCTCGTCTACAGTCACTCTCTCACAGATGCGTCGTCACCTCTCTCTGTCTTTTCTACAAATACTTTCATGGCAATTGCTCCAATGAGCTGCTTTCACTGGTTCCCAGACTCCATGAATTCAAGCACCCTACGAGGCTGGCATCCTGCTCCCACCCTTACACTGTAGAAACTTTTAAATGTAGCCATCTCTTCTACTCCAATATCTTCATACCTCGCACATCTCGCCTGTGGAACACCCTTCCCAATTACTGTTTCCTTGAGAGCTATAATTTCCAACTATTCAAATGTAATGTCAATCGACATCTCCAGTTACCTTGATCTATCCACTATCTCTCTCCTCATCCTTTCTTCTATCACTCCTATCTGCTCTTGCTCCAAATCTTCTGCAACCCCCCTGCATCCTAGTGGCTTCATGCCTTGCTGGGGCATAATGCTTAAATATATATATATATATATATATATATATATATATATATATAATATTTTACAGGCTGATTATCTTTTACCAAAATTTGTGATAAAATAAATCTGCCACTGTTGAATCAAGATTCCACTTGTATATTGTGTGTTCCAACTTTGGAAGAGGGCATCAACAAGAAACTTTATAAGTATGAACAATATACAGCTAATAAAATGGTGCTGGACCTTCTCTAATTCTAAACAGTCTCTTAAAATGTCATATTGTTATTTTTAATTCACAGACATCACTCCAGCATTATCAATTTTAAAAAGATAACCTGAGAATGCTTCATTTCAATTGTTATCAATGGGTTTACTTCATGTTAATTTTTCATGACCCTTGATTATATTCAAAGTAATAATCTTCAACAATTTTTTATTTAATTTTTTTCTCTATTCTTTATTTCCTGTTATTTCTGTTGTTTTCTATTGCAATTATCAGGTTATTATTTCATGACCATTAAGCAACCCAGAACAGAAATAATGTCTCCAACCAGATTTGAGCTCAGGGGATGCTAGTTCAAGTCTTGCCTTAGGTTATTCTTTCTTTTTGATCCATACTGCTTGCTTAATGGCCATAGAATAACAGCATAAAAATTGTGATAAAAAATGAATCCCCAGTATTCTCATTTGGTCACACATCTCTCTCCCTAGATCAGTATCCAACATGTTTCTCTTCTCATCAGTATGTAAAGTACTGCCCATTGTGATAAAGAGACATGAATGTCCTAAATAGCCAAGTGTAGAGTAATTGTTAATTTCTGGTTTAGTCTTCAATGACTCTTTTGATGTGTTCTTATTTTGGCACTTGTCCATCCCCTTTAATTCCTTGAAAATTTCCCTAAATAGATATTGTATTATCCTTCAACTGAAGATTATTACGAAATTGTTCAGAATGAAAATTAATCTTGGATTTTGATCCTTTCCCAAATAATTATGGCAGAGTATACAGGGGCAGGTTATGGCAGGTTGAACATTGAAAGTCAATAATTATGAAGTGGGTTTCAGCAAGTTAGATGCAAAAGACTTAAAGATACTACATCTACTTGGCAGAGAAACTGGTGATATTTATAGAATTCCATTTGAGTTTCCACTGCAAAATCATAAAGACCTTTTATGTAGTTAACACCCATACTTCATTAGACAGACATGATGCTAATGGAAGGATACAGTTAAAGTTGATTGTCTCTTTTTACACATTCATTGCTTTTTCATTCTTAATGAGTAATTCAAACAAGCACTTGTATAAACAGAACTCCTTCAAGTCTAAGAACCTATTGTAACCTGTTGACATTTTCTTTTTTTCCTCACTAGTCAGTAACATATAAATATTATAGACAGGTTTTTAGTGCTGTGGTCTCAAGTCATGACTACCAACCATTTTTATACTTGATTGCCTGTATCAATCCCTTTTGAGCTGTAAGGGAGGCACTTCTAGCTAAGTGTGTGGGCTTCTCCGTTGCACAGAGTTGTCCACCAAAATCAAAATTACATGAATGGGCTCGTCAGTCTCTTTGATTCACAGACATCTGTGCCACTGCCACCAAAGGGGTTGAAAGGGAATAGAGAAAGGATATAATGATTACAATGCTCGGATGTGAGTGGGTGCTGACAACAATAATGAATCCTTTAGTATTTGATCACTTTTCACATTTGGTTACAAGAAGCTGTTCCTTTTATGCCAGGATTCTTGTCCTCTTTTCATAGGGCTTTTGACAGTTAACATTTCAAAATCCAGATACAATATTACTTATTAAATATGTGTGTATTTTTTTTTTTTTTTTAATTTAATCATATTAAAAACAAAGTGTTCTAAATATCTGACTAATATACTATTGTTTATCATCAATTTTTAACAAAGTTCACTTTTATGTTGGAATGTTTGAGATAAGGAATTATTATATGCCTTTCCATTCAGACTCATATTGGTTGTTGTACACAAAAGGTTTTGTTATACTATCCTGCCTTTTTTTAGACTGTTTTACTTGCTAGGCTTCTCAGAATTTTGAACTGAACTTTTTATTCAATCTTCAGGAGTAGATTGTTCTCATTCTGTTTCCTGTCTTTAGGAGATGCTTTGTGTTAGTTAATACTCTCCAGTCTATTTTTATCATTTTGGATTGCCTGTCTGTCTCTTCCACTGTACCAGAGTATATGATTTTATATTCAACTCACTAGTTTTACAGAATGCAGAGGCTAGGACAGGATGGCAAAAGGTTGGTCAGAATACCTCATGGGTATGGAATTCTGACAGTGATGAGTTACCTTTATCAAAGTTTTGGATATAAGAAGACCAAAATAGCATGAAGTTAGCAGAGGGCCATAAGATTTTTGAAGAATTTGTTTTACGCACATAGATTCTATAGGCAGGCTAAGGCTGCACATAACTGTATGCTAAGCCAACAAGTGAGCATGTGTTCTCCTGAAGTCCTTACTCCTGCTGCCATCTTGAATCGATGCTGCCATGTTTGACCATCATGTATAATAAAATGAATAAGAAAAAAGAAAACATCTTTTGTGGATACAGTCTATGAAGTGGGGTTGGGGGTCTGAAGCCAGTAATGACACTGAACATAACACTAGTCTTTGTCTTATGTGAAGAGGTGTTCCTTTGGAAGAGATCATCAGTAATACTTCCCTTCATACAAACCAAATGGTGAGCTTGGATACTAAAGTCCTCTACTGGGGGTTTGAGACTTTTGTACCCATCTATAGAGGAGAAAACAAGGGCCTGATGGATAACCTGATTCTGCATGCAAACAACATACTTGCAATTGGGTTCTAAAATATCCTGCTAAAAAGTTTTATCTATAGAATTGTCATTATCTTCAGTAATGACAAACATATACATGGAATACTTCAATTTTTTGATTGATTGATTTGTTTTCTATGACTTTGCAGGTTATTTAAAGCCAAAAAATATTTTTAGATTGTAAAAAATTTTTTTTGAGATAATAATTTAAATGATACAAGTCTTAAATTAACCCATAACTGGGGGAGAAGTGGTTGATTCATACCATTCCCAATGGGAACTTGAATTCAGCTTTCCAATTAACAATTCTGAGCCATTATCCATTAAATCACCTGCACATCCAATCTTACAGCACCTAGTATTCCAAAGCAATCACCCATCTACATAGTGGCCAGGCTCAATGTTGCTTAACTTTGGTAATTATACGGGAACTAGTGTTTCAACATGATGTAGCTGTAAGCTGGAATACTCCAAAGAAATTGCCATAGGAATTTTACTATTATGTGACTTGGATACATAGATGACAACTTCATTCTGTGAACCCACCAAGATGTTTGAGCACTGTTGGATCATATGAACTCAATAAGTCCTTTCATACAGTTCACAATGGAAAGATCAAGTAGTCTTCCTGGATGTATTAATATTGGACAATACTTGAACTTCAATTCCCACCATTCATAAAGTGTAAAGAAAGGAATTATCCATTGCCTACAACACCAGACCAAACTGATGTGGAAATCGAGACACTTACCAAGGAGAGATAATCTGCATTAGAAACATTCTGCAGGGTAACAAATATCTTGTAAGCATAACATCAGCAGGGCCAGAAGAGTCAATGACAATAAAATACTTACTACAACCTGTCTCCCAAATATAAAGTGGGGACATCCAAAAGGTTAAGAGGAACTGTGATCTATACAATATTGGAATAGCATTCAAATGCAGTTAAACCTTTCAGAGATCTCCCTTCCAAACCAAACCCACCTTGGAAGAGAACATGAACCAGAACTGTGTATGTACTTGTGATAAAGAATACAAGGGTGAGAATAACCATTCCCTTAAAGTAAAGGTGGAAGAACATTAAAAGGCTGTGGTCTTGGGAGAGACATTGAAATCAAGCATGGCTGATCATGTATGAATGGAAAAGGGTACTCCTCAAACTCTGCTAAATGAAGTTGAGATAATAGAAAACTACACTGGAAGATAAGTCAGTTGAAAAAACAACAATGTACATTAGGCTCTGACAACCTCTTTGATAGATCGAGCAGCAAGACAAACACCATCTGAAAGCTTTTAAAAAAGACACTGAAAAGTTCAACCACTTTAGTACAGTCATTAGGTTTAAGTCTTCAAAAGCACACCACTGTATTATCCAAGAGACACACAGCCTAGTGGTATAAAGTATTGGTTAAAACATATCTAGTTTCCTAGCAAATGTGTTTGGGTTGTGTAGCATTCAGTGGAAGAAATGGACAACTAAAATAAAGGTGTATAGACTGGAGAGTATTAATTGATAAGAGTTATCTCCCTTAAGCATAGAAAACAGAATGAGAGCAATCTATTTTCGTGGATTGAATAAAAGGTTTGGTTTGAAATACCAAAAATGACAGAAACCTGAAAAAGGCCAGAGGGTATGATAACCAAAACTTTGCAAGTATAACAATGAAAATGACTATACTAGTCTGAAAAGAAAGGCATATAATTTTACTATGTAACACTTTGTCCTGGTTGATTTGTTATTTGAAATGCTGAAGATTTTTCTTTTTGAAGATTATAGCCCATTTATTTCTGTTCTTATGTAAGCAATACTCTGCTGCAATTTCTTTAGTGATAATGAACACTTCCACTTTCTGACATTCATCCAGTACTTACATTGATGCAGGTATCTCTGATAATCCATTAATCTTGGTTAAATGAGACAAATTCCCTTTTTCTGTAGGTGTTTAAATCATCTATTTAGCTGGATTATCCTTTCATTCTCAGCCTATACCTTTCATTCATCCAGAGAAGATTTTAACCCTATGAGTATTATATTTACTTTTATACACTCTCTGGGTGTTTAGACCCAGTAAACAATGTGCCAGGACACAACTTTGACTTTAACGTGTAGCAGTAATTACACTCTCAAAAAGATTTAATCATTTTTCTTTGGTCCATAGAATATTAATTCCTTGATAGTTTTTGAGGTTTTTCTTTCAATTTTTGATCTTTCTCTTATCTCTATTTTTATATTAGAAACCTTCAGTCATTTCCTTTTATTTTTTTTACTCCTTTTACACCAAACAAGGAAATAAAGCCACTAAGACACAATGGGTTACTGGGTGTGAAAAAATGAGAAAAAGAAAACATTAAGGAGAGAGAACAATAAAAGAACATGAATTAAGAATACAGAAGATAACAATTGATATTGCATTTAAATTTTTGAATATCCTGTGGCCACTATTTCAATTTCTGTCTCATACCCAGCAAATAAATGATCGAACGATCAACAGTGACATTTAAGTTTTATTTAGTATTTTCTTACTCATGGTTTTTATTATCCTATTCTATATCAGTTTAATTTCATCATGTAATTATAAATCTACTTCTTGATTCAACCTTCTTATAAACCACTCAATAATTGTTAGCTTCTCTACTTGTTAATTAGTTGGAAACTTAATTCAACCCTTAGTTATCTTCAGTAATGATACAAAACAACTTTTCCTCTTTTTCCTCTGAATCTCTAAACAAAGGAAACCTGAATTTCTTGTCATTTTTCATATATTCTCAATACATTTATTTCAGTAAGAGTTGATTTATCAAAGAATAATAAAACATGTAGAAAACATTCAAACATTTACATTTTTCTTTTTAATCAATTCACCCCAAGCAAGATGATAATGTCACTAAAATGCAAGGTGCCATTGGGAGTGAAAGAGAATGAGAAGACTTTAGAAGGAACTGGAAACACAATCTTGAACAAGAAACGATAGATAAACCTCTACTCCTGTTCAAAACATGGGGGAGGGGAATAGGCAAACCTATCTACTCCTATTGAAGGAAAAAATAGTAAACAAAATTTCAGAGGTGAAAATATTAGAAGTAGACTTTAAAAGAACCTGAAAACCAACCCTAAACAGGAAACATCGACCCCTGTTCAAAAGACTGGGGAGGAGTGTGAATATATCTACTCTTATTAAACCCATTTTGAAGGAGAGAGAATAACATCCTTTGGAGAAAATATACTGAGAAATAGCAAATAAGAAATTTGAAGGAAATAAAGCTGGCCTGAATTTTAAAATGTTAGGAGAACCCATTACTGAAATGTCTCTGCAGACAGAAAATTTTTTTCCTTGTCTTTCTTGAAATGTTCATCTTTTATTTTCTTTTTTCTTATCTCTTTTTGTGAAAGCTTTTTTTTTTAATATTTCAATCTATTCATAACGCGTTATTAGCAGTTTTTTGCTATTTTTTTCCCTATTTTCCTCTCTGCTCTTAACATTCTCTTGAGTGAATCCTAAGTCACTGCAGTTAAAAGTTTACACCATTATTTGCAATTGCCTAGATTTTTGAAGGTAAGGAGATGAAGATAAAAATATTAGGGTAGAACAAATGTTTGTAGTGTTTTTCAATAGGTTGTGCTTGAACAGATGATTTTGTTTCACAAATGACTAAAATTGATCACACACACACACACACACATATTTCAATACATTTTCCTGATTCCTGTGTGAAGATTGTGAATTTTAAATATTTATATATTAAGTGAAACTGGAGGAAAACAATGCATTTTTGTCATTTGATGATCTCTTATTTGTGCAAACAGTAAAAAAGTTATGTACCATTTTACAAAGATTTATGAACAGTATTCTCATCTATGGAAAGTAGCTGAGAATACTGTTCATAAATGGTTCACTCGATTCATATGTGGAAATTTTGATCTGAAAGACAGATCAGTCTTGAAATCATTAATGATGACCAATTGAAATTATTTAATGGAAAAAAAAAATGAATAGACAGCGTTTTTATCTGATTTTCTGCTCAAACACAACAAGATGGCCCACTTTTTAAAAGAATGATCTGTGATAATGTGATTCTGCACATAACTGCACAAGCTGTGATGACAGCTAAAGGTTAGCTGTATGCAAATACACATTGTCGCTCACTATGTTCACAAGTTTGTCTTAATATTAGGGCTGTGATTGAATTATGAATAATAACAAATTCTTTTCAAGACGCTAGTTAGGAAGTAGCAAAAAAATAGGATTTCTCACTTAATCAGCAATGTCTTCCTTCTGCTTCGAGATGCAACTTCTGGTATCTCGCTAGCTTAAGGCCATGGAAAAAGTACTCCTACACACTCACTGCTTGACCGTCTTACTGACTGCTGGCTATTTCACTGATGGACTGCTGGTCCTTTCACTGACTACTCATTATATGGATACTGGCCGGGGGACCCACCACCCCTATCTGTACACTTATGTTCCACCAACTGGAAAAGGGAACCACCTAGTCAACTTTTGGGTGGTCAGTTTTTCAAAGGACTCTGCTTTTACGGCTATCTAAAATCACTAACAAAATTTTGTTTGTCAATTCAAAGGCAGGCTGGAGACAAGATTCCTGAGAAACCCTGATTATTAAATTGACTTAAAAGGAAAGAGAATCTATCTCTTCATCTTCTAAGGATATGTGAGAAATCATATTGCTGCAGATCACTTTCACCTTTTGATGACCACTTATTTTGATCCCTACAAAATTCTCTTAATGGGAGGAGCTTCAATTCTCTGAGAGTCTGTAAAAAACACTTAGACTAGTTCATCACTAAGAAAGATGCCAAGTTCTAGAAGAATGGCAAAATGTAGTGGGACAGAATGGCACATATGTAGTTGAATGAATCTATGTAGAAATATCTAAATACTGTCTTTGATATTCTTTTAAACACTATAGACCTTTGTATCAACCCGATAATATGAAATATCAGATTTAAATTTTATACTGGCTGCTTCATAAAACTTCATAAGAAGTCTGCAGCCAGAAAAAAGCTAGAGTCTTATAAGTGAACGATAAATTGAGTAATAGTTTGAGGCAGTGACTGAATCCAACTTATTACTTAAACTTTGCAGGAAGAATGAGTATTCAATAGAAAGGTTAATGTCCACAAAACACCCTCATTATATCCAAATAGTTTCAAATAACGCATTGAAAATATCTCTGTTTAAAACTGTTAAAATATAGTCTTTGTGTTGACATGCTTAGATTTTAAAAAATGCATCAATGAAAAGGTTAATGAGGTAAAAGCTGAAATCTGTACTTGTCTCTTAATTAGCCAGACACAGTTTAATTTGAAATGTCTATCCTGGTTTTGTTATAATCAAAACCAATTTCATTTTCATAATGATGTCTCCATGCATAAATAAACAATGGAATTTCATTTCTCTTCCTTGTTTTTTTTTTTTTTTTTTCTTGTGTTTTGTCAACAGACTTTATTATGTTACATCATGTGAAAAAAGTGTCTAATATAAAACTACATTATATGTTTGATATTACCTAAAATAAGTCCTGGTGAAATATTTGCCTATCATGAACTTTATTTTCAGAAATAAAAATATCATGCAATATAAAATATTAATTCGTCAACATTATAAAAATAAAAAATACATCCACAAATGTAAAAATGAGGCTATTTAAGGTATTTATAAACATTGGTACCTTCAAAAATTCATTAAAAAAGAGCATACCATGATGACAAAAAGGCAAAGTTTTATCAAAATGTTTATTATTAAGAGGAAAGACCAAAGTATTTTTTGATTATTTTATTAAATTTTTTTTTTCATCCTTTCTAGCACATTTGAAATTTGGTTAAAAAATCTTGTTTTTCTTGTGTCAGCAGGTGGGCCAAAGATTAATATGGGATATTTAGCATCTATTTTGCAGTAAAAAACACATTGTTTCAGAAATTCTTGCAAAAATCAAATAATTGTCAGATTTTAATGAAATTTCAGGTCTTATTCACAATTGATTTTTTTTTTTTTTTTTTTTTTTTTTAATAGAAAATCTTGATAAAAATATATTTTGTTTTTCTGTACATGTTACCTCCACTGACTTAATTCAGCTATTTTAGCAAAAAAAAAAAAAACAAAAAAACTTCCAGTCAATTTAAATTAGTTTTTGAAATACAGCAAAATATTTTTCTTATTGGAAATATTAAATTTAATCTATTAGCTTGAAATTAAAACTAAAATAAAAGCTTCTAGAACGATTTTTCATTTTTATAAGTTCATTTTAAACTTTAGGTATCATGTTTTCTGTGGAGGTACCTATACAAACACTATATTAATCTTCAGTAAAATTTTCAAAGGTTCCCATGATGTGAATGCACAGAATGGAGTCAATCTGTGGAAATGCATCAAAAAGAAACAAAGCTAAAATGCTACTAAGATTTATTCTCAGCTTCCAAGTATATAGTTAGAATATTGATAAATGAATATAAATTTTATTTTCAACACTTTTTTTGAGTAAGTTTCAGAGGGTAAATTTCATATCCTAATATTTCTTTTTTTGTCTTGCACTATCTCTAAAAAGTTTTTTAGAGCAAGTTTATTTGGCTTTTGAAAAAAAATTTAGACAATGTAAATTTTCTTTTCCGTTTCTTTGCAGATGACATACAGGTTGACAGTCAACCTACCCCATGGCCAAAAAGTTGTCCGTCGAATGAGTGCCAACCATCCCTTGTATGAACTTCACGAGAGTGTGTGTGAAGAGAAAAATCTTGATCCAAACATCTTTGTTTTCCAGTTACCTGACAAACCTACCTCTCAGGTTAATCTGAAATATACTCTCCAAGAACTGGGATTAATCAACTATGAGCTCAATTTAGTGCACAGAGGTATGGTTGGTTTTTAACATCTAAAAATATTTTCTATTACAAGTTGATTATCCTTTATCTGAAATTCCAAACTCCAAAAACCTCCCAAATCTAAAAGTTTATCAGGTTCTGACATGACTTACCACAAATGGAAAATTTTAGAAAGTACTGGGAAGATTCCAAGCTGATATGTTTCTGTTGTAAGTGACCATATCTACTCTGGGTAGGGGTTCCCCCAGCCCAACTACATAGCCTGCATTGGTGCCAGCACCACCTTTGTTCATGGATTACTTAATAGGTGTTTTGCGCTCAGTAAAGATATTTTTCAACATGTCAAAAAGTCCTGCATTTATATATTTTTTGTAAGTAGTGATCAAGTTTTTTGTACACCTACAGAAAATACAAAACATTATTTTTACGTGAAATCTTAATTTCACCACTTAAAAATCTGCATGAGCATTATATGACTAGTGTAATTACCTGTATTGGTATGGACACAAAATTTTTTAAATTTTATATAAAACTACATTCAGGCTATATGTATAAGCTGTGTTATGAAATGTAAAGTGATATCATGTTTATGTTTGGGTTCCATTCCTAAGCTGTCCCATTTTATAGATGCTCTATACAAATTAATTAGCCTGTATTACAAAATAAAAAAAAAATCTGAAAAGTGAAGCACTTCTGGTCCCAAGAATTTCAGATAAAATATTCTCAACCTGTATTAAACTGATTGAGTCATTTTTTTTTATTGATTATTAACATTAACATTATATTCTTTTTTCTTTTGGTAGATCCTCCAGAAGACTTTGTCTTCTCACACTTTGTGAATTGAGCTTCATCTTTGTTTTTCCGAACAAAGAATTTCCACACAATTGATTTTCTTTTTATCATGTTAGGGCTAATGAGAATGAAAAGGAAAACTATAAAACTTATCACATTATAAAGACTATTGTAAAATGGAGGGAAAATTTAGTTAATGTTGCTTCCTTGAAATAAATCTGGAACTGGTTATTAAGTATACACAAATGAGGAAAGATCACCTGATTTAACACTAACAGTGTTCCCTTGGCCTGCTATGAATAAAGTCTGTAACCTTCAAATTCTAGGAGTTGGCAAGGGGCTAGGGAAGGAAATGACAAGGTGCTGATCTAAGGTATTGGGAAGGTGAGAATTGATATGTTGTGATCTGTTTCAATAAAACAGACAGCACTCAGCTAGCTAAAGGCTGACTGCAGTTACGATATTTCTTCAAAGGAAAAAACAAATGTTTCACGGAAAGCAGAAACTACAAACATTAAAATTGGTTTTGGTATTAGTGATCATCATAAGAAAATCGGTTTTAACCAGTTTTATAAAATTGTTTTCGAACCCTAGTATGAAAGGATATGAGAAAATGGTAAACGTTATTAAGGAGAGAAAGCAATAAAAGAACAGGAACTAAGACAGAATATAATGATTGACATTACATTTAAATTTTTGAAGATCAAAATTGAGTGGAAAGCAAGAATCTGGAGGAGAATTCCACATGCAAGAAGTGCGAGAGAAGAAACTTTTAGCATAGAACATATGATTACATCTATAGCCATTTCAACTGTGAAATGATGAGACCTTGTTGATAATCTAGTATTGCACTTAAATTTGTAAAGTTGAAATACCAAAGCAGAAAGTCTATCAAAACAATTATCATGAAAATATATATAGAACAGTCATAGAGAAGCTACATTACAGCAGTGGGGGAAGTGACTGAAGCCAAGATGCCAGGTCTGGACTGATAACATTGCAGATTGTTTGGATTTTATCAAAAATCTCTAAATATATAGCAGATGCATGAGAGCAGATGTGACAACAATATTCAATGCATGGATAGATGGTAGACTTATAAATGTCTATGATAGACTCTGGCAAGAAAAAAAATGTCTAGTATGTCACAGTCAACTTTTCTATCAGCAGACCTAACAATTTATTCAGTATAATCTTTCCACTTCATGTCTGCAAAAAAAAAAACATTCACCTGAGAAGTTGAAATGAGTCACTTTCCTGGAAATAAGCATTTTCAGTGATAAACAAAAATATTCATCCACTATGTTTGGCAGGGTTTTGTCATTTTTTGCCCTTATACAATTAACAACTACATGGTAATTTAGTGCACTTGTGGGAATCTTATATGGTTTCATTGTTTCTTTCATTAAAGCTTATCACTGAAAGTCAAGTAAAATAGAGCTGATTTGTAATGGCTAGAGAAAATGAAAATGATTTTAGAAATTTCCAGTGAATTTCTGTCTCGTAGATAGGCTTCAAGTATGAAAGAACAAGTGAGTCAACGATGATGATTCTTCTTCCAAGGATGAATGTAACTCCATTCTCAATGTTCAGTAATGGTGAGAAATGAATTGTGGAGGCACTAATTACAATCCTGCCTTTCTACAATTTCTTTTTAGCAGTGCTTCAGGTGTGAAACCTGATATCACTGGATAAAGGATATTCTCACAGATTTTTGATGAAGAATTATTTGATTATATTTGTGAAGAAACCAATAAATTTGTCACTCCAAATGATGTTAAGAATTAAAAAGTTGTACATAAAATTACAAATTATTTATGCATTATAAAAAACCTTGAGGATTTTTGCCTGAGATATTTCTGTGGTGAGACTTCCTCCATGAATTTAACTCATTTGATACACACAGACAAAAAATTTTTTTTTTTACATAAGTATATTACATATTTGAAACAGTTTTGAAAAAAAGAATTTTTAAATCCTTTAAGGGATTAATCACCCAAAATTTTGTTGCTTTTTCCAGTCAAAATATAGTAGTCAAAGTGAACAAAGAAAAAGGACAAGAAATAAGAGCAGTATTTTCTCTAATAAGGATGAGGATATTAGTCTGATCAACTTGTGGAATTATAATAATGATTCTGATTAGAATTTCTGACAGTATTTTACAGATAATTTTTCAAAATATTCTTTAAATTTCAATTTTTCTCTGTAATTGAAACATTTTTATTTTTCTGATAAATTCTTCCTCACAAATATTTAAAAAAACTCAACCTTATCATCCTTGTATGATGCAAAATGTATATTGTCTCACACTAATGTAAATGTTTTGGTTATATTTGTTTACTGACATGCTAAGAAGACTTATCAATTTTGTACTGAAAACATGTGGATGACATTTGCCTTTAAATACCCAAACTGCTGTGTATTCAGTTTTTTTGTCTTTCAGCTGAGATGGATCATTATATGTCAGTTCCTAATTTATCCAACACTGAATCTGCATGGATGAGTGACCAATCTACAATTAAATCATCTCCAAATACAACTTACCTCAATGTGCCTCCTCCTCGGGGAGACTCTCGAAAGAAGAGAGGTTTCTTTTCTTTCTTAAGGAAGGACAAACGAGGCAAATCTGTAAGTAATTTAATATCTTTACTCTTCAATATTTTATTTCTTAGCTTGCTTTTTGTTATTTTTATTCTAGTCAAGAGCAGGATAAGTGTGTATGTGTATGCCATTTTAAGGTTTGTGATCAAATCTGCTGCTGTTTATTATATGGTAATGGGATAAATATGTGAAAGAAAGAAGAGATTCATTGCAATAATACCAGTAATGATAACCATATTAAACATGATGTTTAGTTGGGCATCTTATTTTGTTTTTTGGTGGAAGAATTTTAGCCTAAAATTTCCTTGTAATTTTAAGTCTTGATTTGATGATAATAGTTGCTTACCTTCTTTGCTCTTGGGAAATTTTGCATGCAAATATTTTCTATTTTCAGCTCCAAATTTCTAAATTGGATGAATAAAAGACATTAACTCTGGATTCCTTTTATTATGCAACATTTCTCCTGTAGTTATAAGAATGTTTCAAATTTTGCAGCCTCATTTGTTTATTTTAATTTGTTATTCATTTATTATATTATGGATTTGTTTTGTGAATGCAAACTGAAGAAGATGTTCAATATCTGCTGCAGCCTCTTGGATGTCTAATGAGGCTGCTACAGCAGAAGTATGTTTTCCACATCATGTGTAATAAAGGGTTTCATTTATTGTATAATTACAGGGTGCGATGGATAAATTGTCGTCTAATTATGCAAAAATGAAAATAACATTTGACCTTTCATTTTAAGATATATTTACCAAAATTGCACAAAAAAATCTTGAAATACTAAAGAGTAAATTTCCTCAATAAAATCACCATCGGCCTCCAGACAATGTCAGAATCTCCTGCAACTCTGCAATTTCTGACAGAGAAAAATGCATTATAGTACTGTTTTTCTCACAGATGGTGCCCAACTGACCCTACTATACTGTTCAGTCAACAAAATCAAAAACAACACACACGTGCAAAATTAAAGATATAAAAGATGACAATTTACTCATCGCATCCTATATGTATATACAAATTGAATTAATCTGAAAAAAATAATGTTTTCTCTATTAAAATTGTAAGTTGTAAAAATTATATTCCTTCAGAACTAAAAATCTGTGTTAGTTCAATATAAGTAAAATTAATAAACCTATTTTTCCTGGAAATGCCTATTTTTAATTTAAGGGATCTTATTTAACGATCGTTAGATTCAAAATTAATTTTGGATAGGAATCAAATGTTTTATTGAATAATTTTTCTTACAGGCCAACATGCAAATTACAAATTAGGGATAGTTATATCAAACAAGTACAAAAATCTAAATATCTAATAATTGTTTTAACAAGGATTGGAAAATGAAACACTGAAATATGAAAGCACATTGGGATAGTAAAAGAAGCCTTCCAAAAGCTAAGCAAAGTATTAACAAACAGAAAAATTTCATTAGGAAAAAAGAAAAGAGTACTGAACTGTTATGTAATATTAATCCTCCTATATTGCAGTGAATGCTGGACAATCTCATTACAGATGTAGAGACCTGACACAACAGAAATGTGGTTCTACAGAAGTATGTTGAGAATACTGTGAACTTAATATACGAGCAATGGCAAAGTTTTAATGAAAATAGAAACGTTAAGAACACACACACACACACACACACACACACACACACACATATATATATATATATATATATATATATATATATAGAGCAACTGAAAGAAAATTGAAATTTCTAGGGCACATAATGAGGAAAGAAAGCTTAGAAAATTTGACACTCACAGGACATATTGAAGGCAAGAATCACAGAAGAAAGTGATGCATAACCTACCTATAAGCTTATGTAAATGGTTGGCTGAAGAGGGATTAGGAGAGACAGCAAAAAGACAAATTTTACTAAGAGTTACAAAGGATGGGAAATTGTGGAGAGCCACGATCTGAAGGGACATAGAACATATTAGATCATTGCAAAATGTTGTGCCTGACTAGAAAATTAAAAACAAAATTTTACATACTCAGAAAAAAAAAATCAAATACATAGGAAAGAAAGTATTTATAAAAAAGGCACAGAGAGGCAACCTTATGCTGGTGAGCAAGTACCTGAAGCTGAACTACCAGATCATGGCCAATAATATTGCTGATTCTTCTTTGGATCTTATCAAAGAGTTTATGGTAAATAGCAGGGTTACAGGATTATATATGGCAGTAATATTCCAAGCCTGGTAGACTTATAGATATGCAAGATAGATTCTGGAGAGAAAAATTGTCTCGCATGACACAGTGAACCAACTTTCTTAGCAGCTGACCTAGCAATAGATTCAATATAGTCTTTCCACTTCATGTCAGCTGGGAATGTTAGCCCAAGAAGGCACAATGAGTCACTTTCCTGGAGGTTAGCATTAGCCATGTTGATGAATGGCAGTGATGTGTCTCTCAGATGATTAATGGAGAAGTTTACTTTTGGAGGCATTAAAATTGACAAGCCAGCTTTTACCCCAGTCAACCTTGGTCTTGAGGTCATTTGTACATCAGCTGCCATTTTGATCTTATCGAATTGATCAGCCCTACTATCGAGGCAGGAGTAAATGGTAGTGTCATCAGCATTAATGCCAAGTGGAGAGCTGATATCATCTGGAATTTTTTACCCTGTTTTTATATGAAAATATATGTTATTAAAAAGAAGTAAAAAAAGAGAAAATGTTATCTTCAGCAAAAGTTATTAAAAACTCTGGTGAACCGTCCAATCTATCCAACTATCAGCTTATTAGCCTTTTACCTCTTTTTGGGAAACTCCTAGAGGATCTTAATCAATGCTGAATTGGTTCATCATCTCTCATTGCTGGGCCTTTTCTCAGATAAGCAATATGGCTTTTGTTTCTCCAGGTCAACTGCTAATGTACTGACAATAATTGCAGAAAGAATCTATCATACTCTAGATAAAAACAGTGAAGCTTGGGTTGTAGCATTGGACATCTCAAAAGCTCTCAACTTGGCATTTATGCTGATGACACTACCATTTATTCCTGCCTCAATAGTAAGGCTGATATCATCAGGAAGATCGTTAATGAAAATTAAAAATAGTGTAGGACTAAGGATGAATCTCTGGCTGACACTCGCATTAGCATGAAAGGGTGTAGATGAGTGGCTGTTCTGGATAACTTACATTTCATGATTTGACAGGAAAGACCGGGTTAGCTCAAAAATACAAGACGAGAATGCCAAACCCTGTCAAAGACTTTTGAGATGTCCAATTCAGCATTGATCAAGATCCTCTAAGAATTTCCACAAAAGTGATGGAAGGCTAATAAGCTGATAGTTGGATAGGTTGGATGGTTCACTAGAGTTCTTAAAAACTGGAACAACAGATGATGACCTCCAGCAGGCAGGAAAGTCGGAGACAGCGAGGCATTTATTATACAATTTAAAGAGGAGCCAGTTCAGGAGCACACTTCTTAATGACTATTACAGGGATACCATTGGATCCACATGCTTTGTGGGGATCATGGTTAGAGATGTTAACAGAATAAAATTGTATAAAAATGATTTCTCTTTTCAGGTGTGTGTATCATTTTTTTCTTTTTCATAGCTAAACCTGAAATTTCAAATATTTATTGGGAGCTGTTAATGCTCACAAATAACATTGATAAATTTTTTAGAAACTATTGGTTTGAAATTTGATATCTACTGATTGTGGCTAAGTAGTTATTAATATGTACTGATATTGGTTAAATATAACAGTAAAATAATGACTAAATTTGAAAAAAGCTTATTTCCCCACAGTAAAATGCTGGAAATGAAGAATATAATTTAATGTATATGATTAATTTAATGTTTTGTCTTGACTGGAAATTTTGGAGATCTGTTTAACACTTTTTCTTTTACAGACTATAATTTTACTTGTTTCATTTACAAATAACTTGAAGTAACGTAGGTACAGTGAATTAAGTATGAACTAGATCAGTTATCACAATTTTTTTACCATTATTTAATCCTCTAATAGTTGGAAAATGTTACAGGAATATACATGTCAAGCAAGTAACAAAAACAAAAAAGAGAATATTAATTTTCTTAAAGAGTAATTTTTATGCTTATTTCTACTTTAATTATATATAAAAGTTATATTTTGACTTTTAAATTATAGATAAAAAAGGGAAATAAATGCTGTTTCTAAATGTAATATTTTTAACAGTATTATCGTCTTTGAAGCATTTCACTGGAATTGTACATTCCTTGCGTCATGTTGTCATGGTACTTTACCTCTTTTCTGAATTGTAGTCTGTTTCTTCTGGCTTGTAATTAATTCCCAAATCGCTCTTACAAATGTCAATTGTTTCCTCAAGGCGTACATTACTAAAGAGACTAACAATATCATATGAATCCAAAGGAAGAGTCCACACTTTGAGAAATCTGCATGCAGGTATAGCATTGTCCTGTTCTTCCAGCTTTATCTGCAGGCAAATGCTCCAGAAAATGACATAACCTCATGGATCTGAGTATATAGTAAACTTCCGATTCTAGTTAGTCAATTTAGACTTGAATCATGAATGAATGAATGGGGCCTGTATCACTGGGAAAAGTTTAAATGATTAATTGATGTGTGCTGGTTACAACTAAAATATCAAATGATGTTGCCTGCCATTCAAGTGTTAGTTAATCAAAGCATGGCTTAAAAAGAATTAATCAAGATTGAAATATGAATGAAATTAGCTTGGTTTTTTTTTTGGTTTTTTTAATCAATTTTAAATATAATTTCTGGAAGATCACTAATATTTTTTTTTTTTTTTTTTTTGCATTTCATAGTATGAAACCAGAGGCAGCTTTGAAAATTCTTTAATGTGTTTGTTCTTTTCACTATTTCTTTGATATGATCAATTGTTTGCAGATTTTTGTTGTAATATTAAATTTGAAAATTCTATATTTAATGCTACTAATGAAGCATAGTTTTGACATAAGGCCACAAATACAGAACACCCAGTAAAAATCAAATTCACTGCTCTAAGAGACCAGCGAGCTAATCATTATGCAATTATTTCTGTTGCATTTAACTTTTAAAATTTTGATTTAATTAAAATCTGATAGGTCATGGACAATAATGCAGTTTATGTAAATGAATTCCTTGTCAGTGGAATAACCAAATTGTCACTCAAATAATTTTTCTTTTCTTTTCTAGCGTTCTCTTTCACCAACGTCTTTCAGTGAATTGGCTGATACTCTAGAGAATTGGATGAGTTCACTTCTTGTGAGAAAAAATATTTTGAGTCTTAAAGCAGTTGCCCACCCACTTCTACATCACTGCCTTTATCCTCACTCACACTTTCACTCTCTCTCTCTCTCTAACCCCTTGGGTGATCCCTTGTTACAGAATGTGTAGGCTAGACAAAAATGGCAAAGTGCCATGCTGATCAGAACTTTGATGACCTGAATTGTGTGGGGATTGTTTGAACTCTGTGTGTGTATCACTACCAACAGTGATGGATTGTCTCTAACTTTTAACATGACTGAAAAATGAGAGAAAACCAGCAGTACAATTGTTGTGGCACTAGAGACAGCAAGAGTGTTTGGTGCTCAAGATGGTTGCTATCTTGTCACTTTCTTTCTCTCAATCTAGTTGCTATCTTCTTACTGTCTATCTCTCGCCACTTTCATTTTTCACTCTCTTTCTGGTCACTCTCTCTCCCCAGTCTGTCCCTCTGGTTGCTCTACTGATCTCAGTTGCTCTCTCACATTCTCTTATCTCTCTCTCACATTCTCTTATCTCTCTCTCACATTCTCTTATCTCTCTCTCACATTCTCTTATCTCTCTCTCACATTCTCTTATCTCTCTCTCACATTCTCTTATCTCTCTCTCACATTCTCTTATCTCTCTCTCACATTCTCTTATCTCTCTCTCACATTCTCTTATCTCTCTCTTCTCACTTGTTGCTCTTGTCGCTCTCTCTCATTCATCACTCTTCTCTCATTCATCGCTCTTCTCTCTCTCTCTCTCGTCGCTCTTCTCTCTCTCTCTCTCTCGTCGCTCTTCTCTCTCTCTCTCTCTAAGCCTCTTCTCTCTCTCTCTCTCTCTCTTCTCTCTCTCTCTCTCTCTCGTCGCTCTTCTCTCTCTCTCTCTCGTCGCTCTTCTTCTCTCTCTCTAGTCGCTCTTCTCTTGTCTCTCTCTCTCTCTTCTCGCTCTTCTCTTCTCTCTCTCTCTCTCTCTTTCTCACTGCTCTCTCTCCAGTTGCTCTTTTCTCTCTCTCTCAGTTGCTCTTTTCTCTTCTCTCTCTCAGTTTGCTCTTTTCTCTCTCTCTCCGGTTGCTCTTTTTTCTCTCTCTCTCTCTCTCTTTTTCTCTTTTTTTCTCTGTCTTTTTTTCTCTCTCTCTCTCAGTTGCTTTTTTTTTCTCTCTCTCTCTCAGTTTGCTCTTTTTTTCTCTCTCTCTCTCCGGTTGCTCTTTTTTCTCTCTCTCTCTCTCAGTTTGCTCTTTTTTTTCTCTCTCTCTCAGTTTGCTTTTTTTTTCTCTCTCTCTCTCCGGTTGCTCTTTTTTTTCTCTCTCTCTCCGGTTGCTCTTTTTCTCTCTCTCTCTCAGTTGCTCTTTTTCTCTCTCTCTCTCAGTTGCTCTTTTTCTCTCTCTCTCGTTTGCTTTTTTTTCTCTCTCTCCGGTTGCTCTTTTTTCTCTCTCTCTCCGGTTGCTCTTTTTTTTCTCTCTCTCTCTCTCCGGTTGCTCTTTTTTCTCTCTCTCTCCGGTTGCTCTTTTTTCTCTCTCTCTCCGTTTGCTCTTTTTTTCTCTCTCTCTCTCCCGGTTGCTTTTTTTCTCTCTCTCTCCGGTTGCTCTTTTCTCTCTCTCCGGTTTCTTTTTTTCTCTCTCTCTCCGGTTGCTCTTTTTCTTTCTCTCTCCGGTTGCTCTTTTTCTTTCTCTCTCGGTTGCTCTTTTCTCTCTCTCTCTCTCTTTCTCTCTCCGGTTGCTCTTTTTCTCTCTCTCTCTCTTCTCTCTCCGTTTGCTCTTTTTTCTCTCTCTCTCTCTCTCTTTTCTCTCTCCGGTTGCTCTTTCTCTCTCTCTCTCTCTCTCTCCTCTTTTCTCTCTCTCTCTCTCTCTCTCTCTCTCTCTCTCTCTCTCTCTCTCTCAGTTGCTCTCTTTTCTCTCTCTCTCTCTCTCGGTCTTGCTCTTTTTCTTTCTCTCTCTCTCTCGGTCTTGCTCTTTTTCTCTCTCTCTCTCTCTCGGTCTTGCTCTTTTTCTCTCTCTCTCTCTCTCGTTGCTCTTTTTCTCTCTCTCTCTCTCTCCGGTTGCTCTTTTTTTCTCTCTCTCTCTCCGGTTGCTCTTTTTTTTTCTCTCTCTCTCTCCGGTTGCTCTTTTTTTTTCTCTCTCTCTCTCCGGTTGCTCTTTTTTTTTCTCTCTCTCTGGTTTCTCTCTCTCTCTCTCTCTCTCTCTGGTTTCTCTCTCTCTCTCTGGTTCTCTCTCTCTCTCTCTCTCTCTCTCTCTCTCTCTCTCGCGCTCCGGTTGCTCTTTTTTTCTCTCTCTCGCCGCTCGGTTGCTCTTTTTTCTCTCTCTCTCTCTCCGGTTGCTTTTTTTCTCTCTCTCTCTGGACTCTCCATCTTTTCTTTGTTTTTCTCTCTTTGATATACTTTAGTCTTAAGCACCGTCACAATGCATATCTTTAGATGCAACGTTAAACCTAAGTATGTTTTATTGTTATTTTTTTTATGTCTATTAACTGCCCTTCTATTATTTTTTCTTGGTTGTAGTACACAATCTTCTGCACAGAACCACTTGTCATACTTCAGCCATTTAACATCATGAACTCACTGTTTAGAACCCCATGGATTTGTTCAGACCAATATCCTCATCATTTGTTTTATGTAGCACCTGAAGAACAATTCACTGGCAACAGCTTTGAAAACCAAACACATTAATTGTTCTTCTAAGCAGCATTTATGTTGTTTGTTTGTCATTTGTATATTCATTGAATTTCTACTTGTATTATGTATTGTGATTTTCTTTTCTTTGCTAAATGAAATCATAAATCAGTGTTTAGAAAAATGAAGGATGATATGTATGGACATTTTAATGGTACAATAGAACTGTTATACAAATCACAGACCTTCAAAAATTAAAATCTTTAAAATGTGATACACAAAGTATATCTAAATTGTTCAGCTTTTTCTATGAGGAAATTGTTAAGCAAGTTTGTGATGTCCATCATATAACAATAAAATTGTAATACTAACTGAAATCTTTTTCCTTCTTTTAGCTTTATTTGAAATTATTTTTAACAGAATACAGGAAAGTCAGCTTTCTTAATTTGACACTCTTCGACCTGGAGTTCATTTACCTTTTTTCTTCAAATTTTCCCTCTAACCAGCAAATTCAGGTTTGGTTATCAACTGTCGTATTTATGAAGAATAAAATAAAATTGGTATAAGATATGATTTTGAATAAAAATTTTATTTAAAATTGGTGCAGAATTTGGATATAGAACTTTTAACCGATATTTGCTTGACATGACTCTAAAAAAATATATCTATTCATAGTTTCTTTTTTATAGGTGTTCTCAAAAAAAAAATAGGTCCTTATGTATAAGATAAAGTGAACGAATAGAGAATGAGAAAGAATCGAATATAATCAAATATTATCAAAAAAAAGATGACTCCCCACCCCAATCTGAAATGATGAGAGAAACTTCTGAATTTAACTTTCATTTTGTTTACTAGTACTTGTAATATGTTTGAAAAATGGATGAGAAATGATTGACTGAAATATTGTCTCGTATATGTTGGTATATTTTAAAATTTTCTTTAAAGTATATTTTCTCAGTAACTCTCAACCTATGAATATATAATTTATAACATTAGGTGTATATAAAAGTTTCAAACTGTGTATTTAGCCTTTTTTTTTTGTATCCACCTAATATATAACAATTAGTTTAAATTTGTTTACACATTATATAAACTCGATGAGGTGTCAATCTAAACAGGTTTTAAAAACTGCAATAAGTTGTAAAAAATGTATGAAGTTAACAAAAAAGAATGATATGGTCTTTTATTTATTTTACTTTTTTTTTAACTTTTCAATTGTTTCCTTTGTGGAGCACTAAATCTAATGTTAGCACTTGTTCCAGATTTTCATATCTACAAAAATTACAGAGAATATTCTAATGGTGTAATGTAAGTTCTAAAATACAAGTTCACACTTAAATAATACTTACCTTGCTTGTGCGTATATTTAAAAAAAAATGCTTTATTGGGATTGCAGTCATCCCAACACTTTGAAACTATTATCAACCTCCTATTTTAAAATGTCATTATGAAACAATGCTGACAGAATTATAAATTCAATATGGTATTTTCCCCCATTCCATTTGATTTCATTTCTGGTATGAAAAATGGTAACAAAAAATTAAAAAAAAAAAATTTAAGGAAGGCAACTCCTAAAATGGTTACAATTTCATTAAAAAATATTTGAATTATTGTATATTCTTTCTCCCTCTGGGTATAGAAATTTGAGACAATCCTATAAATTTGTCTTTTGATTTTCTCATTTATGTTCAAAATCAGAAAAAAAATATCCTTACTTTTGCAAGAGTTTGCATTTCCCTTTTGTCCCTTCATCCTTGTAAATTATCAGCAATCTTCAACTTACCAATGAAAATTTCTTGTTTTCATTAAGTTGGCTTCAATAAAATTCTTCTGTCAAAGAATTTATGTATGAATCCATTTGTCTGGGCTTTTACTTTGTTTTAATTTTTTTTCTGGATCAAATTTATTACCAAAAAGTATTTTTATTTTTTAAATTTCTAACTATTTTTATTTATATTTTGACTTGAAAATTAAAATTTGCAAGAGATTTCAAACAATTTCTGAAAAATTCAGCTGAAGCAATCTTTTTTGTTAGATTTTTTTTTCAGGAGCATAAGAAAGGTCAAGATTGATAGTGCAAAAGTCATTTAGTATATATATTCTCAAGGAATACACCCAGTCGTAGAAATATACATATCCTCATATGAGAATATAGACAGAGAGAAAAAACATTTTCAAGTTGGATTGAAAGTAGAGCCAGTGGGTTAGTCTCATCCCCTATCACAAAGAAGTTAAATCATTTAATTGAACGTTTTATTCAAAAAAAAAAATCAAACTGGTTCTGAAATATTTCTGGTAATATGTGTTTCCACAAATGCTTTAAAAATTAATTGGGTAATTTTAATATTTGAGATTTAACCACTTACACAAAAATTAATTTGAATTTTTTTTTATGTATGTGTTAATCTAATTATAGAAGACAAAAAAATTTATTCTCTGAACTTTCAAGTATTTTTTTTTGTTTAGCCTTATTTATTTTTAGTTCTTCATTGTAATTCCCTACCCCCCTACTTTTTCTTTAAAGATTTCTTAATAAAAATATTTCTATTTGCAGTCAGGTGATATTTTGAATAATCGCAATAATGCCAAAAGCAGACCAGCATCCATGTTTACACCCATGACCGACACATTTGAGAGCTATTTAAACAAGCCCAAAAAGTCATCAAAAAAGAAACCTGCTCCTCCTCCACCTACTGGTCACCCTCCTGCCACAGGGAGAAAACCACAAGATGACCATACAGGTGTGCCTATGCAGCAGCAGCGGCAGCAGTTACCTATGCATCCCCCAGGTGAGGTTATAAATTCAGGCACTGACCAAGGCTACCAGACGTTCCAAAAGCACTCACAAGCCAACTCTGATTCTAGTAGCTGTCAGCGGCAAAGGGCTGCAACTGAGCCCGTACCGCAATCTTATAAAATAGAAACAGATTCTATGGAACGTAGCGATGACATGAATCATTTCAGTCAGCCATCAAGCACTAAATATCATTATTTGTCCGATATTCCTCACCGTGCACCAACTGAAGATGATTACCTTCCAGAGAATCTCAGTGGCAAAAATGTAACTCCTATTAGTCCTCAAGGTTTAAGTGTGCAACGTAAAACTGCAAATGATATGTATGCTAGTCCATTAAAAAAACGAAAGCCTGCCCCATTACCACCTCCAGGTAAGTTATGCGTTTTATTCCTTAAAAGTTTTTAAAAAAATCATTTCAGAAGATACATATTGCCATATGTTTCTTATTTGCATATTTCTCATCCAATCTTCATTAATCAGCTACTATCTATCATATATATATATATATATATATATAAGGTTATGCCATCTTTTGTACCCCTATGTTCCTGTGTCAGAAATCAATGAACTTTTGTTCAAAAGTAATAAAAAAGGCATTAATTTGTTTTAGTTTTTGAAAAAGGTCACCTACAAAATGAAAATTCGATTTTATCATATACACAATAAGGGTAAATATCAAAATATTTCAGAAGCTTTATTTTTCAATTTGCTAATGATATCATTGGATAGTACTTATGTATTTTTTTAATGCATTTAACTGTTTATAGCTATAGCATAACATAAACACTTACAAATAAACAAAATGAAGATCAAGAAGGTTCTATAAAGTCATGGTACAGTTGTCCTTCGTTTATCATGGTTAATCGGTTCCAGACCCTACCGTGTTAAGTGAATTTTTGAAGTAGGATACTTTATTTATAAATTGAATATTTTTTTAGTTACACTTATATTACCCAATATATTAGACAAGATAAGACATATTAGACATTACAAATTATTATTATTATTGTACATGAAAATCACACACAAAGTTCTTACATGTACATCGCTACATCATCGAACTGTGACACTGAGCTGTCGGCCTGTGGTCAACTCCCAGTCATGGTGCAAAACTGTATCTCTCCTACCGGTGTTTTGGGGTTGACTCTTAGTTGCTGTCATCAGCCTGTGTCCCGGTCAATCGGTGATCGTCACCTGGCAGAATCCCTTAGTCAGGGCACCAAGTGGGATGGTTCGTCAATTCTCACGGCTTCACACCAACTGTAACCAGTTCGACACAAGCTCCATCGTTCTCAGCTCACTTCTAATGTCTGGTTACCGAAGTAACTGCTTCGATCTCAAGTCTAACCTACCCACATTATGATTTTGATCTTAGGTAGACGAGATGTATCAGGCCATAGTGTAAGATGAGTCTAGACTGGAGGTGATATCACACAAGTGTAAAGAAAAAGAAGCAAATAAAAACCCAAGAGGTTAAGTATGTTGAAAGAAACAAACAAATCAACTTTTATCCGTCTGTTATATACAGGAGTTTGTATTTTTCTCCAAACTCGTTTTCTACAGAGAGTGACACTTTTACGCTTCTTAGGCAAGTTCTGGTCTTCTAAGTCAACTGGTTTAGTTTTTAAGTGCTGGCTTAGCTTCATTCGTCAGTATAACTTGCTATTGGTAGGATAGGCGAAGTCGGAGGTTGTGGAATCTCTCGATCAGCTTCTGCGAGGCAACACTCTGGTTCAACCTACTCAACCTGCAACTCCAAGAACTCTAACTCCAACTGGTGAACTGCCTGAGGGCTTTTGTTTATATGGACACCGACCAAAAACCAGTGTGGGGTTAGACGCAGTCTGGCGTTTTCGGTAAATCCCAATTTCTGACAAGAAACCTCTTTGTTGTCTGGCCAAGAAAATTGATTACTTCCCATTTTGGAAAATGAATCGCTTTCCATTTGTGGGGGGATCCCTTCGTCTGTGAGGAGAGGTTGTAGGAGAGCTATCCTCCTAAACTCCCCCTTTCTCTCATTGACACCTCATACCAATTCCTTTCAGCGGGCGTTAATAATTTCCCCGTCTTTCTCATCAAATTACCTCCACCTATCACCATTGTTACCACTCGACCAATGGTGTCCCAGCCGTGCGGGTGTAGCTAAGCTGGTCTCATATAAAATTATAACCTTGTTATATAATATATATATAATTCTTGTTCCCACCGGCCAAAATACTTACGAATACCATATAGCCACTTAAAATCTCTCAGATCTTTTAGTCACTTTGCGTCTTCTTAACCAGCACTTTGTACAAACACCATCAATCAAATGTCAAAGTCTACTATCTGGTCCCTTCTTGAAGTTAGCGTCTACAAGAACCCTTGGCTTCTCAAAAGAAAATAAATTGATAATTTCTTTTTCTACAAATCAGCAATTCTCCTGAGATATTTTCTCATGCCAAAATTCTATAATCAACATATGGCCACTTGTCAGTGCTTAAGATGACATCTTGGAAAAATAAACAAGGGAAATTCCCCGTATTGACAAATATTTCGGAATATTTTCTCATGCCAAAACATTTTATAATTATCATATGGCCTTGCCTTGCTGGCACTTAAGATGATATCTTGTTCTCGGGTTTTTCGTTAATCAGTACTTTTACAAATATCATTAATCAATTGTCAAAAGCTCGCATATGGCCTTTTTTTCGTGAGTCCACTGTTTACACCAATTCTTGGGCTTTTGAGAAAAGTATCTTATTTTTAATGTAAAAAAAAATAAAAAATCTTGTACTATCTTTTCTGTTCTCAGTATTTTCTTGTGTAATTTTTATGGTTAATTAGTTAATTATTATAACTAACTAGTGTCACAAACAATTTGTATTATTTCCCTAGATGAGTCTGAACCTAGGAAAATAATGCAATTTGTTTGATGATGAATAGATGTACTGCACAACAAAGGTCCTCTAATGCACGACTACAGTAGAAGAGTCATCAGGTGGTGCATCATCGTCTTCTGCTGAAGGAATACTTGGCCTAGGCAGTGGGTATCTGTGTGCACAGCTGAAAAAGATTATGATAGGCAGTTGCTGGCACTGTCTTTTCATCTGCACAAGGAGACTTTTGTAGGGTTCCATTGCTCTATCAAATGCATTCTGGAACCACAATGCACACATCATTTGTGGGTCCCATTTGCCAATCATGTTCTGTACTTCCTTAATAGTTCTCATGGATTGCGTGAGATGCTCAAGTGTAAGGCAGAGGTGCATAATTGACTCAGACAACTAAGCACGTGCTGTATTTTTACTGTCTCAACTGAAGGATCGACTGTGTGTCTGCCCCTGAGATCTGGGCAAGAACTTTTTTTCCAACCCTGTAGTAGACTGTAGTCAACTGTGAAGCAGCGAGGAACTACAATATGATTTTTAATGAAAAGATCTGAAAAAATGCAATAGAGTAAAGCCACAAAAGTTGAAGCATGAAGTGGCAAGGGACAATTGTACTACTATAATTATATCTGATTTTAGAAATTTTGTGTTCAGGGTGACATTTTTAAAAAAAAAAAAAAAACTAAATTAAACCCTTCATTATTTTTTAACAAAAGTTCATTGAATTATGATACAGGAAATCAATTATTTTTAAAAAGTCATAACCCTAATATATATATATAATATATATATATATATATATATATATATATATATATATACATACAATGGACTCTCTTGTCAGTTCAATGAATGAGGGCTCAGTAGTTTTTTCCGTTCGCTTTTTATGTTTATGCTTTAAATGGCACTTCAGTCCAGCTGCTGATTTACGCATCAAGCTGCATTTAGTGCAGATCACAGGATTTTGAATGGAGCAGGTTAGAAAGTTTGATTGAATCTTGGTGTTACCTCTTAGATCTTGAAGATGGATCAAATGAGATTTTTGAAAGTTCTTCATACCTTCATGGCAAATTGTCCTCCATTTTCTATGGTCAGCAGCTAGGGTTTCCAAAGAAGTAAGAGTTACATTGACAGACTTAAGATTGTACTTCAGTTTGTCTCTATATCTGAGAGTAATAGTCTGCCTACATTGCATGCACTGTTCTGAAACTGACTGTATAACAGTACCTTGGGTGTGAAGTCCTCAGTTATCTGTAGGACATGTCCAGCCCATTTGAGTCTGGATTGTATCAGAAATGACTCAATCTCACTGATTTTGCACCTTGGAGACCCCTGTCAAAAAGTGCGTAACCACAGGGATTAGTATATGTGGAAGACATCAAGCTTATGAATGACTACCACAGCATGATAAACTGCTACTTTTGTTTCCATAATTCCTCTGAACCATATATATATATATATATAATGGAAACATTTCTCAGAATTAACTGCAATGTGATAAACAATAGGAAAATTTAGTTTTACATTTTTTGATTTTTTCAGTGATAAATTAAAACTCTGATGCTTTATATATATATATATATATATATATATATATATATATATATATATAAAGGAAAAAATATATATATGTTGAAAATTAATTCAAAGTGGAATTAACATCCTTTAGAAAAAAGACTAAAATTTCATTCCCTCCTTTTCATGCACATTTGTAATTTTCAATGGAAGCTTCAAATAGAAACAATTCAGAGAAAGGATGGAATTTGTTTAAAAAAAATGCATTTCATCAAAAATTTTTTCATTTTTGCAAGGAAGTGTAAAAATTACTCTATAAAAAAAAATACATTGGACGGGTCCAAGTTTTGCCTCCCAAGCCCTTTGGTCAGATGATCACCCTATGGTTCTTTAGGTCGGCACGGGTGGCAAAACACTTATATATATATATATATATATATATATATAAAAAACACACACACATATAAAAGGAAAAATGATGTATGAATGTTTTTATGTTAGAAAAATTAATAACAAAGTGGAAAGATTTTTTTTTTTTGTGTGTGTGGCGGTTTCATCCTTTAGAAATTTATCAGACTAAAATTCGACGGGCTGGAAGGATTTCAACATTCCCCTCCTTTTCATGCACATTTGTAATTACATCAATGGAAGCTTCAAATAGAAACATTACTTTTGTCCAGTGAAGTCCTAAAGGATGGAACATGTTATAAAAAAAAATGTTTTTTTCCCCACATTGTTTTGCCATTTGGCCAGATTTTGTAAAGTGGGTCAGACAAAGAACTTTTCAGAACCATCTTACCTCTTTGTTTTTCCTGATTATAAATTTGAATGATTAAGCAGGAAGTTGTAAAAACTTTTTCTCTGATTAAAAATCTGAATTAATCCTTTTATCTTTAAAATGGTCTTTTCCTTTCAATTCTTCCAATTGTCTTTGTTTTATGAACAGTATCTCTTTTTTATCTCCAAAATGAGAAATTTATAGTCGTTTTTATATTCAGTTATTTTCCGGTTTGTTTCTCCAGTTCCTGAATATTTCTAATAATGCAAGGTCACAATCTGAATTTCATTTAAAAAGTTTTCTCATTAAAACAAAGTGTCTCATCCTTTTCTATCATTTAGGAATGGGAATAGACACCTGAAAATTTAAGTACGATATTTGGTGATAAATATCATCTATCATTGGCAATAATTTTAAAAAATATACTGCACACTTTTCATACAAACTATTTGTAAATGATACTTATTATGTATGTAATTACATCAACCTACCATTAATTAATATACTATTTTTCTGCTAGTCTTGTATTTTTTTCCATTAAAAGTCACTTTTTTTTTTCAGGTGAATGGAGAAAGCTATTTAATAGTTACTGCCTAAAGGCTCTTTATTCTGTACTTTGTCTTTTAAACAAGTTTCCTAATTTTGTCTACTATTTCTACTTCAATTACTTGTTTGTTCATACCCAGTATCTGAAGATTATTATTGAAGATTGAATGACAGAAAATAGCCATCACCTTTCTGAGTATATGCCCCCCATCCACCTCCCAGATGCCATCATTATTATTATTATGGCTTGGACAGTTTAAATTCCTCTTTTGCTTTTTAGTTTTTGTATTTTTATTGTTGTTTCAGCTGCACCACTAATTGTAATCATAACCTTAAATTTCATGATCCATAGCTTTCTAATTTTCTAGTATTATTCCATTTTCAAACAGTCTTTCATTTTTGTTCTCTGGCACAGCATCTAGCATGTTGTCCATTCTTTCTTGATGACTATCAAATCTGGTCTTCAAGTTTATATGGGGTGAGCAATCAGAATTTAGAAATCCCAGAGAATTCTTTTTTAATTTTCTAGACACTTGTTTGTATATATACCTTTTGATCCTGGTGTATCATTGTTCCTCTACCCTGTCATAGCTGTTTTCATATTCTTTTTGTGTTAATTCACAATTTCTGTCAAGGCTCTTTAAAATTTAATATAAGTGTTTTCCCATTTTTCTCTTTTTGTGTTCCTTCCTATTTCAGCATTTGTTGTACATTTCTTACTGCTTTGTTTTTGGGCAATTTTTATTAGATGTTCACTGCACATCTCGTAAATCCAGTCGTTATTGCAAAAATAATCATTTTGTGATGAAAATAGTTAATACAGAAGAAACTGGATTTGAACTTAGTGTTTACTAGTTCAATTGATTAAGATCAAGCAATATCCTCTCATGGACTCACCAACTAGTTGAATAGATCTAATTTGTGAAAAAAAAAAAACAAATACCTTTTTATCATTATAATGATTATACCCAAGGCAACTGAAGATAGGTCCTTAAACTTAAGTGGAGTCAAGTTTTAATGAAAAGTAACAATTGGTTGAAAGGATTGTCTCTAACAGCTAAAACATTTTTTCTCCTTAAGGAAAAAGTTAGATAAAAACCTGATAAGTGAAATTGATAGACAACACTCCTTAGAGGAAAAAACAATAGATAAATAGTGAAATTTTTCAATTATAGAATTGTCAAACTTGAAGATTAAAATTCATTACTTTTATTTCCAATGTAAATAAATCCAGCACATTCAATCTAGTAACAGTCAGTGACAGTTATGAATGGAATCTGATGTGTGCACATCTGATGAGATGAATTAACCTGGTCCAAGACTGTAGTCCTGCAGCACTCTGTAGTTTAAGTAATTTTCGGGAGAACAACTTAAGCCATATCCATTTTAGAGAAAGGCAGGATATGGCAAAGGAAATGAAAAAACAAGCAAACTCTCTGAGGAGAGAAGCAAAGTAGAAAGAAATAAAACATAATCTGGATAAAAAGAGAAGCTCCCCTCCCCACTGTCATACTAGAGCTAATAAAGAAACAAAAGACAGTTATCTTTAAAGGCATAAAGGAAGAACATGGGAAAGAGAAAAAAAGTTTTCTTAAAAATTCTATGAAAAGAGAATAGAAAAGAGCACATTATAAAGAAAGCTAAGAAAAGAAACAATGACAAAGAGTTAGTGGTGCTTACTGAAGCTTTATTAAGTTACAACATGGTGCCATGTAGACACCTTTTTATAGTTACAAGTGTAGAAGAATAAGAGAGGGGAGGTAACTTAAAAGATTTTATCACCACAATGAAGAACAAGGAAAAAACAGTTATCTTAATTGGGTTCGTTTGACATTTTAGAGAAAACAACTCAGTTGAACTGCTAATCTGCTTATACTTAGACCAACTGATTCCTAATCTTGAGCACTAACTACATCAGAAAATCCTTGTATGCAGTTTTGTTAAAGTTGGAATCTGAATTAAAAGAAATTGTCCAATAAGAACTACCCTATACTTTAACCAATGACCTGCCATCATAAAATGATCAAGTCATTGGAAGAATTTTCATCAGCTAACAAATGAGTTACCATTGATTGAGAAAATTTAACATAAAGCAAGTCTCGTGCCATAGCAAGTTGAAGACTTATCCATTTAATAATACTTTAATTATTGAAATCTGTATGAATTATTTTATTTTTAACATATTTTGTAATAATATGTAAGAGTCAGGTTGACTGGTTGTTATTGAAGAGGAAATAAGTTAATACTGAATTGATTTAGCTCTCATCATGTTACATTGGTGACCAAGACGCACTTTGAACACGTAAGTAAATATGAAACCCAATGTAACATGATGGGAGCTAGGGAAGAAAGATTTATTCTCCCATTTACATTCCTTCCATTACGGACACTGTTATATCCATGATATAACAATACCATAGTCCATGGACAGGACGGAATGGAATGGCTGAAAGGAAAAAAGAATAACAACATGCTTTGTTCTCTGAAAGGCTTTTATATACTACGGCATACAAAAAACTATACATATATACAAGTGTCCCATACAGAGAAATTATAACATGTATGCAACAAAAAATGGTGTGTAAGAAAGGGGAACCTTACTTGTAATATTTTCCGAGGGGAAAATTGGAGTTACAGTGGTTTCTCTACAAACCTGGTTAATCCTTGTTTTTTTTTTTTTTTCCTTTAAAACCTACTACTCTGCGCTAAGGATGTCCCCCTTTTCCAGGCTCTACATGAGAACTGCCCTTTGTCAATCTATCTCCTGACATCATTCACCAGCCATCATGTAACCCATGTGACAATCTCAGCAAAAGGGAGAAAATTGCTGTTTATAACCCAATAATACTATTGTTTTGTCAAAGACATTTGGCTAATTTTTTTACCAAGTAATTGTACAGAATATTGTAGTCAATTCTTACCATCTTTATAACCAATTATTTTTTAATGATGAATTAGTGCACTTTGGTTTTTATGGGTTGTATTTTAGTGTTGTTAGGTATTATGAAAATAAGTTCAACAAAACACTGTTTTCTCTTATAGAATTCTCTCTTTCTGATTACTTTTGTGCACATGATTTTGCATTTATTCTGTGATGCATATCACACTGAGCACATTTTGGTTATAAATGAGACTTGACATCCAAGACAAAGAACACACTACCTTATAATGGAAGATGTTCAAGTAGATCACTTATCAGATAGCATTTTTGTAAATTACCATTTTCACCTATTGTCTGGTTCACACTACTCTCTGGACTTTTGAATAGGAGTAGAGGTTTATCACTTGTTTCCTGTTTAGGATTGGATTTCCAGTTATTTCTGAAGTGTTCTCATTCTCTTTTACTCTCAGTAGTCCCTTGCATATTAGTGGCATTATCGTCTTGCGTGGGGTGAATTGATTTTTAAAAAATGTCTTATATACTGTCAGAATTCTACTGTTGATTCTAATTTTATCAACAGTTTGAGAGAAAATTAACATTTCCTTAATAAATTGTTTCATCAAATTTATAATTAAATCTTTTTAATTTTACTTAAAAATTTGATTTTGCTTTTGATATTTCATTACAAGTTATTTGAAAGGATAAGAAAATATAAAAATCTTGTATACACTATCAAGAATAAAGTTGAAATAGTATGGACATAGGAGCTAACAATCTTTCCATTATTGTTCTACAAAGTTCAACTCTAGGCAAAAGATGCAGGTCAATGAAAAAATGGGCTGTTAACATTCACTAAGTGAAAGATCCTTCAGACATTGACACACAATCAAGATATCTGGGGGAAGCTGATTAGATGCTCAGCTGCTTGGCGTCCCTATGACCATCTCGTGAAACTGATGATGTTTTAGAATTTTTGTAGTTGATTGCTATACTATCTTTGCATATCATTTATTGTTGATCTTTTTCAAGCCTGTTGCTAATTTGAAAAAAAAAATGTTCACTTAGAATAACCGACACACTGAGGTTCTAGCAAATTAGCAAAAAAAGATAAACATGTGAAACCAGCAAAATTGTAAATTAAAATTTTTAAATAAGGAATCTAAACACTATTTCTAGTGGAATGAAAATTATTTTAGTTTTAAATATAAATTAACAATATTTTTTAACATATCGGAGATTGAAGATTTTACAAGTACTGTAATAGATGAATCCTTGTTAGGAAAGATTTGAATCCAAGATGACCACTCATAGGTTCAAATTTCAACCCACTATTTCAACATCCTTAGAAAAAAAAAATGTAACATTTTCTCCTGTGCACTGTTGATACTATTAAATGATTTTCTATTTTGTGCTAATTACTAATTGGTTATAATCAATCACAAATAGGAAGAGAACATCTTGCCTTTAATATTTAATTGTCACTAAATACTCAGTAATTTATTGAAGCATTTTTTATAGCTTTTTTTAAGCTATCATCTGATATAGTAATACTAGTTAACTGTAAGAGCTAAGGCATGATAAAATTTACATTCCATAATTAGTAATAATATCAGATTTCTTTATTAACACTTTTACTGCTACATTGTTGCCTGGCTATGCTGGCCCGTTTTGGCAAAGATAAGAATATTAAATAAATTACAATAAAGATGCTGATTGTAATTTCTTATGGGTGCTGCCGTTTTCATTTTGATAGAATATTCTGCAATACAGACTAAACTAAACACCGCCCCCAACACAATAAAAATGTCATAAAACAAGCTGTATTGTATGCTACTATGTACCTATATTGTAATGTTTTCTCTTAATCTATATTACAAGTGGAAGAAAAGCAATCATGTCTATCATTCTGCTAAACTTGCATGTTGTCTCTTCAAAAAACATTTAGAGAAAGAGTAATCAAATTGTATCTCACTTCAGTCATTCTACCTGAATTTGTAAACTTATTTCACATGAACTATATGTACAGCTTCAGTTTGAATGCCTTGAATGTCATAAACCACATGTTTAACTATTTTTGTGACAGTAGAGGAACTCTAATGCAAAAATAGCTTTTGTAACAATGTGATGCAAAAATGAAAGGTTGGAATTCCTGATTAAAAGACTGTTTCAGATAGTGTAACAGTGTGGTTAATTCTCTGAGGAACTGAAATTCCCCTTTTGTAAGTTTTCCCAATTAAACATTGAAATGCACCATGAATCTAATACTGTTAGATAGAAGATATTATAAACTAATTCTAAACATAGTTTCATATCATTTATCCTTGATTCTGCCTTGCTTGACTCATAGCTGATTGTAGTGAAATAAAAATATATCATTTTTGAACAACTGATATTTAAAATGGTGTCTCTTTTGTAGTCAGAGTAAACTAGTTAAATAGTTTTATAATAATTTATAAATATGAAATTTATTTAAACAGTAAATAATTTCTTACTTTTTTGTTTATGCTAAGATCAAAACATGAAAATATTTTGTAGTGAAATTAAATAGTCACACAAAGATTTTTGCACGTTTTGCTTGTAATATTAAATTTTTTAGTCACCACATGCTTCAGTTGTTTGACTCTAATTGTGTATGTGTTTTGCACTGACCTCAGGAGGACCTCAAGTTCGTCCCAAGTTTGATATCCTTTCTGCAGCTGAAAAATCTGACCCTGATACCCCAAACACCTGCAACCTTTCAAATGCACTTGATAGACCCAACTCATCTCATTCCACCCCAGTAGAACAAATGGAAATTGCAAATCATGCTTCCAGAACACCTCTCATTACCATCAAAACAGGTAAACATTGTTATTTCTTTTTTCATCTGTAAAGCCTTTTCTTTCTCCAGTAGTTTGGATTGATTTACATGTGTTTTTTTATGTGCTAAAGTCACTGAAATATGAAGTCACATTGATACTCCCAGACAATTTTGGGAACAAGAAATTATCTGGCTTTTGTGATAGAGGAAACTATTTTCATATATATAAGCAAACTTGTCACTGACATATAAGTTGACCAATCATTGTAATCCAAAACTGGAAACTTTGTAATTATTTTGGTCACAAAAACTTAATGTTGAACTTGGACATTAATCACAAGTGGCCATTTTAGAATAATTTGTAGCCCTTTATAATCGTGTCAAATTCTGTTTACCAGACATTCTCTATTTATTAGTGTTTAGTATGATTTGGTTAGAAATTAAATTCAAAAGAATTATAAAGTGTTGTAAAGCCTTTTTGAAATGAAGGGTTGATAAGCCATAGATAATGAATCTATCAATCCTTTTAAAATGAAGGCTTACAGCCACATCACATTGAAACATCAGTTCTCATACAATCACTAAAGTTAAGCCTGTCAAATCTGTTCAGTACCTAGATGGGTGACCACTTGGGAATACCAGGTGCTGTTAGTTTGGATGTGCAGGTGGTGCAATGGATAATGGCTCAGAATTATTAATTGGCGAGCCAAGATCCAATTCCTGTTGGGTTTGTTATATTCACTTATCTGCAAATACCCTTGGGAAAGGTATAAATCCACCTATTCTCCCCCCAGCTATCACTAAAACAATTATTATCTCAAAAAATATTTATAATCTAAAAATATTTTATGGCTTTAAATAACCTGGAAAGGGTTGATAAACCATAGAAAACAAATCAATCTTTTGAAATGATTTCACTTCAAAGCTGATTATTATTTATGCTCAGCTAAAAATTAAAAAAAAATCTATTACACAAGGAACATAATTAAGTTTTTATAATTAACATATATTGGGATTGACTTGAAAAGATAGTTTCAAAAAAGCAGATATACTAAGCAACTAATCTTATTATTAATGTGAAGTCATATTGTCTGACTACAACCTGAATATTAAAAATATCTTATATAATGTTAAGTGGCAGCTAGTTTATATGCTTAAAAACCTAAACAAAACTTTTATTTGAAAATCTTACTTTAAAAGCAAAATTAGGTGCATGCAGTTTTGTCATTGAAGTCAAGTCATAATAATTCTGTTACTATTTGAATAAGTAACCTGAAAAATATGATTTGTAGGCATATTTACAACTCTACCTCATTGAGATCATATTTTGGTTAAATTACCAGTTAATCTACTCTGAGTGCTGTTATTAGATGTGTTACATTTGACTTTACCAATTGGCTTTAGAGTGATATTAATATATCACTAACCAGTTTACTGAATTTGAAAAATGTTTGGTCTTCAAAGAGTAACTATTTGAGAATATCAAATGCTTTAAGGTTTTTCTAGCCATATTAAAAAACAAAAAAACTTTCTTTGTTGATTTGAAGTAATGTTGGTTATGCACATTTTTGTACAGATGATCATTTGAGGATGCAAATTGAATTTAAAATGAAACCATTATGGTCTTGTAAAATAACAGTTTGTTATTGACATTAACTAATGCGAAGTCTGTTCTTTAATATAATTATGACGTATGCAGCTAAAGTTATTGACATGTCAACCATGTTCACTTCTGACAGTAATAAACCTGTCAGAGTTGTGCTGGAAGTTCTTCTTGATGACATCCAACCAAAAAGATCCTGAATGTTAAAATATGGTCAAAGTGAGATGTTTCACTGGCGCAGGTAGCCATACCAACAGATACAAAACTAAACAGCTAAGTGAAAGCTTCCTGAGCGTTGTGTTTTAATATACATGAAACCACTTGTTATTCTTGTCAAAACTATTAATGCTGAGCATGGTATTTTTAGAGAGACTATATCAGTTTCACAGTCAGATTATTTTGATAAGTTGGTTTTAAGAATATTTTATACTTCTTTCCTGTCATATGAGTAATGCCTGATACTAACTTATTTACTAATTAACCATATTTATTAACATATAAATAAAACATTGTGCACGTTACCAGCATTATTGTGCTACTTTTCCACCAAGATTGATGTTCTTGTAAATTTAATGCACAAATATATACTCCTGATCAAAAATTTAAGACCACTTGAAAATTTTTTTAAAAAGTCTTTTTCATGGAAAAATTTTAAACATTTCTTATTTAAGGTTACTAATTTTATAATCTAAAAGGTTATGTAGACAAAAAGTTATAATCCAAACATTTTATTGAGAAATTGACATTTTTATAAAATTAGGCGTTTTACACTTCATCAAAATAATAAGACCAGGGGGTATAAATTGTTAGATCTAGGGTAATTCCAATGTTTTTAGTTCAGTTAGAGATTAACAATCACTGCGTAAAGGTGTCACTATGTCTAAAGCAAGCAAACTTATCTAGATTTCCATAATCAAGGTTTGTCACAGCAGGTGTTTGCAGCTAAGGTAAATCGCAGTAAAACTGTGATTTGTAACTTTCTAAAGGACAGTGCGAATTATGGAAACACAAAGTCTACTGGTAGACCCCCAAAAAATTTCTCCGTGAATAGTAAGACAGGTTGTTGTGAAAGCCAGCTGACTTTCTTCTAGTCAAATTAAGGCAGCCACAGATGCTGATTGCAGTCCAGTAACTATCAGATGACACTTACGACAAAAAGGCATGATAAATAAAAAGTGCAAACAAATTCCTCAGTTGCTTTCACATCACAAAGTGAATCGTTTAAGATTTGGTTGTGAATACCAAACATGGGACATTGAGAAGTGGAAGAAAGTCCTGTTTCCTGATGAGAAAAAATTCAATCTAGATGGTCCTGATGGCTTCTGACAATATTGGCATAACAAAAACATGCCTCCTGAAATTTTCTCCACATGTCATAGTGGTGGAGGGTCCATAATGGTATGGGGTGCCTTTTCTTACAGAGGAATGATGGAGTTCCAGGTGGTGCAGGTTCGTCAGACAGCAGCTGGTTATGTTAGCATGCTACTAAAAGCATCATTGGTGATGGAGGGTCATCGTTTGTGTGGGGATGGATGGTTATTCCAACAGGATAATGCTGCAATCCGTGCTGCATTCTGGACCTTGACCTTTCTACAATAAAATGGGGTCTATCTCTTGAGACATCCTGCATGCTCATTGGACTTGAACCCAGTTGAAAATGTTTGGGGATGGATGGCAAGAGATGATTATCGAAATGGCAAACAATATTCAACAAAAAACGAACTTCGTGAAGCTATCTTCAGAAGCTGGAGCAATATTCCTTGCAGCTTAATGGAAACACTAATTTCTAGCAAGCCCCAAAGAATTTTTGAAGTCATCAAAACCAGTGGAGGTAGAACTTATTATTAAATTTGGTTTTTGAATGTTTTTGTACACTTTTCGTGCAATTTCATAGAATTTTTGTTTCTGGTCTTATAATTTTCATCAAGTGTAAAACACCTCATTTATAAAAATGTCAATTTCTCAATAAAATGTTTGGATTATAACTTTTTGTCTACATAACCTTTTAGATTATAAAATTAGTAACCTTAAGTAAAAAATGTTTAAAATTTTTCCATGAAAAAGTCTTTTTAAAAAAATTTTTAAGTGGTCTTAAATTTTTGATCAGGAATGTATAAATACCTTTTTGAAAAAACATGGAATCAAAAACTCTTGCACCTCTGCAACAACAGTGGAACCTCATCCAGGATAAATGTCATGTCAGGGGTCCAAAGCAATGATAATCTAAAGGAGTCAAGTCAGAACAATAAAGTGGTTGCAGTAATGTATCCCAATCATACCATTGAAACTACTCTTTTTTTCAGGGTGGCTGTGTATGGCATAGCACTGTTATACAACAGGATGTTACCTTATCTTGGTCTTTTTTGATGAACATTTTCTCACTGTCTTTGCAGTATTTGACTGCATTAACTGTCTGACCATGTGGTATTAGGTCCACAAACAGCTTTTTATATTCAAAGACACAGTTAACATCAACTCTGACTTGTAAACTTTGATTTTGGAGGATGGAAGTACATGCAATGTTTGTCTAAGGAGTAACGTGCTGCACCCTTGTCACATCACTCATGATAAAGTGTTTTAAAATATCTCCATCCTCTCTTTAACATCATTCCAAAAGCAGAAAAAAAAAATTTCTACAAGTTCTTTTCAGTCAATTACTTTGGGGCCCAACCTGATAAAACTTTCCAATATGCCTAATTCTTGTGGATGATTTAATGGAACACTGATTTTGTAAGATCAAGTTCCATAACCATATCACAAAGAATCAAAGCCTCAATATGTGTAAAGTTGTTTTTGGTTGTTGATGAATGTGGATTCATCTTGCAGATTGATATGCACTGCTGAATGCATTACATCATAATGATACTTGCTTCCTGCTCATTACATTTGTCATATGCAGCAACAAATTTGCAGTGAATTTGTTGCATCATTGCCCTTGATATGCAAAAATATTCTTACACTTCACACCTCTGTTTGGTGGCAGTCACCTTCAGTGTTGTGATGCCACACACATGTGTGTGTGTGTATGCATATATATATATATTCTCAATATTAAGACTGTTCTAACTGTGTACTCCATGTTGTTTTGTGTCATTAATCTTTTCATCCCAAGCAAGGCAATAAAGCCACTAAGACAGCAGTCATCTTCACGCATACTCTCTGTTGATTTGTGCTTACAGTTTTAACTATGTTTTAATTCTGGTCAATTTATTACCGATCTGTACCTTGCTTTTCAGACATTCCTCAATGATTTTTTAGTAAGTCATCTCAAAATAGAATAATTTCTATTTTGAAAAGAAATTGGTATTATTTCAAAAAGTCTTAATGAAAGTAAAGAAAAGTGTAAATTTTTTTACTTTAAGAAAAAGTGAAATAATTTTTGGTCATTTCTAAGCTTTTGTATTTGAATAAAAGTTTTTGGGAAATATTTGCATTCATTTTTATTTGCAACATTTTTACTGGATTCCCTTGATCAAAGCTTTCTTTATTCAAATATTGATCATCATGTGATAAGGAGCCCCCTTTAATATTTCATTGGTGTGGTCTCTGCATAACTTATTTTGTTTATATAAAGTCTGCACATACATACACGTGTAAATAAAGTGCACCAGACTGGACATGTGAGATAAAGATGTTTCAGTGATCCAACAGATGTTTGACTTATAACTCTACATTTTTTGACCAGATTTATGTTTTAAGGAGTATAAAGGATAAGTATAGTAGTAGTAGTAATAATAATAGCCCATCCATAGCAATATAATATATATTCAGTGAAATGAAAATTTTTTTTTTTATTTCAAGTTAATATTTCCTCTTTAAGTTCAGCTATATGTCTTTCCAATTCTAGGACCTTTTACAATTGAAAATGAATCAACCATCTCTTTAAAAGATGATACAGACATTGGAATAGAAAATATAGAAAAGGGCAATAACAGGAGAGTAGAAAGCATGGACCAGAAAGAGGGCTATGAAGAAAAATTAGAATTCCCTGATCAAGTTGAGAGCACCAAGTTAATTGTAGAAGATTTGAATTTGAGTATCAGCTCAGAAATAGTCACATCTGTACAAATTAAGAGCAATGAATTAAAAAGGAAAAATCTCAATCAAAAAACAGTCAATTGTTTTGGTAAAGAAAATCACATTCAAAACAAAATTAATGATTTGATAGTAGAAACTACAGGTCTAAAAAAGAAAATTGATGTTAGAGGAGAAATTACAGCTCAAACAGAGACAGATAACTTGTTAGCAAAAAGCTTGGTTCAAATTCCTTTTCATGTAGAGGCAAGTGATTTGTGTGTCGAAAGCCCAAATCAAGTAGAGGTTAATATAGAAACACCAATGGAAATACCAGCTCAAATAGAAACCAATGACTTGGAAGAAGAGACTCCAGTTCAAATAGCTGTCTGTATAGAAACTCCAACAAAAGATGCAGCTCAAGAGGGCAACAGTTACTTGATAGCAAAACCTCCAGATCAAGTAGAGACTATTGATTTTATTGTAGAATGTCCAGAAATAAATATCACTGATGCAAAAAGAGAAACTTTTGCTAAAGAAGTGATTGCCAATCTTTCAGTAGAAAATACATTTCAAGAAAGCAGTGACTTGAAAGAAATGCCAGCAGAAATTGAATGCAATGACTTAGTTGTAGAAAATCCCATTCAGTCTGTAATTATTGACTTAAAGGTAGGAATTCCAGTTATAATAGGAAGCACTGATTTAAATATAGAAACTACCACTGAAGCAAAAGTCACTGATTTAAAGATTGCTGAAACATTGACAAAAAGAGAAGACACTGAATTGACCATAGAAAGCCCATTACAGACAAAAGGTTGTGATATAGTTGTTGAAAGTGTGGATCCTGTACTGATGATGGGTTTGAATGTAGAAAACCCTTCATCTCAAGTAGAGGGCACTGTGTTTAAGATAGAAACCATGGCTCAGGACAAAGGTACTAATTTAAACATAGAATGTGCATCTCAAGAAAAGATCCCTGATTTCATTGTAGAAAAACCAGCAGAAGACAACAATTCAATAATTGAAGCTCAAGATGAGGGCATTGACGTAGAAGCGGATACAGAGAGCATGACGGAACAGATTTCCATGAATGATTCAATCAAGTATGAAGTCAGTGCCAATAATTTTGCTACATTTGAGGAGGACCACATTGGGGAAGTTGGCACCAAATTACTTCGGCCATGTTCTTTTAATGCTCCACCACCACCACCCCTCTCACCACCACCGGGAGAACCACCTACAGACATCCCAAGCCCTATTATAATTATAGGAACTGAAATGGTCGACAAAAGTGTTGGTATTTCTGAAGATTCTACTTCTTTAACTGCTAGTGATACTAGTCCACATGGTGGTGAGTAGATTTCTGAAAATTTGGTCAGCTTTTGTGGTATTAACAATAATTAGGCTTCTAACACTTCATACTTCTAATTTTCTGCCTAATTTCTGTATAATGCTAGTTGCTAAACATCTGCTTCTGCTATTTTAATTGGGAAACCTTTTTTTGCATTCTACTGATTTCTTTACTTGTAGATATTTGCCAAGCTTAAGCTAGTTCCTGGTATAAGGCTATAATAGTAGACATTAGATTAGACATGTTTTACTAACTCTTGAGCTAAAAATAGATATGTTTATTGCATGTGTGCATTATAAAAATAAAACTTTCATTTAAGTAATTTTCTCAAAGAGCTTAAAATGGTAATAAAATATGGATTATTTGTTCTTTCATGAACACATCCTTCTTTTTTGCATATCTGCTTCATGTGTGCATATATTTATAAATGAATTTACTGGAAAATAACTTAGTATAATTATTTACTTTCTCTGATGCTGACAATTATAGAATTAGAAGGAAATTATTTAAAAAGTAATTATCAAAATGACAGTGTGCACATAGAAATCGACATTGTATGCTGACTGGCAATGTCATGCCATAAAAGGTTATCAAGTGATTTTATAAAGAAATTATAAATGATAGTGGAGTTATAAATCTGATCTAATCTAGAAATGATTATTTCTTATTCTTTATATATTAAAAAAATTAATAAAATCTTATTTGTAATACATTTTTTAATCTTGTTATCAAATTGTAATATTACGAAAAAACAGCTCTTCATTGTACGACTCAGTTCTTTTACTTGACTTTATCGTAAAATCTTATTTTTCAGTTAAAATTGCTGTTATAAAACTCATTTTTAGTGCTAGCCTTATGAATTTGTGAAGAAGAATTTAAATTTATATGCATTATCTTTTTTTGCTAGCTGCTAAGCTTGACAATTTTTTTTTTTTATCAATTTGATGTTTTCGGAATTACGTAGCTTGAAATGCTTTGTGTTTTTATTTAATTTCATTTTATGGCATGAATGATATGTAATTCTATTTGTGTAATAATCATTGTTTTAAGTGCTTAAATAAATGCTGAGTCAGAAATTGGTGAAGTTGGTTTCCTTCTAAACTGATAAATTATTTTATGTTGAATATGGAAGAAATACTAACATTTAGGAAATTTGGACTTGCCTTTCTATTGTTGCTATTTTTTTTTTTTTTACATAAAATCATAAATTTTAATCACCACCTCCAAATCTTCATAAAAGATATTGGAAAAAAATATTCAATGGTTTAAGAGATTTACTCTAAACTCTTCATCTTAAAACTGAGATTTTATTTCACAATCATTAGTAAGGTGTACAAATGAAATTCCGAGACTTCAAAGAGAATAACACTGACAAACTAGAATTACTATTATTTGAGATTTAATTAATAGGTGAATCTTTTTTTTTTTTTTTTTTTTGCTTTTTTTTTATTTTTTAATACAAGGTCATAGCAAAAAGTTTTAATTTGGTTGTATAGTAAAAATTTATTTGAAGAAACAATTTTGTTTTAAGTAAATAGAAAATAGTTACCAATGTTCTTGTATTACAAGAAATGGCAGATATGCATTAAACTTGGCAATTCTTTGTCATTTACACAATGTGAAAATGTCAGAAATCTTTAGTGATAAAGCGTTTTCTGCAGAATATTTCATATGGCATGAATTATTTAAAGAAACGTACTGAACATAATAATCACTATTAAAATCAGTGTTTGTCAAACTTGTTTAATCCTGAACAATAAATCCTTTTGGCCTAGTAACATTTACAGTAAAAACATAATTCCATCATTGTTTCTTCCTTTCATCTTATGCAATAAATTTTATTTAACTTTAATAATCAGTAAATGTCAATACTTCCTGTGTTGGTCAAAGAAAATGAAAAGCACAACTTCATGTTACAGTATATGAGTCATGAAAAATAGCAACACCAAAAGTATGTAAGAAATGATAGTGATTTTTTTCAAGCTTCAGCCATCTTGGCATAAAGTATTGGATGTGATTAGATGAAAAATGTTCATACATTTATTGATGCTTTATTATTCACAAATATTATCTTGAGCCAGAGTTTGGATGTTACTTTAATGTGATGTAAATATATTTGAATTACTTTTGACTTATAACTTTTCTTATTTATTTTTCTAACGTAGCCTACAATCGATAGGGTCATTTGGGATCATGATCATTGGTTTGGAAATCTCAGATCATTTCTTATCTTTAAAATGTTTTCTAAATATTACTCTCTATCTTGCAAAACTGTTGTTTCCTCGTTCAATATTAACACTTCAAAAGCTTCTTGTCAGACAATTTTGATTGAACATTTAAAAAATACATTGTGTTGAAACGTTTGTGTTTCAGGAGTTCGAAAAAGAAGCTGAGGATCTTTTGTAGACTGACTGGGAAAACAAAAAACTTTCTGAAAATTTATTGTTAATGAAATTTTAGTCAATTAGATATTATTTAATAATTAACACATAATACTTTGTTTTGGGGAAGAAGAGAACAAAGATAAAATCTCTGTCCATTAAATTTAATAAAAGGGTTTTACTAACTCAAACCCAAACTATTTCCATTCTTGAAATGTGCATCATATCAAAATTGATATTCTCTAAGATTAAATGACATAATAAAAAAAAAACTTATTGCTTAGTTCTTTCTTTTACATTATGTGGATACAATAAATTCATAAACTTGATCACATATATTTTGAAATTTCTTTTCATAGAAATATAAAGTAATTGGATCAGGGCAATATTTGTGAATAATCAATAAATGTATGAACATTCCTGATCTTTTCAAGTCTCATACTTGTATGCCAAGATGGCTTGAATTTGATACAATTACAATATCACTAGACATGGTGCAATAGATAAATTGTCGTCTAAATGATGCAAAAATGAAAGTAACACTGACATCTCATTTTAACAGATATATTTACCAAAATTATATAAAATATCCTCAAATACTAAAGAGTAAATTTATTCAGTAAAATCACCATTGTCTTCAACCACAGCCTACAGACTATTTTGAAATCTCCTGCAACACTTCTGGATGGTCTCCTTGTTTAAGTTGGTCAATGCTGGCATAATCCTTGCCTTCAGGTCATCTTTGGTGTTACAAAGAGTTTTATTGGTCTCTCGCTCGACTGTGCCACACACATAATAACCAAGGGTTTGCAGTCTGGGTGGATAGATGTAACAGGTGATGTGGTCGCAGAAATTGTCTGACAGCCATGACTGAGTTCTCCTGCATGTGTGGCATGGTGCAAAGTCCTGTTGCTCAACATAGGGTTTTCTAGCAGCCACCCTCTTGACCCAGGGCAGCACTACCTCCTCAAAGCACTTGATGTAGGCCCCTGAGTCTGAAGCCCTCACCCAAAACATTTGGGAGTTCTTTCCTTATCAGAATGATCAAAGTGAGTTTTCCAAGCTGCCCTACCTTCGTATTCACCATTAGACTCACCCAACTCTTTTCAATTCCTCTGCACTGTCCTCAGATTGTCACTCAGATTGTCACTCTGAAAAAACACTCTGAAACATTTGTATTGGAGATTCCGGCATGAATGTCAAGCAGTACAGCATGCTGTTTCCAAATTTCTGGCAGAGGGAATTACATCATGGTGCTCTTTTTCTCACAGTGCCCAACTGACCGAACTATACTGTGCAGTCGACAAAATAAAAAAACAAACAACTTTCATGTGAAATTAAAAATATAAAATGGCAACAATTTACACATCGCACCCTGTATATACAGGAAAAGCTGAAAAGATTGTGGACATGTTTCTTAAAATCTTGAATACAATATGTTGAAAGAAAATAGATTAATACAGAAAGATTGCTTATATCTGAAATTTATAGTCCATGAATTTTAATTTTACATATTTTTTACAATTTAAAAAATAATTTTTTTTTAATTTTACATTTTTTCCAAATACTGAACAGTTCCCTGCCCAACCAGAAGAGATTCAATAAAGAAGTTGTGTTTGCTTCAGATTTGGGTGAAATGTATGACGTATGTGATTGTTGCAGTAATTTTGTTAAAAGGATTCACTACATCATTGATAATAGATCAGATTATCATAAACAGCAAAATTAAACTTTTCCTTAAATTCCACTGTTGAGATGCATCTGTATTTCATATTTATATATATTTTCTTTAATTTCCAATTAGAAAGACAATACATCTTAATTTTTATAGTGATTTTTTAAACTATTCATCGGAATTGACATTGATAAGTTTCTATAACGATTATTGTCAAATTACCAAAGACTCTGGTAGTCTAGAATTGTACCAACAAAATATTGCACCCTTTGTCTTAACCAATTGCAGACATTTGGTTTTTGTTTTTGTTGATCACTTTATTCAATTTGGTACAGTACAAGTTTGAATCAATTGTTTGGTTCTCTGGAAGGTGTTCATAATAAAGATTCTTTTGCAAACTCATTCAGGATGTACAGGTGATCTAATAAATAACAGCTTGCAATGAGAAATAGGGGAGTTGAATTTGAATTCCTGTTGGGCTCCTTACATTTACTTAACTATAAATACCCTTAGGAAAGATGCAACTCCCCATCTGTGGGTTAAATAGTAGAATTTATATCTGAAAAAAGTCATTGTTATTCTAAAAAAATGTTAATCCAATACTCATGCACAAAAAAGAATAATTCTTACAATCCAAAATATGTTTTGGCTTTAAATAACCCACAAAGGGATGACAAACCATAAAACAGAAAATCAATCAAATCTCATTATCTATACAGCATCATTGTCTTTGGATGAAGATCAATCTTTGGCATATTTAGTAGTGATAATTTTACTTGCTACACTAATAGGTATTTTTTTAGTTTATATGGATGTCACACATCAAAGTGACTAACATAACCTTTACTGCTGCAAATACTTTTCAGTGTTTGATTTGAGTATTTTTTAAAAATAATTTTTAAGAGTATTTTAAAGAATCACAAATAAAAATTTGATAAATAGATAATTTATTGTCATCACTTATATTTTATGTTAATTTCATGCAAATTTAATTTGCAACAAAACATTTTAAAGATTAAAACCCTAACTGAAAATAAAGTTTCATTTTGACTTTAATATTATTTAATTGTGACCCAGATATCATAAAAAGTATTTTTTTCTTTTTACAGTTATTGGGAAAGAAATTCATTTTGCATTTTGATATTATCTTTAAAATTTTTGCAGCATATAATCTTTTTTTATGTATCTACAACCTGTGTACAAGGACAGATTTCTGTCTGTAGCCTGATACAATTATTTTCTGAATTTTGATCTGAAATTATCACTCTAAAATTTTCACTGTGTGTGTGTAGCATTGGGTTAAATGCATTGACAAGAAAGGAGACTGTTGAAAAATATATGTAAAATAAATGCTTTTAATCATAAGTTTAAAGAAGTTTAAAAATATGACCACACAGTTTTTTGCATAGAAGTCAAATGGAAATTTTTTACTAAATTGTAAGTGAAATTTGTGTTTACCTTTTTTAAGTGGTGGGTGGGTGGGTGTTTAAGCTGCAACTTTTTCAAGGGGAGGCCAAAGGTTATATTCAATATATCTGAGTGAAATCAGCAAATTATAAAACATTCTTTTTAAACAGGAATATAAAGTTAGGATTTCAGAAATAAAAAAACAAGGTAGTGTACCATTATCTTTTATTGAATCTAAATTTAAGTGCAGATGACTTTTTGATAAAGGGTGAAAAGGAAATGACATGTTCTTTCCACCCAGCATAATAAAGAATGACTATTAGAATAAACTATTTACACTATTTACATCATTCTGACTGTGGTCCTAATCTTTATTGCCATATTTCACAATGTTTCAACCATTGTATGTTCCAATCTTCTTCAGGTGATATATGTTGGAATTTCAAACCGAACCATTTTTTACTCCACACAGGTAGATTGTTCTAATTCCACATGCCATGCCTTTTTTGATATCTCAGTATCAGTTAATTCCCTTTAGTAACTCAATTCTCCAAGTTTTTGTTTCCTCTGCTGTGGCCAGGTAAACTCACAACTCTTTGGGTCACGTCACTTTTTTGACTAAATAAAGGGTTTGGTACGAAATTTCAACATATATCACCTGAAGGAAATCAGTGTACAATGGCCAAATATTGTGAATATGGCAATAAAAATGAGGACAACAGTACAAAAGATGTAAATAGTTACTATACCTCATCTCAGGAATAGACAGATATATTGAATAAGGTTTACAAGGAAAAGTATTCAGTTTCCATGACACTTTGAGTGTTCAAAAATGTTTACGAATAAAGGCATTTATATTCTTAGAATAAGGTCAACAACTTTTTAAGCTTCCAAATTTACCTTGTGTGTATGTATGTGTGTGTGTGTGTGTGTGTGTGTGTGTATGTATATATATATATATATATATATATATATATATATATATATATGTGTGTGTGTTCTAATAAATAGAACAGACAAAAAATGTGAAAATGGTGAGATTCTCTCAATGTTGAAATAGTCGAGGGTTGGTCACTTTATTTCTGGTAAGAACTTGCTATAATTAAATGCTGAGATCTGATCTGACAACTTTCTGTGATGTTTTGAAACAATGAGCGTTGAAAGTCCCAAAATAGCCAGTATGGCATTCATGTCATTGTCCATTAAAAGTCTGAAATGAACCTGGGCTAATGTATTATGTCCAAGAAATAGAATTAAATACTAAACATAATCCTTATATGGAGGGGAAAAAGAAAGGATTAATACAAATAAAATTACTCGCTTAGCTGTGGAGTTTTGTAGACAAACTGTTTTGTATTCGTTCTGTCCACTTGTCAAGAGATATCAGCAGTTCACACACATACATACACACACACATATATATATATATATATATATATATATATATATATATATATATTTCTACTAGAAAAATATTCAAAACATCCTTTTCTCTTTCTTTAGAAGACTATGGCTTTACAAGTAAGAGAAAACACATTGTTTATATCCCAACATTTCTCTGGAGATGAATGACTGGTTACCTCTTCCTTCAAAGTGCAATTTACAGATGTAAAACAAACCTATGGCACATTTGCTCATAGTCATCAGGTTTTGGTTGACAATACAATAGTTCTCTGAACAAAATGATTACAAATTCTGTAGGCCCTTTACACTAAGGGTAACCAACCTACTATTAATAAAATTTGTTTCAATCTGTGTAATTATCTCTTGAAATGTTTCTAAATTGTCATGTTTGCCATAGGACACTAAATTCTATTCATAATCATAAATGCTAATCCTCATTCTCTCTGGTGTTAAACTGACAACAATATAAACACCTGTTCTGGATATTTCTAAACTTTCAATCTTCTATCCTTGAAAATGGTCATTGATGATTTGAAAGTCCTCAGATCTTTAACATTTATTTAAAGCAAGTTCCTTTATCATTTTCCTTCTGAAATAAAATCACTAATTTAACAGAAGGAAAAACTTTTAAAAATATTTTATGTCTTTTCTATTTAACAAAACATGTCTAAATGAATGATTGCTGTCTAAATATTCTATGTTTGAAATCTGCTGTACAAATTTTATAACAAAGCTAACAGGAAATCAGTCATTTTCATGAATTTCATTACCCTTTATGCTATTTCTGACCTTTATTCTGTCTTCATGTGCACATAAGTTTGTCCTTACCTTTGTTTATCTTGCATTCCATTGTCCCACTGCACATATGTCATCACTCTTTGCTTTTCTAGGACATGCCCGAAGTTTGAGCAAAGTGAGCACTGCATCTTCAGTTGGCACTGCAGATGAAGTAACTTGTGCTTTTGATGAAACAATAGCTGTGGCTGAAGAAGCCTTGCAAAATGAGTTAATGGACCAAATGACAAAAGCTCCAGCTAAAGGTAGGTGAGTCGGCTGGATGACTGATGATAGGACTAGGTGGGTAATAATGGCTGAGATTCCAAGGTTAAGTAAAGTTAAATGGATAAGTCATTTTTTTTAATTTTGGAAAAGAATCTGTCAATATTTACTTTTCAATGAGTTTCCAATCCAGTAATTTTCTCTTTAAAATGTCTTAAAACTTTTTAACTATTTCTTGATCATTTATTTAATTTTTGCAACTTGATCACTCTGAATTAGCAAGTGTGTCCTGCATGAAATATCATAATTCCAACTTGTTTACCATGACAATATATAATGTGCAACACCTGTGGTAGGAGATTTGGCTTCCAGAATCTATTCCATGCACCTCTTCACAAGAAAAATTATTTTCAAAAAATATCCAGAAAAAAAAATGCTAAATGATGTGAAACTTAAATATCTCGTTTTTGTAATCTTCATCTAAAATTCTCATTATTAGACATAGATGTATTGGGATTATTATCCTCATCTTGATTGTTATAGTCACAAGGTTGAATTCTCTTATCTCCTTCAGTATCTGGGAAATTTGTATCTGAACTCTTTATTTTATCCAAGTGTGTAGATCTGGTGTCCATTTTCAGGGAAGATAACTTATATCAGTAGATTCTTTTTGAATTGTCCTTATGCTGCTTTTACACTTTCTACTGAATATGAGTATGCAACTTAAGTTCCACAGGGAATTGAATTGTACTTTTGATTGTGGAATCTAATGTTAGACTTGCAGTTGTTGTTACTATTGATTGTGTCCTGTTGGTTTGTGTCTGGCAACCTTTCTAGGGATCTGAATTTAAAACACTTTATTTTTCTTCCTTATATGCTCTTTTACACTGCCTCTCTTTTGCACTGAACATGTAACTGCAGGAAATTTCTCAGAGGTAGTAAATGTATCCACCATGTGTTTGGTTCTGCTGTGAAAATGAGTTTTCATCAAAGTGCGCAATAGCAAGAAAAGCAAGAATGAAAGTTATTTCCTAAAAACATGATTGTGGTTCATAATGTGAACAATGTTATGAAAATGTTGACTAGAAATTGGGTTGTGAATAAAATAATTTTGAATGCTTACCTACAGACATCTTTTGGAGATGTCATCATTCTTTATGTCTCTTGACATGAAAATCATTCAGAAACATCCTTGAAGTAATGTTATAGATATTGTTTAGTGGTTCTTGCAAAATGATGTTATTACAATGTTATTTCTTGTTAGATAATTTCTTAGATAAGTATTTGGACATAAGATATTCTAGTAAAATTATAAACTTCATTGCTACTTCTTACTGCAACTTCTAATGAATTATCTTCACATTTTATAAAGACTTTGTATTAAGTTTCTAATTAGTCCCAGGTTTATATTTCAAAATGGCAAGTAATAACAAAGTTAATAAATAAAAATTTCTTATTGCTTAAGAAATCAATTTTTACTAAAATGCAAATTCTTCAGGATGACAATTCTCTCTTCTTCGAAAAATGATGAACTTTATTAAAACTGGTCATTTGAAGAATATGGAATTGTAATAAAATCTCATTTCTTTTCTACCAAAATTTGATTTGTTACTCTGAATTTTATGCTTTGAATTTTTTTTTCTTTTTTATAAGATTAAAATGTTTTTCAGATAAGTTGTTTCTAATTTTATTTTCGATAAATCTTTCAACTAGAAAGAAAAATCTTTACAACATTTATGAATAAAAATTAAAAATTTATCTGAGAATTAAAAAAAATTATCATTGGAAATGTAAAATGCCAACTTCATGTTTATTGTTGTTTCATTTTGTTAGAGATTAAATAAAATACTAAAAACTTGTTTAAAAATAATTTTTATAATTGATTAAAACATTAAATATATTTCAAAATAAATTGTTTCTTTTGAATTGTATTTTTATTAAAACATTATTTAGATTTTTATTAAAACATTATTTAGATTATCATATAAAAATATTTACAAAGTGTCTTTTGAAAGTTTTAGTATTTTGTTCTAAATGTCTTATTTAAATCTTTTTTATTTAGGTTTACTTTTTAAAAGATGCCAAATTTATTCTTAAATTATATTTTCAATAAAATTTTCTTTTATTAATTTCATAATATTTTTTGTTGTGTACAAGAGAATCCGACAACTGGTCGGCAAATGTATCTCAATACAACCATTGGCTGACCAGCTGTTTTATTGTTTTACACTTGCAGGTCTTTTAGTCTACCAATTGGTCTGTCTACTTGTGTTTATATCTAGTTTAAGATATAAACATAAATAGTAGTGTGAATTTTTCAGCTGACTCATTTAATGTTAAAATAATTTCTTATTTCAGTTTTTAATACTTTATAAAATTTGATCAATTTTTGTTTCTGGTTACTAGGTGAAGAACAACAAATGGAACAAAAACTGTTTGTTGAACAATTGAGTAAGGCATCTTCTGAAGAAACCTTAAATGTTTCACCAACTGCAACAACCAAACAGGTGCAGTCAAAAAGGGCTGCTGAAAGCAGAACAGTTAATGGATCAGCAGAGAACAAATTTGCAGGAACACCGCCATACGTTGAACAAATGAAGAATTCAGTGGTAAGTGATGGTAACAAGCACTTATCAGACACCATCACTCACAACGTTGCCTTACACAACAATTCACCAAAAAAGAAAAATTCTGATATAATCAGTATTTCTTCTGACGGAAGTTTCACTACCATTGGTACATCGGATGTTTCGACAAATAGTGTCCACAATGCAGAGGCTGAAGTTAACGATGTCATTAAAGAAACTACAGAGGTTAAGCAGTATGATAATGGCATCACTGAAATCCAAATTCCAGTTCCTCAAAAACACACCCAGTCTTCTGCAGAAAATGAGAAAATTGGTAATAGTAAACCATCAGTTATTGAAATGGAACACTTTCAGGTCAATGGAATGGAGATTGGAATTGAAAAGACAGCTGCTCTTACCAAGACAAAAATTGGCCAACAAGTGACTGTGATTCGTCCAAATCTTGAAACTAGTGCATCGCTGGAACTGAGCCGTTCTTCAAGTGCTGCAGAGCTGGCACAGTATATGGAAAGTCCCAAAGAGGAATTGCTGTTGACCAAACAGGATAGGCAGGGTTTAGATTACCGTGGCTCACCTCTAGTTGAAGTCCAGAAGAAACTTGAAGAATTAAAGAAAGAAGAGAAACAAGTCCCTAACAAGGAGGAATCACCAAAGATAATGCTTCAGGTCAGCAATTTGTCTTTTGATTCAGAATGTGAAATACGATCAGGTGACATTGAGAGCGGGCCTCAGGGTAACCTCAAGAAACAGATAGAACACTGGCAGAAGCAGTTACAGGAACATCTGAGTGATAATAGTAATTTATATACACCCCAGGAACAAGATAAATTGAAGCAGAAGGTTGACCTGTGGAATAAGCAATTGAAGGAACTTAATGTCATGGACACATCTGGATTTAGGCTTCTTGAACAGAATGTCTTGAAGCAACAAATTGAGCTTTGGCAGAGGAAGCTTCTTGCTAAGGAACGGCAACATGATGGTAGAAAAAAGTTCCAGGAACAGGAAACAGAATTTTTAAAGAAACAAATAGAAGTTTGGAAGAAAAAAATTGAAGTTATTGAGAAATGTGCTGATCTGTACACTACTGAGGAACGAGATGTCCTTCAGCAGCAAATAGAACTCTGGCAGTGTCAGCTAATCAAGGATGACAACATGGATATTGATGAGAAAGAGCAAAACCTGCTCAAGCGACAGATTGATGTATGGAAAAAGAACCTGAGGGAGAAAAAGTTTGCAGGGTATGCATTCAGTCAACAGGAACAAGATATCTTAAAACAACAGCTTAATGTATGGCAAAAGCAGCTGCACTGTTGCAAAACTGGAAGTGTGTCAACAAAAAGAGAGATACTTAAAGAACAAATAGATGTTTGGCAGCTGCAGTTACAGGATGTGCAAAAGAACCCAAGTGATGACAGTCAGATTGAACAGGAAATCTTAGAGCAGCAAATTGAATTGTGGCAGAGTAAGTTGAGTCAGAAAGACAATCTTTCTGAGGAGATCATGTTAAAGCAGATAGACATTTGGAAACAACAGATGGATAGCAGTCGGAAAATTGACGATCAGTATCTTGTTCAGGAACGGATGATAATTGAAAAAGAGATTCAGTTGTGGAATAAGCGCCTAAGTGGTGATGATGTTGAGTGTGAAAATTTTATTGCTCTAGAACAAGACTTGCTTCATGAGAAGATCGAACTTTGTCAACAGAAGCTGAAGAATAACATTGCAACTGATTCTCCAGATATTCAGCTAGAACAGGAAGTGCTTAAATTGCAGGTAGATCTTTGGCAACAGAAGGTATCTGCCATGCAGGAGAAGAAATTGGCTGTGATTAACTATAAAGAAGAAGAACAAGACATCTTGAAGACCCAAATAAAACTGTGGGAAGACAAGCTGATTAAACCAAGTGAGAAAAATAGTGCTGTGGCTATCAGTGAAAGAGGAACTGAATTATTAGCTCGAGAAGTTGACCTATGGCAGAGATGGCTTGATGTGAAAAAGGAGAAAAAAGAATCTCGTATTAAGTTGAAGTTGCTTGATGAAGAACTACAGAAGGAACAAATCCGACTCTGGCAGGGTCACCTGGAGGTCATTAAGAATGAAACGCTTGGATACACTGAAGAGGAACGTGACATACTCATGCAACAGATTGAGCTCTGGCAGAAAGGATTGACAGAGAAGAAAGATGGAAAAACCATCCATTTGGCTGTGGAACAGGAAATTCTCAAAAAGTACATTGATTTGTGGTACAACAAAATGAGGCGTAACACGGCCAGCAGTATCAGCGAGGAACGTGACGACGTTAGGCTGCAGATTGAAATCTGGAAGAAGCAGCTTAATATGTACACACTAGATGACCACCCCTTATCACACTCTGCCCGACAAGATATCATTAACCAGCAGATTGCCATCTGGCAGAAAAAGCGTGAGAGATGCAGTGTTGGTGCTGATGAGCTTACCAGAATTGAAAGTGAAATTCTTCAGCAACAGATTGAACTCTGGCAGAAGGATCTAATGGAATATGAGCAAAGAAAGGCAACTGTTGATAAGGAAATGCCAAAGGAGCAAATAAAACTGTTAAAGAGAACCCTCTCTCAAAGAAAAAAAGATGTTGATCCTGAAATTCTTGAACAAGAGAAAGCAATAGTAAACCGACAGATTGACCTTTATCAGAAAAAACTGGACAATGGTCACGAGCTTGATAGCAGTGATTTCATAAATGATGAACAAAAAATTTTAGAAGAGCAGATTGACCTTTGGCATCGGAAGTTATGTCTCCCCGATGAGGGTAAAGCATTTTACTCTGAGAGTGAATATGATATTCTACAGAAACAAGTCAGCTTGTGGCACCAACAGTTGGTAGCAATCCAACATCGACAAGAATATCAGCGAAGACTAGCTCTCCAAGAACAGAATTTGCTCAAAGAGCAGATTAACCTTTGGGAAATGAAACTGGAGGCATTTCCAGACCCAGTTTTCATGGTGGAAGAGCAAGATGCCATGAAAGACCAAATAGAGTTGTGGCAACAACAACTTGAAGAACACAAGGGTATCATTCTCAACAAAACAGCTAGCACCCCTGATGACCCAGAATTGCGCAAGATGGAATTGATGCTTAAAAGTCAAGAGGAGATAATCCAGAGCTTCAAAGAAGGTTTGAGAAACCTCCCAGAGAATCTGAAGACTCGAGCATCACCACCACCAGTATTGTCCCCTCCTATACCAGCCAAGGAAACAAAGCCTGTTCGAAAAGTTTCCTTAGAGTTTCCACCTCCACCAGAGACATTTAGAGATGAAGACTTCACTGCTGTGAAGTTAAAACAGACAGTACCAAAGCCCCCACCTAAACCACCTACCCCACCTCCTCTTACTCATGCATTGGCAAATCTGAAAAAAATTGACCAACCAGAAAGACCTACTTCCCCTGTAAATGAGCAAGATGGAATTCTGAGAGCTGTTCCAGCAGTGGTACTGAAGAAACCAGCTTTGGCAAGGAAACCCAAGAGAAAACTGCCAGAACCAGTACTCAGTCCAAGAGAAGAACTAATGCTGGAAATAAAAAATTTTGCTGGCCGATCCAAATTGAAAGGTGTAAGTTTTTCTTCATTATTATTTTTTTCACTTTTTTTACATTTTGTTTTACCTTTACAAATTTTTTGCAGGTATCTAATTTATTTTTGATATATAAAATATCATTAAATCTAAAAACGTTTCTTTTGCATGGTGTGACTTACAGTGCTTTAGGAATTGGTGTGATAATATTTTGGTATTATTTCATATCATATACAAAATCACTGGCCATGGTTAAATGCAACTGACAAAATTCTCAGCAAGCAAAGTTCTCAAACAATAAGAGGTGGGAAAGAACAGAGCAATACAAAATAGGATAAGACAAACAGTATATGCAAGTCAAAAACAAAGTAAACCATATTAATAAAGCAAAACGTTCACAAAGTAAAAATTGTGTTTACATACAAAAGGGATACAGTCAAGTGGTTATAGTGTTCCAACTTCAAGGCAGGAGACAAGACAAAGAATTTTACATTTTTATTTGTTAGGAAAAAATTCTAGAATACATATGTAGGATTTGTCTATAAATTAATGGAGGGGATGTTCATAGAAGTCATATATAGCATACTGTAACCAACATATTTGCCAGATCAACGTTGATAATGTTGCATAATAACTTAATGAATTCTATAAAAAAATGAAATTGTTACATTCATGGATTATTTTATCTGCTTCTCAACATTGAAGTAAATCTCAATAAAATGAATGCAAGTCTGTGCAATGTTTGTTTCTTGTAGGGATTTTCTAAGCCTAGCTTAGATGTGGCACAAGGCCAAAAGCATGGGGTACCCAGTGAGGATCGAACTCACTACTTGGTTGTAATTGTTCTAGCAAGATAAGCTTGCTAATTATTACACCATGTGAAAATGCACTAAATGTTTGTTTCTTATGCTTAAGAATGATGAAGAAAGAGTTTGAACTTTGGTCAAAGGGAATGAAGAAAAGAAGAAAATGTATTATGTTTCTGAAGATTGCAAAGAAATACTCGTATTCTTGGAGATTATTTTGTGTAATACCAGGAATGATAAAACAAAATGGTATTTCACTCCCTTCTTGTTTGCATACTTCTCTTTGGTGATGATGCTGAAGACAGGTTTTATTTAAGCTAGACATGATATATATATATATATATATATACACAGGTTGGCCTTTCCTCATAACACCTAGCAATATGGTAATATTCATTTTTGTTTCTATTTACAAATGACTTGTTTACAAGGAAAATTCTATTTACTCTTGATTCCATGATACAGAAAATGTTAAGTATATGTTTTTTTTTTTTTTTACCTTTTTCTCTAATTGTTTTTTTTATAAACTTTGTGATTTGTTATTATTAATCTATTGTTACAAACCACCAATGGACACATCCCATTTTCTTTCTCAGTTTTATTTACAGAATAAAATGGCAGCAGCAATAAACTTTCTGATTGGGAATATATTGTTTGGTTGAAATTTTAAATATTTTCTTTACTGTTTTTTATAATTAATATTTGTTGGAACTTTCAAATTTTTTGTTGGAATTTTATTCATTTGTTTCTGAGTTTCTTGTATAAAATTTGTTTGCATTAAGTAATTTTTTCTTTCACCTTTGCCTTTGATATTCAAAATGAAAGAATATGTGGACTATTTATTTCTTGATTTGTTTTAACCCATTCAATTCATACTTGAAGAACTTATAGCCTAAAAAGTTGATAGTGCAAACCCGACTGATTTTTTTACCTCAGATTTGGATTAAATGCCATGGAATCATAGAAATTCTTTGGCCATCAAAAACTAAATAAGTTTAAATTTTCAAAAAATGAATCTTCTTTTTTTATTTTAATAAAACAAAATTAAAAAAATTGTCTGATAATTACATTAAGAATGAGAATAGTAAAAAAAAAAGAAAAAAAAAGCTTATTTAAAAAATTGTTTAAATATATTTTTCTGAAATATATGAATTAAATGGCTTTAAAAATTATAAAAATAAGTGACACCAATATAAAAAATATCTTCAGAATTAAAATCCAAATATTAGCAGTTTGATAAACAAATGTAGAAAACTACATTTCTTTATCAAACTCTCTCTCTCTCTATATATATATATATATATATATATATATATATATATAATATTCTTCCAGTGTGCCTCTATAGAAGATTCTTCTGCTTATCTTATTATATGCTCCATCATGAGGGACTTTGAGGGCACGTATTGTCAAGCCCTTTTTTGCTTTCAGCAGTCAGCTTCTTTGCCACAGTCCCATTGTTCCCCATGGTATTGAGCAATTTTTTGGCACACTGGTGAACCATTTCTGTTTTTGTTTTTTTTTTTCTTTTGTTTAATATGAATTTACAGCTTTTTCATCTATGCTGTTTGGGCATTTTTTTTCCCTACCCCCTCAATGAATTTTTTTGTTGTGCATGCATGATATGCACACATCAGCTACACTTTTACTATCTCGGACTTGCTTAAGGGGATATAAAGTTCTGATTTTCATACATAACTGCTACTGACTACCTGATGATTTCATGAAAGCATATGAAACTGGCAATTGTGATCGGTCACTGCACACTGGAAATTTTATTTAAAAAATATATATATATATATATATATTATATATATATATATATATATATATATATATATATATATATAGTTTTAAGGTGTGCTATATTTATGGGATAAAGTGCTCAATATAGAGCATATGTAAATATAAAAATGATACCCTACATATGTTTTGATAAAGAATTGTATCAAATGGTTCTAATTAAAAAAGGCTTATGGCCACATCACATTGAAACACAGGTTCCTGTATGATCACCAAAGTTAAGCCATGTCAAGCCTGGTTGGTACCTAGATGGGCGACTGCTTGGAAATGCCAGTGCTGTAAGATTGGATGTCTGGGTGGTATAATGGATATTGTCTTGGAATTGTTATTCGGAGAGCCACATTCCAATTCCTGTTGGGTTTGTTATATTCACTTATGTTCAAATACCCTTATAAAAGGTATGAATTCACCTCTTCTCCACCAGATCTGGGTTAATTAGTAAGACTTTTATTACTAAATCATTATTATCTCAAAAAAAAATCATTATTATCTCAAAAAAATATTTTCTGGTTTTAAATAACCTGCAATGGGTTAATAAGCTAAACCATTATCTCAAAAAAAAAAAACCAAAAAAAAACAAAAATTCTTACCATCTAAAAATATTTTAAATAATTTGCAGTAGGTTAAGCCATAGAAAAAGAATCAATCTAATTAAACAAAATGAGCATTTATGCCATATTTGTGGCATATGTCACTGTATAAAGCTCAGGAACAGCTGGTGCACTAGTGTGAGTGCTAATATATCACAAAATGACTGAAGATTTTAAAAATTTTATCAAAATATCTACTATTCCTTAATATGTACATGTAAGAATGCTGAGAAGTTCTCTGGTCAAATCTGACGAAATGATTGTTTTTTATATAATTATTGCTAAACTCATTTTGGAAGATTTATGGATCCAAATATGCCCCCAAGTAAAATTGTTACAAATTTCTTAGTTTGTGTCATACACCCCCTCCATATATATATATATATATATATATATACATACATATATATATATATATATATATATATATATATATATATATATATATTAAAACAAAATGCACATCACACCAAAAATATTTTGGAAAATAAGGAAAAGATCATCAGCCTACAACAACCAATCAAAAATTTGCAAACTTTGCTTGGAGGAAAAATAGCTATCATTACCTTCCCAGATCAAAATAAATTTATTAAATAAAAGATTCAAGCTCATCTCAAAATGCAGGCATGGAAACAAATTTTTACTATGTTACTTAAAAATTGAAAACTGAAAAAATAAAATAAAAAAATAAAATAAATAAACAAAATGACAATAAAATAATTAAAATAAATTAACCCAAACAATTTACCAAATCACACAACAAATAGACAAAATAAAATAAATAAATAAAAAAACAAAATCAATGAACACAAATAAATAAAGTAAATAATAAACAAATTAACAAACCATTATGACCAAAATATTAGTTAGACTATAAAAATCAAACCAAAAATTGGACAAAATTATAGCTATAAATGTTATATAACAATTAAAAAAAAAAAAAAATTATGTTACTTAAAAACCGAAAAGAGTGAATAAAAATTTACAGTATAATAAACAAATAATAAAAACAAGTAAAATAAATTAATCTAAATTAATCCAAATAAATAAACAAACTAACAAACCAATCCCGATAAATTAACCATTCGAAAAAACAAAGATAATCAATCCAAATAAATACGTGATGTTATAGACAAATTAAAAACTGCTCCCGCCAAAATAATAGTTAGAATAAACTACAGCAATCAAACCCAAAACTGAATAAATAGCTTTAATTATCTTCCCAAACCAAATCAAAACTATTAAATAAGCAACATAAACAAATCTTTACTACGTTAATAAAAACACCGATTGAATAAAAAAATAAATATATAAGATTAAAAAAAAAAAATAAAATAAAATAATGACAAGCAAAATAATTTAACCCAAACAAATAAACGACTTCTGGCAAAATAACCACCAAAATAGATTACACACAATGCACCATTGACCCATATATATAAATAGCTGAGAAATATAACAGCACTTGTGGCCTGACGGTTGCATCTAGCATGAAACAGACTTTGCCTCTAAGTGTTGACTTCAATGTTCACTTATATTTACACATGCTCTATCTCTGATAGTGAGCACTTTATCCCATAAATATAGCACACCTTAAGACTATATTTCTTTTTATATATATATATATATATATATATAATATCCAAAACAAAAGATGACTTATAAAATCTTTGTAAATATGAATGTACTTATTTTCTTTTATACAGAATTTATATGAACATGTTGGTGTGTAGAGCATCTCTCTAACCATGTGTTTGTGTGTGTAATATATATATATATATATATATATATATATATATATATATAAATAAATGTGTGGAATGTATTACAGTTTCACTGTAACTGTTGGTAATTTTATAAGCTTTTCATTTCTTTGGTTAAAATGTTCTATCAAACGACATTTTTTAGTTTTTTCATTTCTTTTTGTTTTTTTTTTAAAGAGTGCAACATACAAAAATGAACCAATCTGAGGTCAGTATTTTTCCACCTAAATTAAAACACATCCCTTTGCAACAGCAAATATGATCCCAAATTGAATCACTTTCCTCTTCCTGAAGCATTTATTTTAACCTTATTTAACCTTTTTAGCTTCATATTTTTTTATGGTCACATATAATAAATCATTCAGAGGTTGTTTTTTTGGTTTTTTGGCTTGTGTGAATCAGCTCTTTACATTTTTTCTTTTTTCATTTTGAGACTTATATAGAAAACTTAACATGAGCATCATATTACAAAATCCCCTTGTTTAAAACTTGACACTATTGAAAGCCTTGCACCTTTTTAGAATGATTTTGAAACAATGATCTCTCTATTCGGTTGTCTTCACATTCAATTCAAACATCTTTTATAAAACTTTTGAATGTATTAATACATATTTTTTATTTGGTTATAAAAAAAAATTCAAAATTATGAATATTAAGAGCTGAAAACCCTTGAGATTAAGACTGAATGAAATAGTTTTGATAATTCATGGAAAACTTAAAAAATGTGCTTCTCAAAAAAAGGCAAAAATTAACATGCTAAATTTTTCTTTGTCACTAATTTGTTTCTGTTACTTTTTTAAATAATTCAGAAAATTTGATTTTCACTTAGCTTTTGCATTTAAAATAATTGCATAAAAATGAAAAACTGATCTAATTATAATTATTCAAATAAATCAAATAATTTCTTACATTGAATATGAGTTCAATAAGTTCTATAAATTTAATCTAATATTGTTTAATAAACTTCTTGAAGTGAATGCTTACATATAGTTTATAACATGTTTTTAATATTTCAAAATTATCAGGTGAACATGATATAGTCAATTTATTGAAAAATATTTATTCAAAATAATCTCCTTTGGTTTCAGTACTTTTCTGTAATCTTTGCAGTAAATTACAAAATTCCTTTTGTCAAAAGAAAATGTTTCATTTGAAGAACTGATAAATTCATTGAATTTGTTTCCTGTTTGGTTCTGACAAGATCTTGTCTGTAAGGAAATGTATCATCATTAATTCATAGAGAGATAAATAAGCAAAATGTAAGAAATTCCCTATCTTAGATGGATTCCACTCATTTGTGCAACATTAGATCAACTGTCTTCATGCAACCAAATTTCTCTTCCTCAAAATGATTGATCTTTTTTCAATTTTTCAATGTATTCAGCCAGTTTACATGCCTGAAATGTTTGACTATTTTTAAGAAATCTTATGATGCTACCCTAACCTTCTAAGAATGAGTTTTTGCTTGATGCTTTACTCATTTTGCAGAATTCTTGTTATGCAAAATCAATTTTTCATCACAAAAAATGATACAAAATTGAATTGGTATTCATATCACTTAACATGATTGATACAGGCTTTTTATATGCTAATGGAAAATAAAAAAAACTTACAACACCCTAAACAATGATACTGAATTTTATCAGAATATCTTCCTGAATGCATTCTGGACAGCTATGTTGTCCAGATATTTGCTAAAAATCAATGTTTTAATGTAAAAACAACTGAGGCAGGCTTCAGAGCTCAGAACAAATGTGTTCTCAGGCACTTGCAGCAGGGCATACTATCTTACACCCTCTCCAGTAGGGTCAGGAGAGGATCACCTGGGAGATGTTTTCAGGGATCAAAACAGGTTCCACCTTCATGTAAATGATGATCATTTATATGTGCAGAGTAGATCTGGGCAGCAATATCTTCTGGGTTGAATTTGTCTGACACACAGGCCCAACCCCTGGTGGTAAGGTGTGGGGTGCCATAAGTTATCACTTTTGTTTACCCTTGGTGTTTATAGAGGGAATGTTAAACCGCACCAGGTATATACAGAACATTGTTCAATATATTCTACTACCTTTTCCTCTAATAGGATTTCTTCACTCAAGTTAAGCAGTGTTGAGCCCAGTCACATGGGGGAAAATGTTTGGGAACACCTGCTACTGTAAGCAACCTTCTAAAAACATCAATATATTTTGGCTTTAAATAACCTGCAAAGGGTTGATAAGCTGTAAAAAAAAAAATTGCTCAATACTGCAACAGGAAGGTCATGTCCCATTCCAACAGGGTAATGCCTATTCATGTGATACCTATTGAACAGTCTTGGTAAGATGTTCAACAACTTCCCTGGTTGCCATGCTCACCAGATCTGTTCTGCTTTGCACAAATTTGATAACACCTGACGATTGGTTCAGTTAGCCAACCAACAACTCTTGTTGCTGTGTTTGTCTTGTTTGGTTTTCTAAGTAAATATAAACTCCAGCTCTAAGTCTGACAGAAAACATTGCACCAGCAAATACAAAAGGATATATCACATGAAAGTATTTACCATCTGTATGATTGTAGACATGTAAAAGTACAGAACTGTTTTAAGGCCCAAAGAGGCTATACAGTGTATTAATAGGTTGTCTGAGTAATGCTTATACAACCTTTTTGAAATCTGTGTATGTAATCATTTGCTGTAATCCAGCTATATTAATCGTACATTTACTCTTTAAGTAAATTGAAACACACGTAGGGTGTTGTAATTTTATTTTTCATCAGTGTATCTTTCTTTTTGGGTCTTTTTTGGAACAAACTTGTCTATTGAGCTTTTTTCTTACTAATCATCGTTAAATTATTTTAAAGAGTTCCTGTCAATATTCTGAAAGTTGCTGTAATTTGTGGTACCATTTTTCTTCCAGTCTCCAAATCTTCATCTTTTGATTAATTGATAATTATCTAAACTGAAATCTCCACAAAAAATGTTTTCAAATCAAAATCTTACTTTTCATCCCATGCCAGCCATTATGCATAAATAAGATTTATTATCCTCTTCATTTCATTTTCATTATAATCCAGTTTGAATTTGCCTAAATAAAAATTGTATGAAATTCACAAGTTGAAAAGTTTTCCTGTATTTGTCTAAAAATGAAGTAAATGAAAATAATTAAATGATTAAATCAAAAAATGGCAGAAGAAAAATGAAAATTGAAATATTAGTTAAAAACAAAACAATGTTTTTTTTTTGTTTGTTTTTGAGTGGGTGGAACCAATAAAAATTCAAACTTGAAATAAAACTGCAATTTTATATTCAACAGCTTGATATCTTTCCAAACATACTTTGAAAAGATGATCACATGTCCTACTTCTGTCACATAATAATTGTTACATTTGTATACATATATCATATGTTAAATGTAACAATGATTATGGGACAGTATAATTTATAATGTAATGATGTTTATTAAAAGTTTTTTTTTTTTTTCATATAGATTTAATTTTTTTTCTTTCTCTCTTTTTTCTCCTACATTCTTATTTCTGTTCCATTAACTAATATTTTACTAAATATTGCTTGCAAAAAAACTTGTGGTCTTCATTTCTTTTTATATACACTTTCACAAACAGGATGAGATTTTCTGTTCAATTTAATAAATTCAATAATCTAACATTTTGTTGAAAGTCTGACTTTCTATCCATCAAAATAGAAAATGGATACCACTGAAAATTTGGTCTTCTTTTCTGGGACACTATATTGATTTTTTTTTTTTTTTTTTTTTTGTTCAACCAATCCAAGGCCCCAAAACCATCCAATGTAGAGGGTTACTCTATATGTTTTGTTTTATGGATGTAAGAATTAAAGATTATGAGGATATCTAGGATAGATAATGGTTGATCGTGAACTTAAATATTGTTGTATTTGGGGAAGCATCCTCTAATGAATCTGTTCCACAAAGTAGCTGCCCTTGAAAAGAAGCTTACTAATGGAATATGAGAGGAATCAGGACGGTTTGTCCCTGTGTACCTGACATGATGAGCCTTAGATGTAAAAGTCTGGTGGGACTGGGAGATGTAGCTCATAATGCCCCACTTATACTGAAAGATGGCATTCATTTTTGTCTTTGATTCAAGGTAAAATTCTTCTCTAAACCATTTTGGAACTTCTTAATTCTTACAGTTGTTTGTAATTTAAAGACTTAATACTTTTTATCCTTTAGTAGTTTTTTTCATATAAATAAAGACTAAGCCATTGTTAAATACCTAAGCAATCAAAAGAAGACTGAATTATCAGTAAAAAAGCAAAAAAAACATGTTATCAATGAATACTGAAGTGATCATCTGAGTTTTTATTTAAATACTTTCAATTATCTGTTTTTATTTCTATAGCAAATTTTCTTCTGTAGGTCATCTACATGGGTCAAAGCATTTAAACTTTGTTTACATCTTTTGTCCAACTTTTTAATCTAACATGTAAATAAAATTCTCAGAAACTACTGAACATTAAATAGTTGGCAATCATTCTAACATATTTACTTTTTAGTAGCCAAAGTGCATTTGAATGAGCAGAAATATCTCCCAGAGATATATGCACACAGGGTGTGATGGAAAAATCGTCGTCTAAATTTTGCAAAAATGAAAATATGACTGACATCTTATTTTAACAGATATATTTACCAAAATTTAACAAAAATATCTTTAAATACTAAAGGGTAAAATTCAGTAAAACCGCCATTGGTTTCAACTATGGCCTCAGGACGACTTTGCAGTCTCCTGCAATTCTTCTGGGCAGTCTCCTTGTTAGTTGGTGAATGCTACCATAAACCTTGCCTTCAGTTTATCTTTGGTGCTACAAGAAGTTTTGTTGGTCATTCACTCAACAACACCCCACACATAATAAACAAGGGGTTGCAGTCTGGGGAGTTAGGTGGCCAGATGTAAAGGGTGATGTGATCTCAGAAATTGTCTGACAGCCATGACTGGGTTCTCCTGCTTGTGTGGCATGGGGCAGAGTCCTGTTGCTAGACACAGGGCAGAACTACCTCCTCAAGGCACTTGATGTAGGCCTCCTTGTTGAGTCTGTCACCCTCGCCAACAAATTCAGCAAGTCTTTTCTTATCAGAACAATCAATGAGTTTTCTGAGCTGCCATACCTTTGTAATCACCATTAGACTCCTCCAACTCTTGGCAGATCCTTTGCACTCTCTTCAGATTAACACCCAAACACTCTGAAATGTTTGTATTGGAACTTCTGGTGCAAATGCCAAGCAGTACAGCTTGCTGTTTCCAAATTTCTAGCATAGAATGGTCATGGTGTTCTTTTTCTCAGACAGTTCCTGACTAACCCTCCTATACTGTACAGTTGACAAACAAACAATGCACGTATGCAAAATTAAAAATATAAAATGCTGACAATTTACCTATTCTTTTAGCATGGTTAATGCTTATGATCTTTGCTCAGTATTGAAATCGATAAGCAAATTCAGCCTTTCTTGATGCACAAGAAATGATTAGATCCAAATTTCAGATATGTTCCCCCATCTGTCTCTGTTTCTGGCATGGGGTATTGTAACTATTTACTATATTTACATCATTCAGATCATTCAGACTGTTGTCCTCATCTTTATTGCAATATTCATGACGTTAAAACATCCAAAGATATCCAAAAAAAAAGGCATGGCATGTGGAATTAGAACAATCTATCTCCGTGGACTAAATAAAGGTTTCGTTTTAAAATTCCTGTGATGTATGTCACCTGAAGAAGATCGGAGCATACAACAGTTGAAAATGCCATGAATATGACAATAAAGATGAGGGCAACAGTCCGAATGATGTAAATGTGTAAATACATCCACCCATGTTGATTTTTATTTTTGCTTACATCAATGTACTCTCTTCTCTCTTCTCTCTCTGGTTTACTCAGACAACATAAAAGAGGAGGTTTATTGTTGCCCACCTTCTTCATCAAAGATAGTCGAATTCATTACACTTGATTTAACATAATTTGTATATCTATCTGGTGAAGTCAGAGCATGTTATCTGTACAGATAGGACAGACTGGGTTCTATAGCCTTGGATGGCAACTGGTCTAGGAGAAGGAAAACTCTGAATTCAAACCAGCTCTTAGAGGAGGGTGAATGGAGTCTCTCTGAGCCTTGGTTGGCAATCCATTTAGTGTTGGTGTCACAATAAAAACACCCTTGATAGCCCTAGTGAAGCATCAAGAATTCAGCTATTTGACAAGATTATGAAATACACCAATCAAAGTATTGGTGAGTTCAATCTAGGCTGAGGCCGCAAGATGATGATGATGATCTGTATGCTCAAGCCAGACCAAAAGCAACATTTTAAAAAAGAATCCATAGCTGAGCCTTTTTTCTGTCAATATATGTCAGGCCTATATTGAAAACCTGTCATCATCACACAAGATGTCAAAATTGCTATTAAGTTGTTAAAGGACATAATTGCTATTAAGTTGTTAAGGGTCAGCTTCTCATGGATGATGAGCAAGATTCTTCTGTTGGTGTTTGATTAAAAAAAGTAAAGCCACATCAATGCTCACTGTTAGTGATGCTGAGATTGATGACTTTCTAATTACTTTCATTAAATGTGCCTCTTGTACGATCACCAAAGTTAAGCAACGTCAAACTTGGTCAGTACTGTACGATCATCAAAGTTAAGCAACATCAAGCCTGGTCAGTACTTAAATGGGTAACCACTTGGGAATACCAGGTGCTGTAAGCTTGAATGTGTGGGTGGTATAATTGATAATGACTTGGAAATGTTAACCAGAGAACTGTGATCCAATTCCAGTCAGTTTCATTATATTCACTTGTGCACAAATACCCTTGTGAAAGGCATGAATCTACCTATTCTCCCCCAGCTATGGGTTAATTAGTTATACTTTTATTACTAAATCATTATTATCTCAAAAAAATATTTTCTGGTTTTAAATAAGCTGCAATGGGTTAATAAGCTGTAGAAGAGGAATCCTTCCATCCATCAAGTGCTAAGTTTTTCTCTTATGTTAGTATCTTGTATGAAAGTGGTTATAGAATGTTAGCCCAGGAGCAGGAAAATGCACCAAAACTGGTTTTGAAATTTGTTGGATTCAATGGTACCAAAAGCATTAACATAGCAGTTTTCAATCTTATGCAGGAAAGAAAAAGGTGACTCTGCTTGTGGTTTTAGTTGTGAACCAGTAACTCATTAGTTAGCCAATGTCTTGAATGTGGTCTAATGAACAGAAGGAATGATAAGTAGCTCTGCCTGGATCCCACGAATGTCCCTGCAGTGGTAGACACAGACTTCACATTGTCTATAATGGTCCTTGAGGGTCTAGAACCATGTCATACCATCAACTTCTTCCTAAGAGTCCTATATTAAGGTGCAAAAAACAGTTGTCAAGTCTTGGATAAAGAATGAATATAGGCATATGTGTTCTCTTCCATATGGCCTGTATGGTCCACAAGAGGCTGGTTAAGAATTTCTAATATTGTATCATCCACATTACATGTGGCATTCTAGCTTTCTTGAATTTTGAATTCCTCACGATTTCTAGGGAAGAAGATCTATCAGTAGCTTCACAGTACCAAAGATTCTTTGAAGGCCACCAACATAAATATGATGGCTGACATAAACACAAATCACCTGCAGTTACTTAACAAGCTGCATCAAAGCAGTTTTCAAGGCTAACATGAGCTTTATTGAATAACATTTGTTTTTCTATGTGGAGCATTTTTTTTTTATTTACTTTTTAAAGTAAATTTCTTTTTGTTGAACATCTTTTTTTTTTTTTTATTTGTTCTCAGTTATCTGGCACAATCTGTTTGCATGATGCATGATATATACAATCAATGCATCCAATGTGTGCATGATGTATACAAGAGGATACTGAAATATTCTTGATCCAATGCACTTCCAAAAATCTAACTAAATGATCAAACAGAATTTGTATTTTCTTTACTCACTACAAAGATGCATTTAGTTGCACCTCAACTGGTGCAAGACCTCAAAGATTTTTGGTTCTCACCAGTCAAGTTGCAACTAAATGCACCGAAACAAAGTTGCATCTTTGTAGTGAGTAAATTGTTTTTGTCTATATGAAAAAATTATAATAAATAATTATTGCTCTACTATTCGTATGGAGCCCTCTTTTGAATTAATGCTGTGAACATTAGAATTTATATTATTTTTGTTCTCATTACATTCATACATATATATATATATATATATATATAAGGTCCCTAAAGTATGAATAGAAACACATTCTCATGATATAATTTTGTTTTTAAAACATAAATTAGAATTGAATGTATTTTGAGGTCCTAAACATCAGACAATTTTTCAATATTTTCTGACCCTCCAGAACAAATGAGTTTAGATTTTCTGCAAATTAACAAAAACTTAGATATTTTTCTTCAGTTTAATAGAATTACAAATCTTATACAATTCTATTTAAATGATAAAAGCCAAATTAGAATGGCTGCAATCAAATTGCATCTATTTTATTAATCGATATTTTAAGTGCTGTATTAATGCTAACTTCCCCCGATCCAATCCACATATCTCCATAGAAGCATTCATAAAATTTCTCTCCCTGAATCAAATTTCTTGAAGTTGTTCAGTAAAACATTTGCATTTCTCATTCAATAATCTAACAATCAGATCATTGAAGATTTTAGGACATTTTATTTTTCTGTACCTACTTTGATTATAGATTATACTTTCAGTCTGAACTTCTGGGACGAGGAGTTATCATTATTTACATTCAGACTAATATCCTCATCTTTGTTGTTATTCGGTCTGAAAGGTACCACTGCCAAGTAAATGTCTCAAATATAAACATCCAATATTTACCTATCCCAAAACATACTTTACCCTTTTTAAATAAAATGTTAAAAATATACAATGTAAGTCAAATGAGGTCTTTTTTTATTTCTGTTAATTTCCACATAAAATCTCTGAAAACCTCACCACTCTACATATAAAATAAGTAAAAATAACATAATCAAGAAATGTGCTAAATACAGGAATGGTATTTTTTTTCTTTTTCTTTAGGTGGAAATACATCGCTTCTGGACATGGTGTGTGGAATAAGTTTTTGTTTTGAATTCTCTCTCAGTTTCTTTCTTTTTGGTTGTAAACTTGAATATTTTCTCATCTCTTTAAGGACAATAATGCTTTTTGTTTCTTGCTTATTTTTCTTTTTTCTATTTTTTTATTGCCTGCAGCAAAAGAAACAAAGTAATAGTTTCTGTTATTTTGGATTCAGCATTAAAAAAACAAACAAACAAAAAAAAATAACAATAAAATGGTTATCAAAAAAAGGTGTTGGAAAAGTTTCTTTAAATTTTTTATGAGCTTATTTTAACTGTTCTCATTTTGATACATTTTAGCCATCAATCCTCTTTTACATTTATTAAACAGAATAAATTATTAATTTGATTGAAACTGTTATAACCATTTGCTTAAAATGACTTTTACCCTATAAAAATATTTTATATTGTATAAGAGAAGATTTTAAGAGTGAATCTGAAATATCAGTCTCAGATCTTCTCTATTTTTGAAGAAAAACTGATTCACTCAAAATTCAGACAGGTAAAATAATTACTCTTCCCTCAAGACATTTTCCTTTTTCTATTAAACTTTTTATTTACTTTCTCTTCAATCAAACATGAACTAAATATTGAAAATGTAATTTTTCTATTTTCTTTTACAATGTAGACTTTTCGGTTGTCCTGATCAGTAATATTAATTCTTCATTACATAAAACTCTTCCTTGTTATTATGCATTAAGGATTATTCATGACTTATTAACAATTTCAATAACATTTTTTTTTTTAATTATTAAGCTGATTGTATTACAGAAAGGCACCTACTTGATAAGGAGCAAAGATGACAGAAAGTATAAAAAGGAAAATCAAACTTGCTCACAATGGCTTGCATGATTGCCTCAGAAACCCTACCAGCATTCAATTGTTTATATTGCATATGCATGAAACAAACAAATTTTCATGAGAAGCCAAGTTTCTCAATCTTATCAAAGCAGAAAAAGTACCCTCAAGTTTTTGGGGTTGCATGGCTTTTTCTTCATGGGGGAATTTTGTTCATTCAATCTTTTGATTTTTTGCTTTTTTTTCCCCCTAATTTTTTTTTTCTCTTATGAATATTTTTTTTTTATTTTACAATTATGTGCACCCTATACAAGGCCAAAGAGCCACTCGAGGTAGAGGGTTACAAAATAAGAGGCACAATTTATGTGTATACCTTCTTTTTTTTTCTTTTTAAATCAATTCACTCCAAGGAAGGTGACAAGGCCACAAGGATGCAAGGGACCACTGGGAATGAAGAAGAATGAAAAGATTTTCCAAGGAACTGGAAACCCAATCCTAAACAGATTAAGAGATAAATCTCTTCTCCTGTTCAAAAGACTGGAGAGGAGTGTCAACAAGAAGATAGCTGAACATGTCTACTCCTATTGAGGAGAAAAAAAAAAATTAATAATTAGTAAATTCACATAGTTTTATCTACAAATAGTATTTTTTTTAACTTGAAAGACAAAACAGAAGATTTTCAATTAAGACAGGACAGGCAGCTAATGAAAATAGCTCATCTTTGTTGTCATATTTATCACAATGTTTCGGCCATTGTACACTCCGGCTTTCTTCAGGTGGCTGGAATGTCGAACTGAATCCTTTATTTCGCTTGCTGGGGTAGACTGTTCTAGTTCCACATGCCATGTCTAATGGATGTCAGTTATCAGTTATCTCCTGTTAATTCCCCTCTCCAAGTTCTCTACCACCTTAACTACACTCTATGGGTCCTGTCACTGGATCTAGTTGATGCCTTTATCCACTGTGCCATGTATCCTCATGGCACATGAAACTAGAAATAGTTTACCCCAGTGAGCAAAATAAAGGGTTCATTTCAACATTCCAATCACCTGAAGAAGGGCAGAGCATACAATAGCCGAAAGGTTGTGATAAATATGGCAACAATGATGAAGACGAATGCAAATAGTGTACATAATACCTCATCTCAGAAATATAGACAGATATTTAAAAAAGCTCACATGAATCATTTCTTCCGACCAACATAAGGGTTCAGATCATAACGGACACCTCTTTCTGCTTGTAATGTATATATAAGTGTTTTCTTAATGAAGCAAAATCACTATTCACTGATAGAATGAGACACCATGTAGTCTCTCACAAATTTGGTTCTCAAGATTACTGGTGGCTCTGTGTGTGTTGAAGGAAGTCAAATCCTCAATTATTTTGAAATATTTTCATTTACTGCTGATAAAGTAGAATGCTTCCCTTGGAAATTCTCTTCTAACTCCACTCTCGACTCTTGGGGTAGTATTTTGCCTAATTCCCCCAGAACAGTATCTCAACTGAGTGATATGTATATAACTCTGTATATACTTAGGTATGTAAATTAACTAACCTACAGATATTCTCTCTATGGTTTCTGCTTTCATCTCCAAATAGATCCACCCGCAGGGCTTGCAGACTTGATGGTAGCCCTGCAATTGTCTGAAAGTAATGTGTTCCTCAACTGGCCTTTTTTTCTCTCCACACTCTACAATAAATGTCTTCTGCTTCTTGCTTTCCTGCATGTTGGGAATTCTCTTCTCTAGTTTCTGTCTTTATGAACTTTGTCAAACCTTCTGATCCCTTAAATTATCACCCTTTTTACTCAAGGGCTATGATGTCTCAGGCCAAATATTTGACTTAATCATTCTTAACAAATCTTGTAATAAAGGTTCTGTTGATGCTAACCTCCAGGAGAGCAACTTATTACACCTTCTTCATCTCATGTTTTCCACTGACATGAAGTGGAATGATTATATTGAATCAATTGCTAGGTCTGCTGCTAGGAAAATTGGTTCACTCTGTTGTGCCAGACAATTTTTCTTGCCAGAATCCATCTTCCACATCCATGCATTGAATATCTGGCGTGGTGCTTCTGCTATATATTTGAGATTCTCAACAAAATCCAAAGGCTCTATAATGTTATTAGTTCTGACCAAGCATCTTCATTTCAGTCACTTTCACTGCTGTCACATAGCTTCTCTCTATTCAGTTAATCTTTTCATAGCAATTGTTCTAATGAGCTTTCTTCCTTCATACGTCAACCATATAAATTTAGGTGTACTAACATAAAAATTGTTAAATAGTTTTTCTTGTTTTACTGTTGAAATATCCAGATGTAACCATAAGTTCTATTCTAATAGTTTCTTTTCTCACCTGTGGAATTTTCTTCCAGTTTCATACTTCCCTGTCATCTACAATATTCAACAATTTAAATGCAACATCAGTCTCCATCTTCTGTCTTCCTGAACCAGGTTCTTTTATTGTCCTTTCTCCTTCACTTCCAGTAATCCCTTTGCATCTTAGTAGCATTATCGTCTTGCTTGGAGGTGAAATGATTTTTAAAAAAGGCAAAAAAAAGTCAACAATCATAGTACAAAAAAACATGATAAAGAATTTTTGTGTTATTAAAAAAATTAAAATTTGACTATAAAAATGAATTTCATCTTCAGTGCATTTATTTAAATCTTGTTAACAACATTTAATGTTTATTATACCTCCTAGGTCACATTTGGGCAAGGTATACAACATGGTGTTGAAAAGTTCTTGGCCCAAACCATTTCCCAAATTCAACATTCTGATGTTTGGTCATTGAAATACTAATTTTAGGAAGTGACTTACTGAGAACATTTCAGTACCCTCTCATATCACCTGTCAGTCTTGTCTCCCTATAACTTGCTTCAGAAATCCTTTCACTTTGTATACTGACATTTAAAATATTCTCTAGGTACTTGAAATTCATTGTTACAAAACTACAATTCTTTGGAATGTTTTAAAATTTCTTATTTGAAGAATTCTTAATCTATCAAAGGATTATTCAATTGAAATTAGGAATCCAAATATAGATAAATAATAATGCATTCCAGTTTTTTACGAAGTGATAAATGGATATCCTTGTTCACTCTTCCCATTTGTGTATTGCTTCCATCTTTTTGTTTCCTTGAAATCCATGCCAAAGTAAAGCTTATCAAACCAATTGAGTTTCCTTATTTTTCTTTTTAGAAGAGAGAAACAATAACATATTTTAAATTGAAATATATAGAGCCCAAATTGTTTGTAAACATTGGATTTGATAAATATAGGTTTTGTTTGATAAAATAATAGCTAAGAAATTATGAAAATGAAATTTAATTAAATTAACCATTTGACTGTTTTAACATGGTAAGTAAAATGGTTTTGGAAGATTTGTCTCTGTCAGAAAATAAAGTGAAGTGGATTCTCTTGGTTTGTGATTAGAGAGAAAAAAAAGTCAATAAAATCAACTGACATATTTCTGTGTTTTTTCTTTTCAACCACATGTCACCAAATAAAGATGGTAAAGACATCTCTTAATTTCTTCGTCAAATGTTAACTAATAAAACTATTATGCCTCAATTAGATTTGTGAGGAAGGTGGAGAGGGATCCATCTTGCCGTAATTTAATAAATATACTCACATAAAAATCACATATTTGGGAAGTATTGTTTGTTTGTTTGTTAACACCCACCAATATTACTTCATTTTGTCTTCATATGCTGAACACAAAATACAATAATCCTCAGTTGGTCTGTTCATTTTTTTAACATGTTTGGACCGAACATTCTGCGTGAATTATTAAAAATGATAAAAAATTGGCTTATGTATTTGGAAATTTATTTTTGATGCAAAAAAAAAACAAAAAAACCCACCAAAACTTTAACTTCTTTCATTTCTCTTTAATGTTATTAATTTATAAATTCTACTGTTATCAAAAGTATTACCTGAGGTTTTGTTTATAGATTGTTTTTCTATGGCCAAATGGCTCCAAGACCATGTTTTGAGGTTTATAAGAAACTTTAGATACACAAGTACAAACACGGATGTTGTAAATAATATCAAGTGCTTTTTTTAAAATTCTTAACTATATAAAACCAAAAGTTATATTGCTTTTTTTTTTCTTTTTATCTATCATTGGCAATCAGAATGAAAATTTTAATTTTAAAGGTTATGAAAGCATTTGTATCGCTGCAATGTTCTGTGGTTTTATTTTTTTTAAAGTATCTTGTATTTACAAAAATGTTTATCTTGTAAGTGTTTAAACTGAAAATTGAATAAATATGAAAATGTTTGATAAGAATTCCTATAATTTCCTGAAATGAAATGCCTTGTTTCTTGAATCCAAAGCAATGTACTTATTTGCATACTTATGTAAAAAATGATTTTACTTTCAAAAATTAAACCATAATTTTGTTTTCCTTTCTTTTCTGTGCAGGTGAAGTTGAAAGACACAAAATGGTCGGGTACTAGTTACTCCTGAGCACTGTGGTAGCACCAATCAAACTATTTCCCCAGAATCTACAATGGAGGCCGAGAAGTGTTCTTCATTGCTAAGTCGTTGTCAGCTCACAAAATATTTCACTACTCACTGGTGTTGTATTGTAACTACTTTATCTACTATGACTAACTGTGTTTTTAATACCACCAATACAGTTAGTATTGACTTCTTCTCTTCTCAAGCATATGCTAACCTGTGGTTAAAGAATTGTCAGCTGAATATATATTTGTTTCACTCCTCATGACAATAAGTAAAACAAGTTATCCCCAAGGATATTAACCTTTGCCCCCTGCTTTTTTTTTGTGTATATTTCTTTATAGTCTCCAACCTTGTTCTTGGTTTTGTATTCTGGTAGGACGAGCTGTGTAGACTAAAAGTATTTTTATTGATACTTGTACTAATTCACATCTTCAGTAAACTGGCTTCTTGTGGCTTACAAATTGTGGCCTTAATATTGATAAGATTTCTGATACAGACTCAACACCAAGTCAATATTTCCTAACTTGAGAATAGAATAAAAACTGATTAATTTCTCCTGCTGTTTTTGTATCTCTCTTTCCAGACATGTGAACATAAGTAATTATTATATACCGAGTAAAAAAAAAAAAAAAAAAAAAAACTTTGATAAGGTCTTCTTTGTAATTGGCTATTTTGCCCAAATTCTGAAGATCTTTTGTAGTTTTTTTTTCTTTTTTTTTCTGTGTTGTAATAAATCCTCTTAATATTTAATAATATTTCAAATTTTAGCTAAACATAAAAGATGAAATTCAAAATTATAATTTTGCTTAAAGAAATTTATAAAATATATTTTTTCATCTTCCATAGTTTATTTTCAAATGGATTTGTCTTTGATTGCATAGAAATTTTGACTTTGTGTTGATTTGTCTTTGAGGATTAATTTTAAAATTGAAAATTAAAACAAAATCTGTTAGTGTCACTAGACTTGAAGGAAAACTCTGTCCTTCTTTATAATTCCCAGTTGTACAAATAAAATTTCTGGTTAAACCCTAAATACTGTGGAAAAGAAGATATACATGACAGAAACCCATGTTTATCATTATTCATTGTTTGTTTTTTTTTTTTAATAATTTATTGAATTACTATTTTCAAATGTAAGATTTTTTTTTTTTTTTTTTTTTAAAATAAAACTTTAATGAAGTTTGATGACTAAATTTTAAAAGTTTCTATTTTATTCAATTTAGTATAAATAGTTTCAAACATATTAACCTAAATATTAACAGGTATTTTTTAAGAACTTTTTATTTTTTTTGTTTGTCTAGTCTGACCTTTGAACCTTGTACAGACTTCTTGGATTTAATGGAATAGTTTAGAATGGACCATGCTTTATGGTTTAAGAAATTTAAAAAAAAAATTGTTGCAAATGCTTGAAAGTATGAAATATACAGAAGCAAATATTTATTGACAAATTTTCTTTAACCTTTTATTACTCAATTTGTGATAAGAGAATTTTGTTTAATTAAGTGAGAAGGTAGTTACTCATATAGGAATAGTGAAGACTTTGTTTACAATAATTGTTCATAGAGAGCATAAAAATATCGCTTTATTGCAGTAAAATCCAATTTGTCACACCCAGTAAATGCCAAGCTTATTTATCTTTTTCTCATTCAATCAATAAAAACAAATGTCTATCGAATGGAAAACAAAATCTGTTTAAGCCTAAACATTTTCTTTTTACTGAAATGACTTTACATCCAAATTTGCGGACTGACTTAAGCTAATGTTAAAGACATGTTACCCTTGAGTCATAAATAATAAAAAAATAATCGCAGTGTTCATAGATACTTTTTAATTTATTAAACACTACACAAGTCAATTTTTTAATTTACTATTTTTTAACAATATTTCAAATATAAATTGATAGACTTTTTCTCATGAAAAACAATTTGATTTTTTTCTACCCTTTTGTTTGTTTTCATTTACTCTTAAAACAAATTGTAATAAAGATTATTTTTAAAGGATCAAACTTAATATAATTTGTTTACTGTTAACTATTAATATTAATCACTACTAATCTATTGGTTATTATTAGTCTCTACTAATCTAAGGCAAGTTTTTTTTTTTTTTAATCTGTGTTTGTACTTACAGATGACTTTTTTAATATTTGGCATATATTGTATTACTTTTTTTGTTTGTTATCTGTAAGATAAATGCTTCACTTTTCTCTGTGGTGTTTTTCGAACACAGACAAAAGAAGCAAATTTTAAAATATTTAAGGTTCTATCTCCAGTCGGTTTCCTTGATTAGCAAAGTTGGTCAGTTCTGGTTTCGATTCTACCTCTACGTCCTACCCCTTCCCTACTTCTTATCATTTGAAACTCACTCTTGATGAAAGAGGGTAAACATTTGGATAAGAGAAACAAGGAAACTATTTGGTTGGAGACTAAGATGGGAAATGCCAGCCAATTGAATTATTTAATCATTAAGGATAATTTTGATGATTTAAAATGCATTGTCTTATTTGAAATAACAAAATTTATTTTTCAAAAAATGAATATTATATACACAAACTGCAGCAGGATAGAAAATTGTATATAGAATTTATATCTAATGAAGTAATTCCATGGATTTCATATTGTTTCTCCTTATGATTTCTTGGAATGTTTTAGATTTCTCTATCCTTCTTTGCTAACCAGAATCATAGATTCACTTCAGTTTTCATTAGTGGTAACTTTGAAACTAATTTTAAATTGAATTTAAATAAAATAATTTTATTCTGTTTTCCTTTTAATATCTTCAAAGAATGCAGTTTTGTTTAGTAAATGTTTCTGACAGTCTTTAATCTTTAACCAACACATTTTACACGAGTGTATGGAAAATCACAAATACTTATGACACACACACACACATTTGTTTATAGTTATTTACCAAGCTTAACTTTGGCAAAAGGCTACGAGTATAGGGCACCTAGTGAGGATCAAACTTACTAGTAATGGTTTGTGAGATTAGCTTGTTGTGTGTGTGTGTGCATGCACACTGAAAAGTTCGTGGTCTGATCCATTTTACAAAATCAATAAGTCAATGCCCAAACATCAGATTATAAATTTTGGGAAGTGGAGCAGGCCAAAAACTTTTCAGCACCCCCTTCATTAATCTTTATTGACTTTACAGGTAAAATATTAGAATATGTTAAAACCTGGACAATCTGTATAAACCTTATTTAAATCATTTTATAGGTCAATACCTTCATGTCCTTGTAAAATATGTTATACCCAAGTGATAGTAACTTTTATGTTCTTTGCGTTTTGTTATTGAAGAAGTGCACATGGTAAAATTTCCTTTGTTTGATTCGACCATTGGTGCTAAAATGTAAATGTCAATCTTTTTAAAATAATATTTATAAATAAATGTTATAATAAAAGCATTTTTCAAACAACTCTGGTAGATTTTAAGTGTTTTTTAATCTTTTATTGTCTCATAATGATTTTATTTAATTTTTGAAAATTTTCATTCAAACTCATATTTAAAATTTTGTAATTTAGATAATTTCATTCCCCGCCCCCTACTTTTCTAGCAATTTAGATTGAGTTTTTTAAAGTATGTTTCTATAAATTTAAATTAATTTCATTGGTTTAATTTATTTCTTTTTCATTATTTAATTCATAAGATCTTTTTCATATCTTTAAGTTTATAAAATAACTGGTTGAAACATTAATAATAATTCTTTCCTCACTGTTCATATGCTTGTAAAATCCACAATATCATAAATGATGGGCAGTATAAAATCATTCAATGAAATGTTATTCTTTTATGAATTGTTTTGAGGTGATCAAATTTTCTTTAGTTAATTCTTTTTGTAATTTCATTTCTCTGCTTCACAACATTGCCTTTTATTTTGATACAACAAAAGTCTTTTGCTCTTCTCCCCCCCCCCATGGTAAAAAAAATATGTCAGTGTTTAGGTCTCAATTGTCCTAACCTTGTGGATTTTACAGGCAAAAAATCATTAATGTTTGAATGAAAGAAAATAACTTTTTTAATAGTCAACTTACAAACTTCACACACAAGTGCAAATATTGTAACCAACAAATATTAAAGACAGCTAATTATTTTGTTGCTTTTAACATTGGAAGCATGCAATACTTTTTATTAGATTGATTTTCTTTAACTGCAATCTGTTAACTTTAAGCATTCAATATGTACTCGTAAAATCTGAAATATGCAAAAAGTCAGCATTAGCCGATTTGTCTGATAAAGACATTACCACAGCATATTCTATTCAAATTAAAAAATTGGCATTAATTTTGTTGTATACTTGTAAAATCAGTCATAGTAAATGAGATGGATATGCTCTTGAGTATTTTAAAGTTTCATGCAACAGAAACTTTCTTTACATATTAATAAAGGTTTTCATTTACAAATGTCTGTATTCAGTTCTCAAAATGAAATATAGAACCCTATTTGATACCCCTCCCTCGCTCCAGTTAACCACCTGTACCTGTCAGCTCTTAAATGGTTTCCAATTACTTGTTCAGTGAGCAATAGAGAAATATTTGCATAATTACAAAAGCATGTAACAAAAGTGTAACATGGACAATTAATTATTTATTTTGGCTTGAGGCAAATCTTTTGTCTATTCCCATTGATCTTTTTAGTTCTTTGAAAACACTGAATCTTTATCATTGCTAGAAATATATCTCCCATTATTAAACCAATAGGTTCTTTTGACCTTGAGTGACTAATTCATAGAATTAGAAGTGCTTCAAGATCTGTACTAAAACCAGATGAAGTAGAAGATAAAAATTCAATTTTAGTTGTATATAAAAAAACCTGTTTGCTAGTAGGTTTCTTAATGAAACTGTCCCTCCTGTATATTCCCTTCTCACAAAATAAACACATATTTGTATTTATGTATTAAAAAAAAAAAATCACTCTACATATAGTTTTGTTATTGAGTTGTTTGGGCTGTTTTTTTTTTTTGTTAGTGTCATAGTGATTATAACAATTGTTGCATTGTACACTTCCAAACTTGTTAAAGCTGTTGAGCTAGTCTATTGGGGCCTTCGGGAAGTTTTTTTTTTTTTTTTTCTTTCTATCCCTGCCCAATGTAACTGGTTCAGAGGAGCCCTTAAGAAAATTATAAAACCTGATATAAAAATCTATCTGGAAATTTCACTAATTTGTGAATCAAAAATCTCAACAATAAAGCAGAAGATTTCAAATGCCAAACTAAAATAGTCTCATCAGATTAAGTTTTTCTATTACTTGAGCAGAATGTCTATTTAACCTGGTGTATATGACTTGCTGTAGCCAGTTAGGAAAGATCGAAAGATGTCGTACATAGTATTTTAAGTCTGTTAATCAATTCTCAAGGCCAAATCGCATCAAATCTGAATCAATTTCCAACACAAATCAATCACGACACAGGGTTTTCTTTCTCCTTGAAAAAGGAAACAAAAATCTTTGTCATTTTTATAAAATATTGAACAGATTTCCCGACTCTTCATTGATCTACAACTTTCCAGAGTCTTTGTCGAAAAACCACTGCAGGTTTGAATAATTTTATTTAGAAACTTTATTCCTTTAATTTAAGAAAGAGCAATTCACAAGAAGGTAGAGGTTTGAATTTCATTAATAATTCATGATATGGGCTAAGATGCAATGTATATGATAAAGAAAACAGATTATTCTAAATTGAAATGATTTTCACAACTTCAGAGCAGATTAAAGACAGACTTGAGTATTGGTTGGGTTGGGTGATAAATGGCTTATTGTTTTTTAAAGATTCTTGAAAAGAAGTTTACATTGGGTAAAAATTTTTAAATTGCTGGGTATAAAATCTATTTTCCTGGGGGCACAAAAATCTATTTGGTATAATATATATATATATATATATATATATATATATATATATATATATATATATAATCTCAAGAATACTCTGTCTGTCTAAGTTAGAGAGAAAGCAAGCAACAATCAAAATATGATAGCTAACTATTGCAATTTTAAGAGCCAACTTTCAGGGGAATATGCATTCATTGCCAAGAAATCAACTTGAATAAAAGTAATTGACAATAGTTTCTTTTGAAAAAAGAAATTATTTACTTTTGAATGCAATTTGGGGAAAAATATTTCTTAGAGAAAAAAGTTTACTGTTAAAGTTAAAAAATCAAAAATGTCTGACCAAAGGCAACAAGCATTTTAGTACCAAGTTCAAATTCTATGACAAGCATTCTTTTAACATTTATTTTAAAATCTTATTTTACATTAATTTTTTCATTTTAACTTCATAAAAATTTTCTTGTTTTTTGAAGTTCTTACAGCATGAAAAAAAAAATTCAATTTGTTTATAAGTAAAATAATAAAAACTTACTTCCTGGGGGTAAATGAGCTTTATTACCAATCAATACAAGTAGATTTCAGATCTGGGGTACAGAAATGAAAAGTCTCCTATCCATTCAACTAATTGATTATAATATAACTGATTTGGACATAAATTTGAACATCTGTGATAACAGGTTTCAAATAAGGCCAATCATTTTTTTTAATCATCCATAGCTGAGTACAATGTACAGAATATTATCAGGACAGTTTTTGATATATCAAACCTCCCAAATGGTATAAACATTGAAAAATGTATTTATTATATTCTTTCAGCTGATGAAATATTCTTGTAATTTCTATTTTAAAATTAATCCTCTGCTTCCCTCCCTTCAATAAAAAGCTAATAATTATGGTAACTTTGCCTTTCCTTAAAGGACTTCAATTCTAAATTCTTTCCTGTCATTGTATCTTATCTAAAACACTGTCGCATATTACCAATGTTATCCATAGTGTCTCCCCCTCCTCCTGTGAAATTAAATTTCATCCTCTAATCTGAATAAACAATTTGACAAAAATTCCTGCCAATGATTCTAAATTTAGTCCACTTTATTTGCAGTAAGTGACTTTTTCTTTTAGCATTCTATACATTAATTCTTTCATCAAACAATTTGAGTCTAGAAAAATGTACAGAGAAGAAAAAAAAAAAGGACTTATTTTAACTGATTAACTGCAGTTGAATGGGATTTTTGTCATTGCACTTCTATGGTTTGCCTGTGAATGATGGAAATTTATGAGTTATTTACAATAGGGAAATGTTGCATCTTGACCAATTAAAAAAAAAAATTATATTTACAATTTTTGTTCAGTAGAAAAAAAATGTAAATGGAAAAAAAAAAATTGAGTACATAGTTGTTGAGGCTCATTACCATAGAATACTGGTAGGTGTAAAGAAAAGAAAATTTAGTATATTTTTAAAAATCTATTACGATGATTGAGAATAAAAATGTCGTTTTTGGCCACACTCATTTCCCTTTATTTCTCCTGCTTTCATTATAATCTTTCCTCTCACTGCTCTGCCATCAAATACTGATAAGAATTATTATTATTATAAATAAGTGAATCTATCTTAAAACTGTAATAATTTGAATATTTCTTTTGTTTTTTTGTTTTTTTCTACCTTGGTTATGATGAATATTTTTGTCATTGTTAGTAAACAAATCAAAGAAATAAACACTCCACTCCCAAGCACCCACATTTTTTTTTCACTTGCACAAATATTATAAGCTATGAGAATTGTTTTCTCATTTGTGTAATATTTTGTGATGTGACTGCAGTGTACAGCATGTATTTTTTTTTTTCTACAAAATAATGCAATACAATATTGTATGTCAAACATGTTTATTTTTGGTCTTTTGTTTTGACGTTGGTCATCATATTCTGGGAATGCAATCTTAAGAAAAAAAAGTTAACAACTTGACTATAATTTGCGGGTGTGTTTTTTTTTTTTTTTTTTTTTTGGCTGATTTAAATTGAGATGAAAAAAAATGTCATTTCAGTGAGTAAAACAAAGGAGGTTGATAAATTAAAATAAACCAATGGAAGCTAACCAGAAGGGAAAAAAAGAATGGGGGGGGGGGGTGTAGAATGCATTTTCTTTGGAACATTTATCTATTCCCTACCATTTTTTTTTTTTTTTTTTTAAATGTTAATACTTAAGAAACTAATCAAATTTGGTAGTTAGAAGGTTATCTGGAATAAGAGAGCTTTCATAAAACCAATTGACCCTGCCACTCAATTCCTTTTCAGGTTTTTGTAAAATTAGTTAAACAAATATATTACAGCAATGAGTGGTACTCTTTAGCAAAGGGTCTTGCCCATTTTTATGATGAAATATTACATAAAATTTTGGACTTACTGCTGAATCTGTTGAAGAAAAAACAAATTTATTTTTCAGCTTAATATAATGATTCACCATTAATTGAACATTATTAACTGAATTTTGATTAGAAATTTTCATTGATCTAACCTCAAAATATCCACTAACTTTTGCAATATTTAATGAAGTTGCAACTGTAGTTATGTGAGATCTGAAACTTCTGTTTGCACAATTTTTTGACAGGTTGAGTTTTAACTGCAATTTAACAGTTCTGTCTTTGCAACTAAGAATTTTTTTTATAGGAAAAGACAACATTATCAGATAAGTCTAAGGTTTGTAAGGCAATTTCTAAAATTTTTTTTTTCAAAATAATACTGCAAAATGCATGATATATGGATGGGATAATAATAAAAAAGTCACACAATTTTTTTTTTTTTTTTTTTTTTAATATAGGTTTCTCTATTTAAACAAACCGTCATCAGGCAAAGGGTGAAGATTTCCACATATTAAAAATAATTCGTTTTTTCTTTGTTTTTTCTTTGTTTTTCGATGTTAAATATTCTTGATATGAGACATTCTCTTTTTTCTTTTTCGTATTAGTGATCCAAATGTCTTTCTTGAACTGGCAGTGAAAAGTTCTGCATGAAGGGCTATAAAACAATTAAGATTGGTTTGAGAAATGGAGTAGTTATCAGCATGCTTTTTAATAAATAAAAACTGCAACTCCAAAAATGTGATTTATGTACTTAAATGCACAAAATGCAAGAAGTCATATATAGGTATCAGTCAACAACTGAACAACAGGGTCTCCCTACACAAAAGCAACATAAAATTACCAGACAACAGAAAACTTTTTGTATTACAACACATCTTCAAATTTAACCAGGAAAAATTTAAAATTATACCAATATATCAAACAGATAATTATTCTTATCTACAAATACAAGAAAAAAACTTCATTAACAAATTTAAACCAGAACTAAATAGATCATAACACCACATGCAAAAGCACACAACATACACATGTAGTGACCAAATACAGTGATCAAACCACTCACATACATGCACACATGCGGGTGTTTGTGGGGCACGAATATGTGTGTGTGTGTATATATATATATATATATATATATATTGACAAAAGCAGGAGAACTACTCACAGGCGCGCACACACAAACCCCATACAACTTAGGAAGTATGTGTGTATGTACTGATTCCTTGTAATGGGACGGTTTGTGTGTGTACAGATATGTGTTCACTAATTCCTCGTAGTGAGAGTGTATGTATGGAGAGGGGATATACACATATATACACGCATGCTGACAAAAGCACATGAAAATAGATCTAGGAACACACGGGTCATTAAAAGATAAGCATGCCAATAACTACTCCATCATTTCTCAAACCAATTGTCATTGTTTTATAACCCTTCATGCAGAACTTTTCACTGCCAGTTCAAGAAAGACATTTGGATCACTAATACAAAAAAAAGAAAATGTCTCATATCAAGAATATTTAACAATGAAAAACAAAGAAAAAAATGAATTATTTTTAATATGTGAAAATCTCCACCCTTTGCCTGATGACGGTCGCAAGACCAGAAACACGTGTAGCAAAATTATGGAAAATAAAGCATATTTTTTTTAAAAATCCACATTACAACCATAAATGTTTGCGGTTTCTCTCTTCTTTTTTTATATATATATATATATATATATAGTGAACATTGAAGTCAACCCTCAGAGGCGACAGGCTGTTTCAGGCCTGGCGATTACGTCTAACATGAAACAGCCTGTCACCTCTGAGAGTTGACTTCAATGTTCACTTTTATATTTACATACAATCTATCTCTGATATTGAGCACTTTATCCCATAAATTTTGCACACCTTAAAACTAATATATATGACAGAGAAGCCCACACTTGGCCAGATGTGCCCCCCTCATGATTCAAAAGGGATTGAGACATGCAAGATCTGGCAAATTTGGTTTCATTGGGCTGTTGCATGCTTGGTCTGTCAATGTCTGCCTCAATTATAAAGCCCCTCTTGCGCTAGTTTGGCTGTTGAGTTCATGTTGGGTTGGTTGCATTCAGTCTGGTCTTTTCTCTAACTACCATGGGAAACCTACAGGTGTTGGAATGCCAAACGGCTTCACTCTTGGGATCACTAGGACAAGTAAGCCCTTTACCATGACCAAATATATATATATATATATATATATATATAATATATATATAACATAGAAGTCAATACTTAGAGGCGTCTAAGTGCGGACTTCTATGTTCACTTTTATATTTACACACGCTCTATCGCTGATATTGAGCACTTTATCCCATAAATATAGCACATCTTAAGACCATATTTCTTCATATAATATTCATATAATATTCATATAATATTCATATGTTATTATTGTTGCTAAAAATAAATATTTGAGAGAGAAATAATAAAGGAAGAAATTCACTACTGAACAAAAAAAATAAAAAGTTACTTGAAATGCTTTTGCTACAAATTTGAAAATAAATCCTCATCCATAAAAAAGTTATGTTACTACAATCAATAAATAAAAGGATAACAATAAAATTATTGATAAATATTAAAAATCTCTGAATGATAAATGATAGGGAAAGAAATCGATGATACTAAACCAATAATCAGAGATAAAGAAAACAAACATGACTCAAAATGCATTTACTACAATTAAAAAAAAATTATGTCCCCTTTCATAAAAAAGAATGTTATGCTTAAATATACACTGGCATGAATAATTCCATAAGTAATTCTTAAATACAATGCATTAAATGTTCCTAATATAACAATTCCTAGTGATAATAGACTTTCTTAATAAAGTAAACTTATTGAAACACTTATTTAAAAAAAAAAAAAAAACAACAATAAGCGATATCTACATTGACTTCAAGTATTTTAATAATATAGTAAATGCATAAAAATATAACAAAATTGTAATATAAAAAACAAAGAAAAATATAAGAAAAAATTGCCTTTTTGAAATATGACATAGCTTCCTTTGAGCCATGAAAAAACACATCTTTTCACTATGACAACAGCATCTGTAATTCTAAAAGGGTACACTTTTAGAATTATTTGTAATAGAAATTTTAGTCTTATTTCATATTGAGCACTGTTTAATTACTACCAGTACTAAATATATATTTTCACTCACTCTCTTTAAAACTATTCACCAAGGAGCCTGTTTTTTCTGTATTCTATTATTTATAAGTTCATTTTAGTCTAATTTATTGAAAAAAGTATTTGAAATTATCAAGAGCAAGTTCAATTTTTTTTTTTATAAACAAAAATCTGTAAAGCTACTTTTGCCAGATTCCACTTGTTCATTGATATAGTTGGCTTTTCTTTTCTCTCCAGGTGATCTAGAAAATCCAATGATGCCTAAGGCTGGGATTCAGTAATTTGCTAATTACTCATTACCACTAAAATAATAACAATCTGTATATTGTATACAGACTTTTTTTTATATATTCAAACTATTCACACTGGCTAAGACAAATGACAATAGGATTTATATGAGCTTTTTTTTTTTCCCTCTCTCAAACCAAGGCCAAAAGAAGATATTAGTATAATCATCTTAAGCTGTCAATAATTAATCTCCATTTGGTAAGATTACTTACATCACGATAGTTTCCATTAATACAATATTGATATTTTTGATTTTTTTTTCTATCATTTGGGGAGTGGTGGGGTAGTAGCAAGCTAAAATGAAAATGTTTTAAACACTTTTTATGTCCAATCACATCATTTTTATTTTTGTTAATCTAAAATTACCTTTAAGTATAATTTAAAAAAAAAAAAAAATCTTTGCACTTTATAATTCTATTTGCATTTTGAGTGATTTTTTTCTTCCCAGTTTTATTAAAACTGCTTCAAAAATGTGAGTAAAAAAAAAAAAAATTTCTTTCAAGAAATTAGAGTATACTCTAATTGAGCCTCATGGATAAGAGACTTGATTTCTAATGGCAGTTTGTTTCTAGATTTGCAATGATTTTAATATGAAAAACATCTCGTGTCTTTGTTCCCAGAAAATTAGAAAGTTTTGGGTTCACTCCTGGAAAAGAGAAAACAAAAATCAGAAGAAAAGAAAATACTATTTGAAACCCTTTAACATGGTAAAGAATGGCATGTCTTTAAAGTTAGACATTCTGATGCAAGCAGCAGTACTTTACAGTAATTAGTGAAATTTATGATGGTTATTTACTAAAATATTAATGTAAATATCTTGCTGTGACAATATTTATGTAAAGCATTACAATCTCAATTTTCTGTAGACTGATAGGCTTTTCTCACCAGATTTTGATTTCACTGCTACACACTTAAGGAAAGGTGTAAATCAGGCTTTAAAGATATTTTTAACATTCAATGTAACGTCCCTTAATATTACTTTTTTTTTAACTTGGAATCAAAAGTCCTTAACCCCCTGATAAAATGACCCATTTGATTAAAAATTTAAATCCTACTTGAAGTCAACATCATATATTTAAGCTTTTGCAAAAAGATTTTTTTTTAGTTTCCTTTCAAATTTAATATCCTCTTGCCATTTTTTCAAGTAATCTCAAATCCTGGCTCAAAATTGAATGAAATTAGAATTGACTTTAAACTTAAGTATTTAACTTTTTGGTAATTTGCTTTATGGAATGTAAAAAGCTTCAAAACCCAAAAGCAGGTCTTAACTCTCAAGAGAGTACAGTTGAAAAAAAAAAAAAATCTCAGAACTGTTCATAATCATTTAACTTTTACATATGAAAATTATATATATAAAAATTATTTTTAAAAAAATATGATTCCTTCACTACATAAGAATTCTCATGTTTCAAAAACAAGAGCCAAAAACCTCATTATAATTACTGAAATTAAATTGAATTAAAGTATCAAGCCCTGTTTCATCCTCAAGTGAAAATTTAGACTTCTGTATGGAGCACTGTTTTTTAAAAATAAAAACAAAAATACTAAAGAACTCCGAATTATTTACCTAACGTGTTCTTTCCCATTTTTCTACATATTTGCACACACACACACACATATATATATATATATAATTTTCTACCTTGTAGATAGCAGAATACTTTTTTTTTCCCCCGCCTCAAATCTAGTAAATACAAACAAGCAATGAGATGTCAAAACTTTCCACAGAATACTGCAAATAATTTTTAGATTATGGAACTGTGCATGTGTAATAATGTTCTTTTTTTATCGCATTGTAACCAATTCTTCTGCTGATGTAGGATGTATGGCTACAGTTTGGTCAAATTGTGCCTTTGTAGCCCCCATCTTTACTGCAACTGCAAAGCCCTGCAACATTTCATCACTGGCCAAGCCAACTATATGTAGGCCAATTACCTGAGAAGAAAAAAAATACATAGATATATGGGAAAATAATATAATTTTAGGAAAATCTATCACAAAGTGGAAATACTTTTTCATGTGACACGCTTAGTCATTTAGGACTTCATCAAACTCAAGTGATGTTTATGTTGATGTAATTACATATGCACATGAGGAGGGGGTGGATAGTGAAATTTTTTTTTCTTTTTTTTCAAAGAAGTGTTTGGGTTCTAGCCTATTTCATGGGCAGGATTTAGAGACAGCAATAAATGACTGGGAAGTCTGGTGTAGTGTTGTGGACTCCATCATCTCGACTGTGGTCGACACATGATGATTTCATTTAGTTTTTTTTTTATCACTTGTTATTAAATGCCCCACATTGTGATAATAGAAGATTGGCAAAGTAAAGTGAAATTTAAGAGCCTGGGCATAAATTCACTGTGGATGATCTAGCGATTACAGCACTTCCTATACATTTGTGTCTTAGTAAATTGCTTTCTCTTTTAATTAAAAAAATTTTTTAACTCAACTTTATGTTCAGACCCATTATGGTGAGCAACTACTGCCTTTTAGTATATGGTTTTGTAAAAGATCCCTTTTGTGTTCATATTATATTTTATTTAAATTCCTTGAGATTTTTTCAATGTATTCTTTGTGGCAATTATTACAAGTGACAGAGTAAATATCTCCTTAAAGTTTTAGCTTAGTATTTTGTTTTGTATTAAGTCTTATTCTTTTAGAATTAATTGTAACAATCCTTATGCTAAGCTTGGATAAATTCTCCTTAATTGTCGTTGTGATAAAGTTGGTGGATAGAATAATATATTTTGACTTGTTTGTTTGTGTTTTATGGCATATCAACCTTGTTGGGTTATTTAATGCAAATAATAGATATCCGGGCCTTGATAACTAGATAGATGCCTTGTCATTCATACTTCGATATAAAAATATATATGTTGATATTTACACCTTGACAATCAGATAGCTTGATAATCACACTTCGACATATAGATAGATATTCTGGCCTTAGAGGCTCTTGCAAGTACTTTAGCAGAGCTTAATTGTAGCATTGGGTTAAGTTATAAAAAGGAAAAAAAAAAAATTTTTTTTTTCTTAAATTTTGTTATGGGTGCCAATTTCTGAAAGGAAACTGTATATCGTTGGTGTCTGTCTCTTCAAAGATTCTTTTGAGACTCTTATGGTTATAATATTTTCATCTTATTTTGGAGTTGGTTTTGCACTTCAACATGAAGTGCTCCACTGTGAGTCTGCTTCCAAAGGAGCATTTTGGAGGATCCATCCTCTTCAGCATGTAAGAGTCAAGTTTGAATGTCTTATGCGTAGTCTGGTCATAAAAACTTGTTTTCTTCGGGTATCATCTGAGTCCCTTTTCCATTGTTTTATTGTAGGTTTTATTTGATGGAGTTTATTTTTGGTTTGGTTTTCCCATATTTTCTACCATTTCTCCTTGATGAGTTTGTTTATTTGAGGTTTCAAATCTGTCTATGGTATTTTTATGTTTTTGTCTATATTCATTTTTAGTGAGGATTTGGCTGCTGTGTCCACTTTGTCTCCTCCTTTGATTCCAATGTAGCTCAGGATCCAGCAGAGAACAATATTCTTCTCTTCCATATAAAATAGTTTGTGGAGGATGTTATTAATTTGTGGGTTATCCAGTTTTTTTCCCTTTCAGTGATATTAGTACGGATATAGAATCGGAGAGAATTATAAAGTTTTTTTAGGGCGCTTCCTGAGATTACGTCTAGAGCAAGGCTGATTGCATGTGCCTCTGCAGTGAAGATTGAGCTTCCTATTGCGAGGTGTTTCTTTTTAGTGATTTGTTTGTTTATTGCTGCACATCCTACTTTATTTCCACTTTTTGATCCATCTGTGTATATTTTACAGTAGTTAGGAAATTTTTCCATTAATTTAAGTAAAATTTTCTGGTATATATATATATATATATATAAAACCAGCGTAGTCAAGTTTTGATTGGAGTAAAGATCTATAAAGTTTAATTAGGGTTTGTTTGTTTGCTCCCTATTCATTGTTGTAGAACTTTGTTGCATTTTGTTTACAGATATTTCAAATGGGGAATGAAAGTGAGTCTTCTGTCAAATTACTCTGAGAAATTCGTGTTGATTCACTACTGGAATTTCAGTTCCATTTAGTTTCAAACATGGGTCGTTGTGGAACTTTCTTAGTTTACAAAAATGGATGCATTTGTTTTTGTTTCTGAAAAAGTGAAACCATTTTTTGTGACCCATTTTTGTATTGCATTAATACATTGCTGAAGTTGCCTTTCAATTTTATTCATATATCGAGATTTATATATAATAAAGTCATCAACGTAGAGGGAGTATCTGACTCCTGGACTTAGGGTTTTTGTTATGGAGTTTATCTTTATGCAAAAAAGGGTCACTTGAAGAATGCTTCCCTGAGGGACTCCTTCCTCTTGTCCTTGTGTATCTGAAAGTATGTTGCCTATTCGTACTTGAAATTTTCGATTTCGTAAGAAATTGCTGATGTATTGTTAATCTGCCTCTTAGGCCTAGATCGTATAAATCTTTTAGGATGCCATACCTCCATGTGGTATCATATGCTTTTTCCAGGTCAAAGAACACTGCTATTAGATGTTCTTTTTGGATAAAAGCTTCTCTGACAAAGGTTTCTAGCCGAACCAAATGGTCTATGGTACTTTTCTTTTTTCTGAAAGTACATTGATAATCACTGATTAAGTTGCTTTTTTCTAGATACCAAGTTAGTCTGTTATTAACCTCCTTTCCATTGTTTTGCTGAGGCAGCTTGTTAGCACTATTGGCCTGTAGTTTCCTGGCTCTGAATCGTCTTTGCTGGGTTTCAGGATGGGAATGATAATAGATTGTCTCCACAGCTCTGGAAAGTGTTTTTTTTGTCCATATGTTGTTCAGCAGATTTAGCAGTAGTTGAAATGATTTGTTTGGTAGCTTTTTTATGAATTGATAATGGACATTGTCTGGTTCTACTGCCATATTGTTAGCTTATTTAAAGATTCCTTTAATTCCTCTATTGAAAAAAGGATGGTTGTAGCTTTCGTCTTTGTTGGATTTGAAATTTAGTCTTTGCTTTTCAGCATTTTGTTTAACTTTGATGAATTTTTGGTTTCCATTTGTGGCTGATGAGTTTTTTGAGAAAGTAGTTTCAAATTCGTCAGCAATGTCTTTTTCCTGGGTTATTTTGTTGTTATTTTTGGTGAGGTGTTTTATTGCATTAGAGAGGTATTTGCCAGCTATCTTCCTAACCATGTTCCATACAGTTTTTGTTTTTGTCACAGAGTTCAGTTTGTTGACATAATTTTTCCAGCTTTCATGTTTGCTGTCTTTTATTATTTTTTGGGTTTTAACTGTAGTTTTTTGAATTATAGCATGTTTTCAGTTGTAGGCTCTTTTTTTAAAGTCTCTTGAAACTTTTCTTCTAAGTCTGATAGATGTTTTACACTCATCGTTAAACCAGGGTCTATTTCGGTTCTTTTTGATTTTGCTTTTTGGGATGGATTTCTTTGCAATGGAAATCAGGGTTTCTGTAAATTGGGTTATGCTAGTTATGCCTGATCATTCTTTTAGTTTTTCGGATGATAGTTTTTAGATATTCTTCCCAATTTGCTTTATTCAAATTCCACCGTTGGGATTTTTTGTTAGTTTGTTCTGAATTTTGTAGACAGATTGGGTAACGGTCGCTGCCATATGTGTCTGGCAGTACTTTCCAGGAGAAATCCAGAAATATAGATGGGTCACATAGGGATAGATCTATTGCGAATTGGTTGCCTGAAAAGGGGCAGACGTAAATCGGAGATTTGTCGTTGAATATGCATAAGTTGTTTTCTATAAATGATTCCATGTTTTTCCCTTTTTTGTTTGTATTTTTACATCCCCACATAGTGCTATGACAGTTGAAATCCCCAATTAATATAAAGTGGGTGTAAAGTTGGTTTGTAATTTCCTGTAATTCCGTTTCATTCATCTCTTCATCTGGTGGGATATACACTGAACAAATGCTAAAGTTTTTAATATAATTATATTGTTGGTAGTATTTTATATTTATTTATTGTTATTCTTTAAGGTTTCCTGAAGACATATTATAGCTGGGTTTAGGTCTGTAATTAGTAACAGCAGTTCATTTATATTTGCCTTCACTTCTCTGAAGTTCCATTTGTAGAATTTTGTGTGATCTTGTGTTCATTATGTTTTGGGGTTTTTTTTTTATGATAAATCCATCTCTTCAAGGGATGATAGGGTATTCTCAGTTGTCATGTTGCTAGGGTTTGTGTTTTGTTTCTTTTTTTCTGGGGAGGATTTTGTTTGGTTTTTTGATCTGTTCTTGGTAGTTGATCATTGGCTTGGCTGGCTTTTCTTATGAGTTTGTGTATCTTTTTGAGTCGCATTTTTTCCATGGCATGTTCTTTTCAAGAGTTCAGTTGTGGTCGTGTTTTCTGATTGTTCTTGTTCTATTTTGTTGAGAAGCAAAGATCTGTTTTGAGTTTTCAGATTGTTTGTTGTAGATTCTTTGTCTTAGTTTTGCAGGTCTGTTTGGCTTCTGCTGAGGCTTTTGGTTTCCTCTTTTTGAGTTTGTTTTGTGATATTTGATGTGGAGTGTTGTTCAGTTGTTTTTTTGGTTATTTTTACCTGTTGTCATCATTTCAGGTTTGAGTATTATGCTTAGTTCAGTAAGTAAAATTCTCAGGTTATCTATTGAGGTTGAGATTTCTTCAGATTTGTAGTTAGTTTTTTCTGTTGTTTCTTTTTTTTTTTTTTTTTTTTTTTTGGATATGCAGAATGTTTATTTTCTGAGGCCAGGCATATGCTATTGTGGGTGTCTGTGTTTTGACAATTTTTCTTGCTTCAAAGAAAGATATTTCATGAATATTTTGTTTTGTTGATTTCCTTTTCTTTCTACCATACTTTACATTCTCTTGAGCCTGCAGTGTGCTCCTCTTTGCAGTTTGGACACCTAAGTCCTTCCCTGCAATCTTCTGGATGTTCAGTCTCTGTATTTCCACATCTTCTACACACTGGATCTCTAGTACAAGTTTCTTTTTGGTGTCCGTATCTTTGGCATTGGTAACACCTAAGTGGCATTGGTATGTAGGTCTCCACTTTTGCTATTGAATATCCAATTCTTATGTCCCTGGGTATTACGGGGGGAGTTAAAGGTTAATATATATGTGTTGGTATATATAAGTATACCATTTTTTATAATAGTTATTCTTTTGACATCTTTTACTTGTTGATTTTTTAGGTTTGTTTTTATCTCTTCCAGGGTGAATAGTGAGAGTTCATGGCTTCTCACTACTCCTGTGGATGAAGTTAGGGTTTCGTGTAGGTATGTTTTGATTTTTATCTTGTCAAAGGTTGTCCAGTTTAATATTTTTTTGCGTGTCTATTTTTGGATATTTTGATTAGTATTGTTCCATTCTTCATTTTTTTCACAGATTCTGGTTTTTGGATGTCGGTTGAGATAATTTTCTCTATTTTAAAAGGAGATATTTTGGTAAGAGGAGTATTTTCAATTGAATTGATGATGTGTTAGTTCATGCCCTGACTTGTTGTCTGAGCTTGATATGGGGTCTTTTTGTTGGTTTTTTGTTGCCATGCGGGTTTGTTTTTATCTTCACCTCTTTTGCTCCCCACCCTCCTCCCGGCAGTGGGAGATATTAAGGGGGGAAGCCCATTCACCCTATTTTCTCAGGGATACAAAAGAGGTATACTCATATTAGTAGTATTTTTGCCAGCATTTCCAGTATTTGTTTTCTTACACCTGTTTTTATGAAAACTTTTATTTACTCCTTCATATGGCTGATTTGATTGACCCTTGCCCACCGCCTTCTGACACTTATTTAGGGAATATCACTTTGTTTTGAAATAGAGTTTGAAAGATATTTATTTTGTGAGGATAGGTGTTAGGGCTTGACGTGACTAGCCGATTGGTTGGATTAGGCCTCTCTGACCTCCCATCTAGCCCAGATAAAGTCTAAAGCGGTGTGTTTGCAGGGTCGTGATAACTTTTCACCTGGGTCACGACCTACTCAACCACCAGGATCCCGTCCCCAGGCAACACGGGTTGCCAACTATGGCCTACAGGTGGCCCTGTTGAGGGACTTTTACCCTCTGCAGGGGTGCAGTTGACATATTTTGAAGCCCCGCTGACAGGGCTGAATATATTTTGATTTGTTGGCTTTGTCAGAATGGTCCACTCCATTTTTAAATATTTTATGAGTTTTGCATTCAGTATGAGATAATTACAGTATTGGAGTAATAAAAAAGTATCAATGTATTTCTTCTCTTCATATAAATATTGAGGCCTACAAATTCTGAGTCTGATTAAATAGAATCAAAGAAAAACAAAACTAAATGAACTCAGCTACACTATATATATATATATATATATATACCTAAACACATATTTCTTTAAAAAAAATTAGTGTCACCTCTCCTTCATGCACATGTGTAATCACATCAAATGTAAAATCATATGTTTTTCCACTTTGTCATAAAATTTTCTAAAACACAGACATTTTTTAACAAGTGGAAGACTAGCATTAACCATTAAGATTGTAGTGATTGAGGGAAACATCCTATTGAGAGTTGGTTCCAGGAAAACTTCTTACCAATGGGATATGGAAGGAATTTTGGCTGACAAAGTACTGTGATTCAGCTTTTTATATATTTTTTCTTATGTTTGTACAAGTGTGTAAAAACTGCCTAAAAGTTCTATATATCTGAGTACTTTTGGCTATTCTTTTAGCCATTATGAAGGGCATTTTTATTTTTAATATACATATTTTTTTTTTAAGCATGTGTCTAAAGTTATAGCATTCTCAACACATTGTGGCCATGTTCATTATTTATTATTAGGGTTTCTATAATTTTCATCTTTTTTTTTTACATATGGATTAGGTTATGCTTGCATTTTCTACTAGTATGTTTCAGATAGTCTGGTAATTTTTTGTGTGTGTTTAAATGAGTCCTAATAGAGCTATGGTCAGATAGGTGTAATGTAAGTTGTCTGGATAGGCATATAGTATTATGACCAATAAAATTAGTTATGAATTTGGTTTGATCAGGGACATAGTTCCATTAGTTACTTTAGAAAGAAATAGTCTAATCTGGTGGTTGATGAGGTAGTTAGGAAAATCATTGTTAACTAGCATCTATTTTACATTATTGAATTTTTTTTTAGGAAAAAGTGGACAAGAGGATGGATTCTTGTGAGCTCTCTTTTTATATCTAAGTGGATATTCACTCTTAAAATCAAGGTGGCAATAGTTTCTGCTAGTGGGTTTTTTTATAATGAAGTGGTGAATGTGTTATTACTGTATTCTATAAGAGTGTCTAAGAATGGGAGTTTATTCTTTTGACTAAGTTCATATGTAAAGAAGAACAGTTTTTTCAAATGTGGTTTTGAGATTATCGATTTCTGGTTTGATTTTTGCTAAAAGAAAAATACCATCTACACAGCAGACATATGTTTTGGATTTAGTAACTTGTAACTACTACATGTCCCACGTAGAAAACACGATATTTAAAAAAAGTAACTAAACCCAAAATATATGTCCGCTATGTAGATTTAGCAAAAAATAAACAAGTAATTAATAATCTTAAAGCCACATTTGAAAAGAAACTTAACTTTACCTATTAAGTGAGTCAAAAAATAAACTCCCATTCTTAGATGTTCTTGTAGAATACTGTAATAAGTTTTTCTTAAAAATATCATAAATAAAAAAGAAAAACCAAAACTCAATAAAATTAACTATGAACATGGCCACAATGTGCTGACTGTGTTCAGAAAGTAAAACATTCCTAGAACTTTAGATACAAGCATAAAAAAAAACCCCAACATATTTTCTTTAAAAAATAAAAAAAATCGTCTTTGATAATAGCTAAAAGTATAGCCAAAAGCATTTGGATATGTTAAACTTTTAGACACTTTTTATGTCTAGAAAACAAGAAAAATTAAATAAAAAGCTTAATTAAGTGTACTTTGTCATTCATCTTTAATGAAACATGCATAAAAGAGGGATTACTGTCTAAATACACATACACACACCCATATATATATATATATATATATATATATATATAGTTGTAGAGTGGATAAATGAAACGGCCAAATATAAGCAGGTGTGTGCTGGTGTGCATACACAGGAAAGCAAATAAATGTTAAATTTATGCATGAGGTGTAAATGTAATAGTGCTCAATACTGTTATACAGAGCAAAGATATGTATTAATTAATACTTATACATGTACCTACGTTTTTATATATATATATATATATATATATACACACACACACTTTTAATAATAAACAGACATTTTCTCCCCCTCTCACCATTTGGTCCAACTCAACTAATGTTCTTTTTCTTTTTAAAACAGATGAAAATACCTGAGAAGAGTGTTGTTGTAACAGAGACTCTGTCCAATCATATCACTTTTGGTAATTTGTTAAACTAAATCCACTTCAGTACAAAGTTGGATTTTTGTGAAGCACCAATTGACTAGATTTACATAATGTGCCGGTTGTAGATTACTAAAAAAAAAAATCAGTGTTTTTTTTCATAGAGATCATTAAGGCCTTTTTATTTTGTTTGTCCACAACCAACTCTGCTGAATATTTGGCCCTTTTAAGTAAAGGGCTTGTGTTGATTGGAAGGACAATTCTGACCAAGTAATTACACTTGCAATGATAGAGCAAAGTTAATTACATTCAAGAACTATAATCCTGGAAGTTATGTGAAATTATTTTTTTTTTTTATTTGATTGTTAATCAAACAGTCACAGTGTCAAATGGTGAGAGAAATGTTGAATTCAAGAAGAATTCTTACTAGGAATTTAAAAAATTAAATCTCTGAAACAATTCTTGAAAACCTGATAAGTTTTTCTTGAATGTTACTGCAATCCTTCCTGTTGCTATTTTTAGCAACAACTTTGCATTTTTATTTTCTCTCTAACTGAATTTTCTAGTAAGAAAATAATCACTCACATTATATATGTGTTTCATTAAAGATGACAGCTCATAGATAGGGATCTGTCTATCAAAATTCTTGAATGACATCATAACTCTATACTAAACCCAGGTATGATGGTATTTATCAATCCAGGTGATCGAATGTTACAATGAATTCCTCCAAAAATTTCAAAAAACTACTAAACCAAACCAGGGTATGATAGCGTCACTTGACATCAAAAATTTATTTACAAACGTCCCAGTCAATCAAATTATTGACTCTATTCCTTTGCCATCCATCAAACTATTTATTCACTTATACTCAAAAAATTACTACACACATGCAGAACCAAAGTCCCTTTTTATGACCATAATGGTATTAGTATGGGAAATCCACTTGGTCCATGCTTCTCCAAATATTACATGTCCCATGTAGAAAATATGATATTTAAACAGGTCTGTAAACCTAAAATATATGTCCTCTATATAGAAGATATTTTTATTTTAGCAAATAACACTAAAGAAATAGATACTCTCAAAACTAAATTTGAACTTAGTCAAAAAAATAAACTTGAATTCTTAGACGTTCTTGCCAAATACAGCAACACTTTTATCACTTCATTATATAAAAAACCCACTAGCAGAAACTCTTGCCACTTTAAAAGTGAATGCCCACTCAGATAGAAAATAGCAGTGATAAAGAACTTCCTAAAAAGTGCACACCAGAATTCATCCTCTCGACTACTCTTCCTTAAAGAACCCAATAACGTAAAACACGCTAGTTAACAATGGCTTCCCTAACGACCAAATTAGACTATTTCTTCCCAAAGTAAATAACACTGATAGTGAATACACAGTCAAAAATAACAAATATATTCTACAAACGCCAAATGCACATCACCTACAAACAAGATGAATCTTCACTTGGAAATATCATAAAGATATACACTACCCCAATTGAGCCAAAAAAAAAAGAGAAATAAAATTAATTATCTACGACAAAAAATTTAAAACAGCTAACCTTATATTAAAAAATAACACACCATCAAAATTACAATGAATGAACATTATAAGTTCAAATGCCCCTTAAGGAACTGTGTTCCTGATCAAACTGAATTCATAAATAATTACATCAGTCACACGAATACATGCCTATCCAGACGCCTTACATTACACCTATCTGACCACAGCTCTATTAGAATCCATTTAAACACATGCACAAAACTAGTAGGAAATACAAACGTAATAACCTCATCTACATGTAAAAAAAAAAAAAAAAGATTAAAAATAATGGAAGCCTTCATAAAAAAGAAAAAGCCAATACTTAATAATATTAACTACAAACACAACCACAATGTGCTAAATGTGTTTGGAAAATAAAACATCCCTATAACTCTAGATACATACACACAACCTATACACCCAATTAAAAAGTAAAAATTAAATTCATCTTTGATAATGGCTGAAAGTATAACCAAAAGTGCTTGGAATTACAGAACATTTCGACAGTTTCTATATACTCTGTGTCTGGAAAAAAGAAAACATTTGAATACAAGAAAAATTAAATAAAAAGCTTAATTATAGTATCTTGCTTGTCATCTTTAATGAAACACTGCTGCCTGAATACACTTTTATTCATATATATATATATATATATATATATATATATATATATATACAGGGTGCTCCAAAAGAAATTGCCTCCAGTTCATTTTTGAGGCGAGTACTCTTTATTTTACATATTGACTGGAATACAGCTTATCACCACTACTGAAACAAATTACCCCACCTCCTCTGTTTGGTCTCCAAGAACATTGATGAATGTCAATGGGTGCAACTCCCCCCCCCCCACACACACACAGTGGAATTTAATTCATGTCAGATGCCATACTGCTATTTGCAAGAAGGCAAAAGAAAAAAATGTTATTGGCAGGAAGGTTCAATATCTACTACCATAGCCTGCAAGAGGTGGGGGGGCTGTGCAGTGGGGTTAGGTGGGAGGGGATCCACAGGTACAGACTAATGCTATGCACAAATACACACACTTTATATATATCTTCAATTAATATATAGAGAAAACTTGTGTAAATAATTTGCAATCAGTTTGCAGAATTTGGTTTTAATGGCTGATGATTTTATAACATATTTCATTAAATGGTAAAGCACTGCTGGTTGGACATGGACACTCTAGATTTTTTTCTTTTTTAGTCCCTACATATTTCATAAAATCCAGCCAACAAGCTAAAGAGAATATTTATCTGTTGAATAAATATGGAAAAATAGTGCTGTAAAGAATTTGATGATTGAAGCATTACAATTCTATTTAATTGTATAAAAATGATCTTTCTACAATATGGAAGTGAGTGGAAGATTTCCAAGTATATAGCGGATCAATTTAAAAAATAATAATAATAATTACTTACTTTCTCTTCTGGCAGTAGACAAACTAATTTCATGTGGCATTTCTCTTTCCATTCAGTAATAGCAAAGTACATTGGTGTAAAAGTAGAACGGTAAACCTTGATGTTCTTTTTGCCATATTCTCTTTCAGCTTCCTCTACAAACGAAAGTTCTTGTTAAAAAAACAATCTGTCAAGAATGTAAAGATTTTGTTATCACAGCCTGATAATTAAAAGCTCAATTCTTAGTCAACTATTTTGTGCATTAAACAATTAACAAGATCTGAAGAGATTTGGAATTGGCAACTTTTTTCTTTAATATAACCACAAAGAAAAAAAAATGTGCCATGAATATTTCTAATAGTTAAAAGAAAACTGAGAAGGAGACATTTTAATATAAACTTGGAAAACTAAATCAGTATATTCTGTTTATATAATGAGGTTTGTGGGCGATTATCATAGGACCTTTTTTTAACTGATAATATTGGAGCTTAGAAGCAAAACAAGACTCCAATGGAAAAGTATGCCCAAAACGGCCAGTGAAAACATAAACAAAAAAAAAAAAAAACAATGTTTACATTTTAACTATTAATTTTGAATCCTAATTAGGATAGAAATGACATTCTCATTTTTTCCCATAAAAATTTGCATGATGCAATGGAGTCTCAAAATAACCAAAGTTCTACTGCACAGTACATAAAGCCAGACTGGCAAAAGACACACAAAATGTTAAAAGAAAAGTTAATTCAAATATTTAAAGACATTTTTCTGACCTTGTGAAAGTCCCACAGTTCCTACTGGAGGATGTGAAAAAATAACAGTTGGAATGTCCTTGTAGTCCATCTTGAGGTTTTTTTTGTCATCATCAAAAACTCGATGGGCTAAACAGCGGCCTGCTGCAATAGCAACTGAAATAGCAAAGGTTGAATATGTGTACAAAATTCTGTAACCAAAGAAAATGAATTTCCTGAAAAACAAATGTTTATGAATGCAGAACTGTTTTATAATAATGGGTCTTAACAGGAGGAAAAAAAAATTAGGGGAATTCTCAATAGGTTTTTTTTAAAGTATGAAAATTAACCTATATAAGAAAGCTACAACTTAACTCAATACCAAATGAATGAAAACCAAACAAAAAAATTCAAAAGTAAAATATCTATTTTTCTTTATTAAGGGTTGAATTAAAAAAAAAAATACTGATATTTTGTTTTGAAAATTGCTCATTACAGTAGTTTCTAATTTTAAATTCATAAATTATTTTGTTACATGATTAGCCATTTTTAAACAGTCAAATTTCTTAAAAGATTTTGCTGCTTTCTTCTGATCATTATAAGACAATTTAAGTACTGAACAAGTTTTAAAATTATGATAATTTTACGAGAAATAAGAAAATACATTTTCTTTTTAATATTTCTTCACTATTTGAAAATTCCTTTTTTCTTTTTTAATATCCTGGTAGTAAAAGAAAAGTGCCGATAACAATCCTTTAATTTCTAATCTATGAACAAAATGTTGAAATTTCATTCTGAATTAATTATTGATTTGAAAATTTCTTGTTTTACTCTGACAATACAATTACAGGTTGAGGTTTGAAATAACAAGAGAAAAAAATAAAACAACAAAATATTTTATTCTCAGAAATGATTTTTTTTTTTTATTACCAAACAAGTTAGAAGTGACGAGTCAGCATTTTAAGATTATCCACAAGAAAATTTCTGAAAATGCTCAAATGACATCAAAATACAAAAGGAACATCTAAATGGTATTAACAAAAAAATTTAAAGATTAGGTTAAATTATTTTGAGACATTTGTTACATTTTGGAGGTGGGGAAAGTACACTTAGATCATTTCTTTATCAATCTATTAGACTGTTTGAATTTCTAGAATGAGGAGTTATCATTATTTACATTTGGACTAATGCTCTCATCTTTGGCTGTTTCTGCAGCTGTGCCCTTCGACCTTCATCAGATGCTTGTGGGTTTGAGTAACCTTAAAGGAATTTTGAGCTAAAGCCTATGGAAGGCTTTTTTTTTAGTATTGTTGAGTAATTGCTTGCTGTTTCCACTGAGTCTAAGGTGCTACTACCTGGCCTATGGTTGTACTAAACAAACACTTTATCCACTATGCTAGTGAGCCTTTGGAATTTAAAGAAAAATAAAAAGCCATAAAAAGTATTCTCAAGAACTATTTACAATATTGAAGTTTTGGAAGAATACAAAAGTAAATCAGCTGACAAAGCAACTAACATCTTTCTTAAACAATAATTTATTCAATACAATGAGTGAAAAGGAAACAAAAAAACAAGAACAATATACCCACCTCTATAAGATGGAGAGTTATGGTCTACTAGACTCTCCCAAAAATCACATAAAGATCAACCAACTCTTTATCTTTGGGAAGGTCAGCATCTGTCTACAGAATGTTGAACTAATAGAATCTTTGTTTGGTGGGGAGAGAAATGATAAATTCCTTCCAAAGGTGAACAATCAAAATTTTGTCATCATTCAGGTGAAAAATTGAATTTTTAAATTCTATTGAAAGATGAAAATGAAATCTTACCTGGAGTAAGGAGAAACTTGCCACAGACATCACCCAATGCATAAATATTTGGGGCTTTTGTATTCTGATACTCATCAACAATAATGTGTCCCTTGGAGTCACATTCAACATTCTACAAAGAAAATATTTAACTGGTACATCAACATCTATACGAGTCAAAGAGCACTAAGCATAATTTATTTTAATGATAAACTTGTAGAATTTACAAATGATTATAATGTATGGCTACCCTTTTCAAAATGAGAAAAGTGATAGTTTAGTTAAAACTTCTACAGGAGTCATTAATATTGAACAGTTTGTGTGTGTGTAAAAATTTCAGATACAGTATATCTGTAAAAGGACAATATGAATAAAGACAAAAAGAAAACTTATCTTAGCCAACATGTTTTGTACTCTGATGGATATTATCATGGCAAATGTAAGGATTTTTATTTTGTGACAAGTATTTATATACAAAAGCAAAAATGTTATCAGTTTTTTTAAATATTTTTTTTTCTTTTTTAACACTCATAAAAAAAATTTTGAAGAACAAATATTTTTGCACTTGCATATAAATACTTATCACAAAATAAAATCCTTACATTTGCCATGATAACATCCATCAGAGTACAAAACATGTTGGCTAAGATAAGTTACATTTGCTTTGAAAAAGTCCCTCAGAAGACAAAATGTGTGTCGGCTAAGATAAGTTTTCCTTTTATCATTATTCACACACACAGTGTGCGATGGATAAATTGTCATCTGGATTATGCAAAAATGAAAATAACACTTACATCTCGTTTTAACAGATATATCAACCAAAATTACACAAAAATATCTTGAAATACTAAACAGTAAATTTATTCAATAAAATCACCATTGGCTTCAACCTGTAACTCTTCTGGATGGTCTCCTTGTTGATGAATGCTGCCATAATACTTGCCTTCAGGTCATCTTTGGTGTTACGAGGAGTTTTATTGGTCTCTCGCTCAACTGCGCCCCACACATAATAATCAGTCTGGAGAGTTAGGTGGCCAGATGTAAGCGGTAATGTGGTCGCAGAAATTGTCTGACAGCTATGACTAAGTTCTCTTGTGTGGCATGGTGCAGAGTCCTGTTGCCAGACATAAGGGTCTTCCATTAGCCACGATCTTGACGCAGGGCAACACTACTGCATCACCATTAAACACACTGAAATGTTTGTATTGGAGCTTTCGGCACAAATGCCAAGCAGTACAGCATGCCATTTCCAAATTTCTGGTGGAGTGAATTGTGTCATGGTGCCCAACTGACCCTACCTTTCAGTGCAGTCAACAAAATCAAAAACAAACAATGCACATACTCGAAAATAAAACTATAAAATGGCAACAATTTACCCATCACACCCCATATGTGTGTCTGTGTATATATATTAAGAATTTTAAAAGGGCTACAAAATTTAATAATTGTAATTAAAATGGGCATATTAAAATCAGAAAACAATAAAGAATAACAAAATGTTTATATTTACCATAAAGAGTTTTTTTTGTTTTTTTTTTAAATCTTTTCAACTTAATCACCATAATAATAATGCCACTAAGACACAAGGGGTTACTGGGAGTGAAAGAGGATGAGAAGACTTTAGGAAAAGGAACCGGAAACCCAATCATAAACAGGAAACAAGGGATAAACCTCTACTCCTGTTCAAAAGATAGGTTTGCCTATGGTCCAGTTTCCCTAACTGGTTTTCATTCCTCTCTTGAAGACTGAAAAATGTGCACAGTCAATAAACTATATTTTTTTTTTAGTTTTCAATAGAGTTCTGACAAGAAAGAATGAAAACCAATTAAGCCTTTTCTTTCATCCTATCTTTGTTTTTCAATTTACCTCTTTATGGTAACTATAATAAACATTGTTATTTTTCCTGATGATTGATTTTAATACGTCTATTTTTAATACATTGAATACATTAACAATAGTGATTTTTACAAAGGTTTTGCTTTAAAGTACAATGAAATGTTCAAATTCCTAACTTATCCACTCATCCTGGTTATTTTCTCTTTTGCTTAAAAAGAGGTTAGTCTTCTCTCTCTCACAAACATTCAGTAGGTTATAACAAATTATATTAACACTATCATTTGTTTTTAAAAATTCTTTTTATGTTAACAGTTAAAAACAATATTTAAAAAAAGAAAAGGGCATTACTGTCAGAATTCCAAAATGTTTTCTGCAATTCTTTTGTACTAGACAATGTCATAAAACTTACCACATTTTCTAATCCAAGATCAGACGTATTTGGTTCCCGTCCGACTGCCCACAATAAACAATCAACATCATGTATTTTACAATTATTTGTCTCAATTGTTAAGAGACCATCAGCTTGTTTTGTTACATTTTTGGTCTAAAAAAAAAAAAAAAAAAAAAAAAATTATTATTTATTGAAATGTTCACTAGATATAAATTGTCTGAACCTGAAATAATTGAATGAAAGGAAATCCAAAATATAACTTTCATCTTGTTACAACTATGAAAAATGCTTAGATATAATGATACTAAGAAAGAAAAGTTGATAGCACATTTGTTTATGACAAAATAGAATTTATGCTACAAGGAGGATATTAACACACACACACAAAAAAAAAAAAATTCATAAGGGTTGCCAAGTTAATGCAGTTGCTTAAAACAGTTTAAAAAAAAAAAAAACTTTTTTAAACTTTCATAATTGAAAAAATTTTGTCAAAGATGAAAAAAATGTGTTTAAAAATAAATGAAAAAAAAAAAAAAAAAAATTTATAAAACAAAAATCAAGATTAAAATTCTCTGCTTTGCCATTCATTTCAAATGACAAAAAGAGTGGAGGTATTTGTAAGTAACACATTTCATTCCAAGAAGAGACTTCTTCAAATTAATACTGGTTGTATCAAAGAAGTCAATCTTTTCTGTATGTTGTTTGTTATGGTTAGAAACACAACAAATGCCAGTAAAAGGGTACTCAACTTTAAAGTTCATTTACAGACATCTGGTATATCAAGTTGTATAACGTAGCTAACTTCATTCAGCTTAGGTTTTTAAATATCCCACCTTTATATGAGAAACAGTTTTGAGGAAAGGAGATTTTATGTTGAATAATCCCAGACTTAAATTTACTGTGGAGGATTCTGAAATTAGTCCACATTCAACACATTTTTGCATTAAATTATTTCCTTTAATTAAAACCACATTCTTTAAGTCAACATTATGGTCAAAGTTACAATGGAACAACTAATCAACAGATTTTTTTACGAAATCTCTTTTTGTCTTCATATAATTCTTTATTTAAATTCCTAGACATTTCAAAACTATTTCCCTTTATATAAAAGACTGACTGCATTAATGAAAACGCCATTGTTTATCACAATAAAGTTACTTCGATGGAGCAAATGTGCCACACTGGAGTTTTCCCATTTTGTCATTCAATTACCACCTATTTGTTTAATATAGAGACTTTGTATTTCATATTCTTACATTGTCAACATGGAGAAAAAGAAACTTAATATTGGTTCAGTTGTATAAAAATAGAAAAAAGTCTTTAATAAAATGCATCAAAGAAAAGGTTATCATACAAAGCATATGCAAAATGCTCAGAATGTCCACCATAGATTTCCAATAAATGTATACAAATTCTTAAAATCACTTGCTGAACAACTCGGTGAAATGAAAAAAAAATGACATTTAAAAAATTAAAAAAAAAAAAAAAATTAAACTGGAGCTTCGGCACATGTGAACATATTCTGTTGAAATTAGAAGTGGATCATTTAAGAAAAAGGAAAACCGAATTTACAGAAACTACACAGTTTACGTTCAAACAGTAAATGGAAGGACACAAGACAATCAGACCTTATAGAAAAGCATATCTAACAAGATTATCCAACATTGAACATGAAGCCCTTAACTTTGGACTAAAATTTGCTACAGGAATTTAAAAATAAAAGATTTGACAATTTAAGAACTGCAAGTATAATGATACATATTTTAACAAAGATATCATTCAATGATTAATCACTGCCAGTTTAGGAATAGAGAATAAAACAATGTTATCACAGAGATGCATAAAAGTGCATCAGAAAATTTAGCTAAAATTACGGACATTTCCATCATTGACAAAGGAGCTAGGATTGTTATGAATAAAAATACTAACAACAAAAAAAAAATAAGATTGTTACTCCATGAAACAAATGTTTAAAAAAAAAATAAACCAATGAATATAAAATAACCTATGAGACACAAAAATTCAATAAATAAACTGACAGTTAATTAACAATGAGGACATGACATCATTGAATACCATCCAAAAATAGCCAGACCTTTATGGTCTCTGGAAAACATACAAAGCAAATATTCCTATATAAACAATCATCTTTGACAGTGTTCTCCAGACTAGTAAAAAAGCTAGTAACAATTTTAACCCCCACTTCTTGGAACAATTAACCTTTCACATCTTAAAAATTCTGGCAGATTTGTCAAAAGACTAAAAATGGTGGACAGATAAACTCATGCCTAGTTTACATATTAAATCTTTATACACTAACATAACAGATACTTAGTTCTCTTAAAAAAATATTTTGTACAATCAAAAACTAACCACTCCTTGCCAATAAAATTGTAAAAATCTGCCAGACTTATTATAAAACGATGTTACTTCACTTTCAATAATTACTTTATCGACAGAAATTCCAATTAATGATGGGATCGCTTCTTTTTGGCATTTTAATGTTTACTTAAACAATGTTTCTGATATATTGATGATACTTCATTAATATATCCTCACAAAAGAATATTATCTGATTTTCTAGATAAACTAAACATCGAATATACAATTGAATTTACTTAGAAAATGGAAACAAATCATACATTACCACTTCTTGATATGTTGTACCACAATAATAATAATGTAAATATTTATCAAATATCTAACAATAATCATGTAAATTTCATTTCACATCATAAAAATAACAAATACTCTTCTAAAATATTTATCAGTTTCTACTTAAGATCACTGAGAATCTGTGGCCATCATTATTTGTTTGACAGAAATATGTTGAAGATACTTGTAAGCTTCTCTGGTATCCTAATTATTTCATATATATTGCTAGCCATGAAGCTGACCGAATTCACAAAATTTGGAAAAGTAATATAGCTAATTGTGATAAAACTAAACACATAAAATCAACCAACTGAATGACAATGGCAACTGAAAAGATTTTCCTCTAAATTTAATATAAATTTTGTTACCACTTCAGAATCAAAAAGAGATTTAATGCAAAACTAAATAATAACCCTAAACCTGTAAAAGGAATTTACTAAATAGACCAAAAACATGTTTCAATGAAACATCTAGAAATTTAAATAAAAGATTATATGAACAGAAAAGAGATCATACTCTTGACTTCTAGAATGCGGTTTTAGAGGATAAAGTAATTTATTAAGGTGAAAATGCAGAGAATGTGCATTCATTTTGGAATTGTTGTAAGTTTATTTCCAGAATCATACAACATATCTCTCCTTTCCTCACCAAACTAAAGCTGATACAATGTGTGGGATTATTAAAAACAATAACAATTAAAATAACTTAGACCATCTTATTCAACTTATTTGCTATAATAAGTTGTATGAGAAGATTAAAGTCAAACATTTAGATACACCAGCCAGCAACATTTATATTTAAGCAGAGCATCTCTGTATCTTTAATGCCTTCCAATATAAAATGGTAACTGGCATTTGTTATTGTATTCCCCGCCGCCACTATATATTTTCTCCTCCTTTATATATATAATATATATATATATATATATATAAAACCAGAAGTCAAAATGGTAACAATCGAAAGAAAAGTGGAAAAAGAGAGAGAAAAAGTTAAGGAATGAGCATAAAGTGAAAAAAAAAAAAAAAATAATGAAAAGAACAAATAACCACAACATTCTACATGTACATGCAGACAGACACACGCACACTATAAAAAAAAAAAAAAAAAAATGAAAAGTGAATATAAAAAAGAAAATCAAGAAGTATAAGTAATCAATTGCTGATACCCAATGATGAGTAGACAGGAGGGTTTGTCTATGAAACTCTGGAGTCAGAATGCTTAAGGTAACATCAATCAGCTAATGACAAACCTTTTGGATTAATTCTCTCTCTCATTCATTTATATATATATATATATATATATATATAAAAACAAATAATTGGCAGGATTTTATGCGCTTCACTATTTTTGTAGCTGCTCCCACTCACATACCCAAAATTGGAGCTGGCTCCCCTCACACTCCCCATTTTCAAAAAGGAGCTGCTCCAGTTTCAACTCCATTTATAAAAAGAGTGGCTCTTTTTTTGGCACTCTATAAAATGTACCTTCTTTCATGAACCTTGGACATTTATCAGTTTTAAAAATCTTCCAAAAATAATATATTTGTGATACATTATTACATTATTTGAGTAAAATTAGCAAATTTAAAGTTAAATTAATCTGATTTGCAACCAACATTACTTTATCATAAAAAAAGTAATCTACAACTGAAAAAGGCTTTAAAAAAAAAAAAAAAAACACTAATGCTAAATATTACATTACCATTGACCTAACCAAAAAAAAAAAAAATTTTTAACCAAAATTTTGAATGTGCTAAAAAGGATTAAAAGAATTTTTAAAATCTCTGAATGAGGGTGTGAAACAATAATGGGTACAAAAATTTGGTAACTATGAAATAAAAGTCAATTAAAAATTGATTTTAGGGCAGTTCTGGAGTGGGGATTTGTGGGCTAATCCTCACTCCTATATTTTTAAATATCTGAAAATCGTGTAGTGCAGAAAAACCCTACAACAATAACAGAGCCATACTTGCAGAAATGAGGTTTAGGGGCTAATATATATGTATGTTAAAAAGTAAATTAGAATTTTATTTCAGGACAAAAGTATCATTTCAGACCAAGAATCAATTTTATTCAACATTTGGATGAATATCAAGGGAAATAGGTGAGAAAATCCAATGGAAGTTATTATTCATAAAGATTTCATTTTATTTTTAATAACTTTCTTTAAATAATAATCATAATGATGACGATAATAATAATGGCAAAATTGTATACAAAAGTAAATTGTCAGTAAATTAAAAAGAAAACATTGGTTTAATTATTCATTCAACAATGAAAATTTGTCATAAAATCCAAAAAAGTTCAAGCCTTTGTTTTCCCACAGCAATATCTAAAAACAGATTTTATACTCTCTCTCTCTGACACACACATATCTAATAAAAAATGACATCAAAGACTTTCTATGGAGGGACTGGCTCCTGCAACTCAAAATAAATGTCCCGGACATCAGAACAGTAACGCCTAGGTGCCTCTTTACTAAAACCCGGGTAGATGTTGAAATAGCTTCCATTTTCATGTGTAACTAACACACACACACACACACACACACACACACACGCACACTTTACCACAGATATAATAATAAAAAATAACTCAAAGAATTTAGCTCAGCTTTTCTTTTCTTTTTTTATTGTTGAATACAAACTAATGTTTAAAAAAATTCAAATAATTTTGGAGCGAGGAGGTGCAGAGCGCAAAACCTCAAGCTCTTTAGTCCCAAATAGAGCTGCTTATGCTACACTAAAGTTGAATATAAAATATAAAATTCTTTCCTCCAGTGAAAAGGAGCATGATCCTTTTTGGTGGGGCTCTGTAAAGCCCTGGCAATTGGTAAAGTGTCAAAGAACAACCCTACCTGTACCAAATCTGCCAAAGACAAAATCCAAAAGAACTCAATGCCTTCAGAAATCAAACAAAGACAATCCCAAAATCCAGAGTCATAATTCCAAAGGTCATGAAATCAGTCTCGCAAGTTCAAAGTCGAAAATGCAGAGGACATAAATCAAGAGGGCTCAAAAATCTGTATGCAAAACTCACAATGCACAACTACCTTCTGGATTCCAAAGGAAACCTCAAGAAATCTGCCTGTCATCCAAAGTAGCATTCTTTTATTGGGTGGGTGGGTAACAATGGTTGTGATGGGTCAGGACAAAGGGAAGCATAAACAATCACCAGATTTTGACGCCTAATAACATTGACCCAATCTCGTTTTTGGTTTTCTATTTTTTTTTGACGGACAGCACAGAGAATACAAATTCTTTTTTGAGCTAAGACTGTTTTCTCCTTTGTCATCACACAATCTGAAGACCAACTTCATCAATAAAACCATTATTAGCCTGAAGATGTTCCATCTCAGCATGAGACATGTCACTTAGTTTTTTTTAATTTTGTGAGTTGATTATTCATTATTAGTCTGATTTATACATTTATATATCATTTTCTACAAGTTAAACAATTTGAAATTAATAAGTGAAAAGAAGAAATTGGTTCAGTGGATAATAGAGATATGCAATTGAAAGTTTATTGGAATGTATGTAGTCAGAAGTTTGACTTAAGAGAAACATTCTTCTCCAGAAATATTTTTGGAATGGCTTTCTGTTCATAAAAACACATTATCTATTGAGAGATTAAATTGCATGAAAGTGTCAAGGGTTGCAAAAGATGAGTAAAGTTTCATAAGGCTAAGTTCTAAAATAAAACTTTCAATATTAATCCTTTAATGAATACTGCAAGATTTGGTATTCATTATAAAAATTAAAATATTGTAGGGAAGCAAAAGGTTATTATCTCCCTTTGGTTGAGATGGAGTCACAAGGGTCAGGTGATGGCCACAGAGTGATGTCAATTCATAGAGTGACGAAAGTGGTAAATCATTATTTAGCTGCTTAGAGTCAAGATAAGTACTTACTTTACTGGCAAGGCTAAACCAGCTTGCCCGGGCTAACAGCCATGCAGGCAGCACATTAGCCCATAGCTGTTTCCCCGTTGGGAAATATAGAAACTATTGCTGGCTCACAGTTTACACATTGGGAAATATGTCCTCACCAGAAACATAAAAGATAAATGCAGCCCGTATGAATTTCTGTTGGGTAATATAAATACGGAAGCACGAAGGGATTTTCTTCTTATTGGTCAGGTATATCAGCCATTGAAGAGGGACAGAAAACTAAGAAGCACCAGAATGAAACACTGGGTCACGACGAGCAGAGCACAGACAAGACTTTCCATATGGGAACACCACACAGTGGGAAAAATGCAGCAGAGATACCAGAAATACGCAAACAAGAACAAATGAATTTGAAATGACGATGAGTAACACAAACAGAAATCCTTGGTAATGCATAGCACTGCCATTGTACAGACATGGCACACTGCCAGACACTGCTCCTTTCTGGAAAATGTGCCTGCCTAAAACTTTAGTGGTTAGCTAGCAAAAGGGATCATTTGCATAGCCAACACTGCTTGGTTCACCATCCTGACTATTTCATGGGGAAGCTGGTAAACACTTTCTTCATAACCAGACGTCCTGGGGTTCACACTGGCTCTGTTCTGGTAGGGCAGCCATTTACTTTCTTCCAGTCGAAACAGCACATTAAACGCTGTCTCTTTGACTGACAGGAGCAGGTACCATTATCAGTAGTGGCAAGCAGCTCTGTCTATATTTTGTTTCTGCCACACTGCATCACATGGCTTTGCTGTTTTCCCATTGGGAAAAAATGTGGCTACTCCAGAACCATACAAAAATCCTCTGGTAAGTCAAATTCATTACAAGTAAGACACTATGTCTCTTCATCATGTTCACACTGTTTCACTGTTGTATAAATGTGTTATGCTTTCTTTATGTTGGACAAGTGCAAATATTTGCATATAATTTTGTGTATAACTTAGCAGTATAAAAATCTCTTTAAGAACAAAGCATGTTTGTCATTCCTTTTCTCATCTATTCTCTTCTGTCCATGTGCCATGGTGTTATTATATCATGGATATAATAATACCTAAAATGGGGAATATTTCTTTCTTGTATACCATCCCTGCCACATTAATATAAATCCAGTTTTAATTATAGGTTTCTCAAAGAAAGAAAAAACTCCCTGTAAGCCATTAATGTCCATTGTTCCCAAAATAGGATTGTGAGCAATAATATGTTACGATTATAAAATCATAATATTTATTTGCATTTTTACTATTCGTGGTAGATTGTATGCTGCTTACATTCATGCTTCTAGGAAATAAAAATTGATACAAGTTTAATTCAAGAGAATAAAATGTTGTTACATGATTTTTTTTCTTACAATTCATCTTTCATACACAATAGGACAGCATCAAATGACAAAAAAAAAAAATCATTCAAGGTATCATCTGTGACTTGACAATCAAGCATAACTGAAATTTACAATTAACCCATAAAAAAAAAAAAAAATGAAGCATTTGTGTTGCTTAATGTTCATCTGAAATATCTTTAAACATTCTCAGAATTATAGACAATCTTCATTTATGCGCCTTTTCACTTCAGGATGAGGGCAATCATAGCTCTCCACAACTTCCTATCCTTTGTAGCTCTAATGTTTGCCCCCTACTATCTCTCCCAGTTCCTGTCCTGCCATCCATTTGATACATGCTCGTTAGGTAGGTTACAGTTTTCTCTATCTCTTTGTTGGTGAGTAAATTTTCCAACACTCACTGCCATTTAAGAGGATTGATATTACATAGCAGTTCAGTTGTTTTTGTTCAAAATAGAGAAAAATTAGGAAGGCCATAGAGTATCAAAGGAACAGAAAAATAGGTAGGGAAAACAAAGAAGAGGTTTACTGAAAATTCATAGGATGGAAAAACTTTAGTAAATCAACTACTCCTCAAATTCCACTCTAATATGGCGACTTGCCATATTTATCAGTAAGAGCAGTTCATTTGTCACAAGTAGTAGGGGAGAGCAGGGAGTATGCTGAGTCCAACTCTACAACACTTTCTAATGAAATTCTTAATATTTTGCTTAGCTTTTGGAAGGCATCTTTCACTATTCCAATGTGCTTTTGGATTTCTGTGTTACATTTTCTGTTAAAACGCTTCTTTGATACTTGTTCATTTCTGACGTCCCTCAATTTGTAGCTCACATTTCTTACTCTAATGGTTAAATAAATCCAGCGAGCAGACACATTCCTGTCTTGTGCCTCTTTCTATTTTTGTGTATTTGCTTAATTCACCCAGCCCATATCCACAGGTGGTTTGTTCCCAGTAAATATTCTAGATTATTCTAATATTTTTCCTAAATAGACATTTGTTAACAACACACTCTTTTTCATGTGACCTCTAAAATATCTCGGTTAAGTGGGTAAATGACAAGAAAGAAAAATGGTTTTTACATGGGTTTGCTTGAAGATATTGATTCCTGATTCTTCGGCATGAGCAGTCACGCTTGTGCTAATAATTTCATCAAATGTCCTGAGGACCTGCAAAAGAAAAAGAAATAATATTCTAGCCTGTGATGTAACATGTTCATTGTTCCAAAAAGGTTCCGACTGGTAAACAATGCATGAAGATATTAAAAATAAACTCCAATATTTGATCAGATAAAAATGGGTGCTTAATTTGCTGATACTTCAATGTTTACTAATAATCCAAGGGATGTCAATAAACATTAAAATTAATCAAGTATTGTTTACTTAGGAGTCAATATTGTATACAACAGCTGTGTTTTATTGACACTCCAAAACTGCAGTTGTTTATTTTTTGTTTTAGACAGCTTAAATATTTTGAAACTTTCATTAAACCAACAAGACCATATCTAACACTAATGTTGTCTTTAAAAAAAAAAGAAAAAAAAAAAGAAATCAACTGAATTAGGATATATATATATATATATATATATCACAATGACCAAATCAGTATAAAAATGTTTTTGTTTTTTTACTTATGAAACTTGCAGCATAGATAATATCAGTCATAATTTGAAGCGTTCTCCATAAATATCACTTACCTTGTCATGACGAATTAACATGGAAGTGTCAGAGCCTAATGAATTAAAAATGCCAGCAATTTCAATTGCAATGTAACCAGCACCAACCACGACGGCTTTCCTGAAAAGAAGTTAAATTATTTTTAAAAATTCTTCTTCATAATTGGGAGAGTATATTCTAGAGGAATAGACGTCTGATTCTAGACTCATCTTTGACACAGGACCGGCAAACATGTTGCACTTGAGGTTTTTTCAAATGATTTTACAAACAAAATATCAAAAACTATTTCAACAAAATAAATATGTAATAACATTACATAATAACAAAATGTTGAATAGAATATAAAAGGTCATTTATTTGGCTGAGAGTCAACACTCAACATACACTGCATCGGGCTTGAGTTCAGTGGCCAATATTAAGTAATTCAGTTCTTTGTTAATTCTTATCCAAACTGCATACTATTTACATTATTTGGACTATTGTCCTTATCTTTGTTGACATATTTATCACAACGTTTCAGCTGTTGTACACTCCAGCCTTCTTCGGGTGGTTGGAATGTTGAACTGAACCCTTTATTTTGCTCACTGGGGTAGACTGTTCTAGTTTCACATGTCATCTCTAATGGATGTCAGTTATCAGTTATCTCCTGTTAATTCCCCTCTCCAAGTTCTCCATGACCTTAACCAGGTATTGAACTCACACTCTTTGTGTCCTGTCACGATCTAACTAACACCTTTATCCACTGTGCCATGTGTCCTTGAGGAACTAAAACAGTCTACCCTAGCGAGCGAAATAAATTCCAACCACCTGAAGTAGGCCAGAACGTACAACGAACGAAACATTGTGATAAATATGGCAACAAAGATGAGGACAATAGTCCGAATAATGTAAATAGTGTACATAATACCTCATCTCAGAAATATAGACAGTTATCCAAACTGGTTGTAGGGTTGCAGTGGCTCTTTTATTCTAGAGCAGTCATTTTTAACTGGTGTACCACAGCACACTGATGTGCAGTGGGAGGATTGAAGGTGTGCCATGTTAATTTTTAAAGTTCATTAATTAAATTATTTTTGAAAGAAGTCCAAAGCACAATAAGTGTGCATATAAAAAATTAAAAACCCCTTTAAATTGATTATTATGATTATTATGAATATCTCATTGTTATAATAAATAAATGTATACATAACATATAAAAGAAAAAAAAAAAGAAGCTTTTCTGCAATAAACAATATTAAAAACAAAAATCAATCAATATCTAGAATGCTTGGAAGAAGATTTAAGAGTATGCCTGTTGAAAAATTCAATCTTGCAAGATTGTTAACTTAAAAAAAGAAACTTATATGTTTCTGTTTATTATAGGAATTTTAATATCTTTTTATTACAAATTATAATAAATTGTTTTGTTTGTGTTAATAAATGAATCATAAAAAGGTAGGCTCTTTTTTTGTCATCATAATTTAAGTGTGCTGCAGAAGTTAAATTCTAGGTTCAAGTGTGCTGTGAGATAAAACAGGTTGAAAAACATTGGTCTAGAAGGATGAGCAAATTGCTACACCCTGTGCTGTCATTTCTGACCCCTAACTGACACAGCTAAATTGGATGATTTGAGTAAACTTAGGATTAAAAAAAGAAAATTAAAGGATATTTGAAAAGGACTAGTATTTTCCACTTATAGTTCTTTCTCTGGTTTCTCCAGGCTTTCTGTTATATGAGGATCATTCAAAAAGTTCTAAGCCACACTGTCTTAATTTATGTGCAGGTGAGGACCATACAAAGGTGAGAGGTGTGTAACAAATCTAACATTGGACAAAACCAAGCATAAAGTATCTGCAAAATAAAGGTATGACACCCAAGGAAATCCATGAGAACATGCTACAGACTCTTACTGAAGACTGCCTTTCCTATGCAACTGTGAAGAAGTGGGATGCAGAATTCAAGGAGGGTAGGGACATCACAGAAGATGACCTTGGTCAGTTTATTAAGAAAATTTGTTGGGACCCATGGAATTTCTGAGCGACACATTCAAATACCTACCTGTGAATCCCAGGAACTCATGACATTAAAACCTATCAGCATCACTGATATATACATAAAAAAAAAGACAAAAGGAAGAAATCTTTGCATTTTGTCCTTTCACAAACTTTAACAAGGCAAATATAAGGATTTTATTTTGCAAAAAGTATTTATAATACAGACGTAAAAATTTTGTTAGTTTTCATAATTTTAAATTTTAAGAATGTAAATAAATATTTTTGTGGCTATATTTTTTTTAATATAATGTAATTGTTATTTTTGTGCTGGTGAGACGGAAAAGTACTAGGAAGAGGAAAAAAGTCAAACAATTATGTCCTGACCCCAAAAAGAAGAGGTATTGAGCAAAATTTCATGGGAAAATTAGCTCAAGGGGAGCCTGCTATCCAATTCCCTGTCTTTATAAAACTCTCTTCTTTCATCTATGTGCATGTTGCTGTTCCTTTCACTCAAGTACCACATTTGTCTGTTTGTAAAATCTTTGAAGGATACAACAATTTATATCATTTCATTTTGAGAAATTCATTTATGTGGCTTGCAAAAGGAGTATTTCTTTTAGGAAAGGAGATTTTAAAAAATTCAGGGCACAGATTTACACTGGTAAAATTTGACAGTAGCATTCTCAAGAGTTTTCTGTGTAAGTTATTTTCTCATTTAATAAGTGTAGCATTCTTTGGATGAAAGTTGTGGTTGAACTTATTTCTATGTATGACTAATGCATTTGATAAATTATTGTGTGTAAGATCCTTTTGGGAATCATAATTAAGTGAAACTTTTAGTTAAACTGAAGTATATTTATGAGTGTACTTAAATTTAAAATTCTGAAAAATTATCAAGATTTTTTACTTCTGTTTATAAATACTTGTTGCAAGTCATTTTCAATTAGACTATATATATATATATATATATATGCACACAATGAACAGCAAGGGAGGAAAGGATAGAAATGAAAGAATGAGAAAAGTTTACTGGCTGGACATAAAGAATCAGTATGAGAAAGACTGAAAAGCAAGGCAAATAGGGATGAGATAACATTGAAATTACAACAGATTAAAGTTCCTTATGTAGGAGAGAGCAAAAGAAAATATATTCATGGACAGAAAAGATACAGGTATATGGTGAGAGAAAAAAAAGAAGCAGGAGGTAATGGATAATCTTAGTTGTATTGAAAGGGAGAAGGGAGAAGAAAAAAAATTTTAGTCATTTACACCAGCCAATTTTACTTTTAAATGAAAGAACATATTGTTTGCTTTCAGAAAATACCTACTTTCATGGGGTTCAGATCAAAAGTTTCCTTGGTATTTTGTTCAGTCATTTTTTAATATTTTGTCTTGTTTTACCTCTAAAAAAGTATGAAAATCCATTTTTTTAAGAGAAAATTAGCAGTGATGAAATTACTTTTGCTATTTTTGTGATGATTTTTACTTGGGATAGAAAATTTTTACTATAGCAAACCTGAATTGACTTTATATTTGAGGTGGGGGGCTATAATCACAGCTGTGAGGGACATAGCATTGGTTTCAAAAAAAAAAAAAAAAAAAGAGAAAGGGCTGTGAACCTCAGAGACATGTTGAGCAAGGCAAAAAAGACTTGAAAAAGCAATGACGTGAAAATAAAAAAAGCAAAGAAAATATGGTCATTTGCCTGAATTCTATGGAGACAGAAGGCGGCATGATTTAAAGACACTCACTTTGGCAGTTTTTCTAGCTCAAAAAACTCATCACTTGTGATTCCATATTCAGCACCTAAAAATAAGCAAGGATTATTATTATTATTATTAATATTATTAATATTATAACAATAACAATACTAATAATAATATATAAAGTACACAATAAGTTTGTTTGACAAGCATATATATCAAACTAGATTCCATTAAGGAAAAGATAAAATTCTATTTTTAAAAACATCAGTAATTTTATTTTTCTTGTCCATAAATAAATGTCATGATTTTTCTGCATCTGGTAAGCAAAAAAAAGAAATGTTTAAAGAGAAATACATTGGTTACCACTTCAGGTCTAATATGGTCTACAGTTGACTGGTTGCACAAGCAATTAACAGCAGAATAAGCTTCAAAATTCCCTAAAGCGAAAGATGACACTGGAAAGTTTTGCATCAACTAGAATTGGAAATAAAAATAACTACCATATATCCTCATGTATAAACCAACTTCATGTATAGTGCAACCCCTGAATTTTTTGCATGAATTTTAACTCCTCTAGAAAAAATTTACCTGTGTAAAGTACTACTGCTCACCAAAAATATATGATTTTTAACCTCTTCAAAGAAAATTACCTGTGTATAGTGCATCCCCATTTTTTTGTATAAAAAACTTATCATAAAAACTCACATTATACTAGAGCATATACAAAAACAAATTTTATATGTTTGAGAAAAATTCTCAGTTTTTTTATATTAATTTGGCATCCCTACAACAAATAAAACAAACTATAATGAAACTAGTTTATTTCACTGGATAGAAGTTAGAAGAAAGGAAGGAACGCTTGATAGCAGATTGTCTAGATTACTAAATGGTGCAATATCTAAAGTTGAAATTATCAAACTTTCATGAAAAAATGAAAATCTTTAAGATTCTTAGAAAAATTATTGGCAAACTTGGACTTTCATGCCTGCAAAAAAAAAAATGCGAGTCTCAAAAAGTTTTGGCTTTCCCCTTGGCACAAATCCCATTTTAACTACTTTTTCACTTTGTGGCAATGTTTATTTGTTTTAAAAAGCAATGATTAGAATGGGAATAAAACAAACATATGATGAAAGGAAATTTATACATTCTTTTGTTCTCAAGAATTTACAACAAAAATATTAAACGTTATTTATTTATTGTTTAAAGAATAATTTTACATTTACAACATTCTACAAACTAATACATTTTGAATTCATGCAATATTTTTCCTTTAACAGTTTATAAAGAAATAAACATGAAAACAATTTTTTCTTTATAAATATTTCCTAGGTTATTAAAATATGTGAACCAACTATAAAGAAATCCTTATTTAAGATTTTATAAAGTTCAAATCAACTGCTAATTAGCAGATGTTTTATTAATCATTCCAATATAATAACTAAAGTGTAAATAAACAATCTAATAAATAAAGTGTTTAATATTCTTGTTGTCAATTCTCAAGAACAAAGAAAATGTATAAATTCACTTTCATTATATGTTTTAATTTTATTACAATTCTAATCATTGCTTTTTAAAACAATAAACATTGCCGAGGAGTGAAGGTAGTTAAAGTAAATATTATTTATCTGGATTGCGGAATTTTCTTTGAAACTGAGAAATTTTGAAATTTAAGAATTTGTTTATAAATAGAAAGAAAGTAAAAAACAATACTAGACCAAGAAAACTTAAAAAAAAAAAAAAAAAAAAAAAAAGAATTGTTGATAGTTTTATAGACAATTTTCCTATCAATGTATGTGGAAGGTAACTTAGTCATACGAAAAAGAATTTTTTTTAAACAATTATTTTTAATAGAAATACATTTTAAATTTTTACTGATTAGCTTGTAGTTATTTATTTCTAACACCACCAAGATTGAAATATGACAGTAGACAAAAAATGACAAAAGCACCACATTTTTTGCATCTTATAAAGAAAGAAATTGTAAAGCAAAATAAGACATTTTAAAAGTAGTGAAGGTATCAAGGAAGATTTGAATGAGACTAGATTGAAGCTGAAAACATTTTGATCTCTTACCTGGTAATGTGGGAACAACTGGATGACCTCCAGTAGCAATGAGGATGTGAGATGCCAGATATTTCTTATCATTTACCTCCACACATTTATCTTTTGTGAATTTCGCATGACCAAGAATTTGATCCACTTTTGACTGAAGCCAAAAAGGAAAAAAATTATTTGACAAGATTTTATTTTAGAAGTTTCATAAAACGTGATAACAAGGGCTGTCTAATAAAACAGGTGCGGGAGAAATTTATTTCAATTCCCAATTCCTTGTGCATTGTAGAATTCCTTAACTACAGATTTGATTGCTACTCTTTAGTTTGTCTTTCTTTAACACAGACAACAGTCAGTAAAATATTGGATTTGACCCCAGACAGAAAAAGAGGCTGACAAAAGGCCAGATAGATTTAGTCACAGGATATTTTATATGCAGGTATCCTTTTCTCTTATTTTGCTAGAAATCATTGTCAAATAATGAAACAATATAATACTTGGCTTTGGCGGCGAAATCACTATTGTTTATGACTTATTTAAATGAGACTGGCTTTGGACTATGACGCGGTTCCAGACAAATGTCCTTATGATAGATTTAGGCTAAAAAGAAAAAAAAAGGTATTTGCTGACTTGTGAAAAATGCATCTTCAAGTACACAAGTCACTGTGGGCATATCAAACCATGATGATCAAGGGCAAGTGGTTTTGCAGTTGGAGCTTGACCTCAACATGGCACCTCTAGTCAAGAAGTCAATTATTGACACTATTTGGTCACAGGAGGAGTCAGTTGGGAGAGGGACATCAGCACATGTAGACGATGTGTGTATGTCAATGAGAACATCATGTCTGCAGAACATGTCTGGGCAAAATTGGCCGAGTATGGGCTGATGTGAAAATACCCAGAACATTTGAAAGATGAGGCTCATGTGCTTGGACTGGAAGTCTAGGAGGAGCACCATGGCAGGCAAAGAATCTGCACATAAAAACCAACTCTTTATGTGTGTAGAACTGGTTGTCTGACACCCTCACATCCAAAGCTAAGGTAAGTACCAAATCAGCAAGCGAGATGCTGGTGCAAAGCAGGTCAAACACTATGAAAGAACTGGTCCAAGAACACAAGTTGTCTGTCAACGTGATGCTGGTTGCATCAAACCAGAACTTGGCAGACAAGATGACCCGTGTACTCAAAAAGTGGGCTGAACCTGTGCAGCAAGTGTGTGCTTCTTCCCTCGACACTATGAGTTGAAGTCAGATGATGGAAGTACATCAATGCAGTGGGCGTCCAGGAGTACAACGTACTACATATTTTGTGAGGAGAGTTTGTCCTTTTGTGACACATGCCATGGTGAAATCAGCCATTGGCACCTGCGCTAGTCCATTGGAAAAAAAACAGACTGGGGGTGAACAGTACTTGGCACTAGCTTGGTATGGATATCACTCACTACTGCAGCAGTCATTACCTGACACTAACAGATTGCGATCCATCACGTTTTTCTGCGTGGCAGTCATTACAGTGCCAAGACTCATTGAACATCATATGTCAGCTGTTCTGTGAGATGAGATTACCATGTGAGATACTCACAGACAATGACACAGCATTCCACAGCAGTGAGTTTCAGGCCTTTGTGCATGAATGGGATATGTATTTGCAAGTCACAGGAATCCATGCAAGCAGTGCAACTGGATGGTGGTGAAAACAGATAAATTAACAACAAAGACATATAAAAAATTTCACACTCACATTTTCCAAGTTCTTTGAGTAAATCTTGTTCAGTCTTTTGATGTAATCATCTCTAGCTTTCTTCAGTTTGCTGGTGAAAAGAAAAGAATCAATTGAAAATAAGTAGAATATTAAGGGTAATATATGTTGTTTCCCTACATTTGGCATGAGTTGACCAAGCAGCCAGTACTGTTTTCAGTTGAAATTTATAAAATCTTTCTTTTAAAACAATTTTTCAGGAAAATAGATTTCTCAAGTTCAGTTGTCAAGGCCTACCTGAAATACTTTGACAAAAACCCTATGTTGTGGTTTAATAATTTCTTTAATTTACTTCTATAAGATTTTATGGTAAACAATTTTTTGTAAGAAAATTTCTTTTTTTCCTTTTTAACAGAGAAGAATAAATTCTTAGGATTTCTTACTTTTGAGCATGCAACTGGCTATGTATAGAAATTTCTTTCTGGAGCCAAATTCCAACTTTTTGAAGCATTTGCCACTGGGATTTGTTTACAGTTCTCACAAATGCAAGGCAAAATGGAAACTGGTTTCTTGTCCCTTTGAAATGATATTCGGATGGTTTAGGAATAAACTTTATTTGTACCTCCTTACCTGTTTGCACTTTTCTCCAAAATTTGGTTTCAATTGGTCAATGTATGTCTATTTTAGAGGGTTATGACGAACAGACTAACAGAAGTCACAGAATTTTATATATAGATAGATAGATGAAGCTTATAAACAAGACAAGGTTCAAATTAGTCAAAAGATTAAGAATACAGTGAGGCTCAGATTTTTTAACATAACTTCATTAAACACAAATAACTAAAATTTTTAACTCATTTAGGGCTGTAAGCACAACAGTCAAACTTCAAAATTGCCTTAGCATGTCAAGATTCAGCTGAAAATTACCTAATAAGGCTTAAAAGGAAAGAAAAAAAAGTGTAGACTAGAAGCTTGTAACATGATCTGGTCAGCAGGCATGAAAAAAAACATGAATTTGGGATGAATTTCTGCTGCATCAAGATTTATGTGTCACACTGAATTAGTATCTTTAAATGTCACTTAGAAGAGTGGAAAAAAAGTAATGAGAGATTTTTGGTTTCAAGCATGGGGTAACAAGATTAGCTGGGGGTGATAAATCAGTGGCTAATAAGGGGGGGGGCTAAAAAATGAGATGTTCAATTTCAAAGATTCCTGATTATTTTTTTCATATTTGATCTCATGAGAATATTTTTTTTAGATCTATTATCCAACTGTAAACATTTCATTTTGAGATATATATATATGTATATATATATATATATATATATATAATGAAATGGATTAAGTCCAACAATTATTTAATATATTTTCTGTTTATATGTTATTTAATAGACACAATTTATTTAATGCTCTGTTTTTTTAAAGAAATAGTATTAATCACATTTACTGGCCTGAATATTTGAGAAATTTCATAGAAAATATGCATTCTCCAACAAGAATTGCATCTGTGCCCTACATGGAACCATCAATTGATCTGATGTGCTATTCTACTCAGCTACAGAAAAGCATCTGGTTAGCAAAGTCCAAATTACTGTTTTTAAACAACAACTTTTTGACGATCTTTCCCGAATGAGCATATCTGCTCAAGAGACGTGTCTTAATGTAAACACTGACAATGTATTATGAAACGGATTAAGTCTGATAATTATTTAATATCTATCTATATGTTATTTTTATTAGATACAATTTATTTAAGTAAATGCTCTGTTTTTTAAATAAACAGTATTAATTACATTTACTGGCCTGAATACCCGAGAAATTTTGTAGAAAATATGCATTATCCAACAACAGCTGAAGCAAATGGAATTTTTTTTTTTTTTGGTTTTAAGTACATTATTTTCTAAATTAGTCATGTAGAAATTGCTAAATGTTAGTCCATATGTAGATGACACTCTCATCTTAGTCAAAGACAGAGATGCAATACAAGAACTACAAGAAAACTTTCAAAAAAACTCTGTACTTAAGTTCACATGAATGTAAGGCCAAAAAAAATCCTGTTTCTTGATGTATTGATAGACAATAATACAATTACTACCTTTCTTCAACTATGAGTATAGCATCAAATTTCTTAAATGTTTGTAGCAGTAAAAAATTATTTATATATATATATATATATATATATATATATGAGACTTTATTTTAGGTTATTACATGAAAAACATATAAAAAAAATGCTACACAATTGCATTTGAGCTTCAATATGAAGCAACGCATATCATCAGGCATTGGTAAATAACTGGTAAGTAGACAATTTATTGAGAATTAAAAGCAAGATACATCCTCTTTTCATGAGAAAAGGAAGAAAAAGGAAAAAAATAAGAGAAGAGGAAATGGTTGCAGAGTTTGTTTGATTTTACTCAGATCAACCAATCAAAATGACCTAGGCTAATTTTAAAGCAAGGGGAGAAGCAAAAGTTAAGAAGCAGCCATTTGTAAAGGGTCATGATCCACAGATTTAGAATCATAGACAGCTCCCATACATCACATAGGAGCAGAGGTAAATGGCTACAATATTGTACACCAGACAATGTCATTTCCTAGGGAAGATGGAAGGTAATTTAACAAAATACTAGACAAGCTACATTCCCTGTGGGTTGAAAAAAAACTCTTTTATAGTTGGTAAATAAACAGGCTCTTTAAGAAACCAATGAATTATTTAAACATATAGAACTGAGTAAAATAAAATGCAACTGTTGACTAAAGGTTATTTATGTGGGGTGTTAATAACAATAACCAATCAATGCAGAATGTCAGTCAAATGCCAATGCATCTGTACCAAATGTTACCAACACTACTAGAAGATTAATACAAAAATTATATTAAATCAAAAGATAAGTCATATATGGTACAACACCGTTCAACTTAAATCTAAGAAAAGGCAATTGTCAAATTTTAGCAATTATGTAGGGTAAAAGGTAGAGTATTTTTACAATTTACTGTTAATTCAAGTCTTTGATTTAATAATTTGATTAATTTGATTTAATAAAGCGTCCTTATTCAAGAACCTAATAATCTACATTTTTCCTGTAAACAAAGAAAGCAAGGTTCATATAAGAATCTACATGTCCTTGCCAGTTTTAAAATTTTCCATTTCACTTTAGGAGTTTTATTTTCCTCTTTCAACCTCTAAAAATATTAAGTGATGTATTATTTCTCTAAGTGTTATTAGTAAAAGACGATATGTGTTGAGATGTGTGCGTGTGTGTAAGAATAATAGATAAAATGAAAAGTTATCTCCCTTATACTGTGAAGAAAACCGTGAATTTTGAAATCTAGAACGCTGCATAACGCAGTAAAAAGGAACAATTGAAATGTTTTGAATTTACAGAAATACATATACACATTAATAGACAATTTAAACCCCTGAAGATGGTCTCAAATGAGATTGAAATTACTTGGGAAAATAAAAATTATTTGGAAGAAGATTTTGGTATTTTTCTTAATCAATTTTTTAAAGCTGCCAAGAAATTGATTTGTGAACTTGAAAGGATCACAAACAAAATAAATCGACATGATATATGTCTAAATTATTTAACCAAAACTGATTGAATGAAAATATGCTACTTAAACACACACACATATATATATATATATATGTACCTCCAAAGATTCACTAAAAAAATGAGCATAATTTAATATTATTATCATTGGCAAAATATCATAAAGAGGAAATATTAAAGGATTTTTTATATAATTTTTTTTTTTTTTTTAATCCTTTTTAGAACCTTCAAAAGTTTGGTTAAAAATCTTGTTTATCTGGTATCAATGTGGGATCATAAATTAGTATGGGAAATTTGAGCGCCTTTTTACAGTGAAAAGTGATTACAGCGATTTGGAAATTTTTGCTAAAATCAAATAATTGTTGGGTTTTAATGAAACCTTCAGGACTTATTCAGAAGTGAATATTATTTTTGAAATGTAACTTTTTTTCTTTTTTAGAACATCTTGGTAAAAATATTTTTTTGCACCTGTTTACCCATCACTCATTTAACTTTATGAAATTCTGAGAAATCCTTTTTGTAGAGCTTAATGCTTATATTAGTTATAAGGACAAATCCTCAGTGAATTGAAATAAACAAATATTTTTAGTCAAACAGTTACAGAAAATCTCTTCTGAATTGTAAAATAAAAAATCCAATAAAACTAAGACATTATTTAAACAAAAAGTTTAAATAATGTCTTAGTTTTATTGGATTTTTATGCATCTTATCAAAAAATTTTTTTTCAATGAATAATAAATTTTTACAAGAACTGTTTTTATTTCTTTTAAATAGAATAATTTATAAACTTTTAAAATTCTGTATTAATTTGTAAGTGTTACTGTTATTAAATAAAAACTATTTACTAATCATAAATGGAAAAGTTTGCTACAATTCAATGACCCCAGTATTTTAAAAAGAATTTTAAAATGTTTTTTTGTCTATAAATGTGCCAATTTTTTGTAAATGCAGATGTCTATAAATAACATTAACAGAAAATCAGAGCAGTAACTATAGTGAATTTATAATTTATTGGTAATTTTCTAACCTTTGCTCAACAAGTTCCTCTGTAATTAGAACTATGAAGCCAAATTACCTAAAATTCAATAAAATATTACAATGCTTAAAATATTTTTAATTTTTAGTATTACTGTAGTTAAAGTTAAAAAATGATATATATATATATATATATATATATATATATATATATATTCAAAAATTATAACATAAGCATGTTATAACATCACTACAGAAATAGCCATTTTGCTTCAACATTTTTTTTAAAAATTCTTTATTTCGCAATCAACACCATCACTTGATAAGACACCAGGAGTGTTGAAACAAAATGGCTATTTTTGTAGTGATGTTATAACATTTGAATAAACATTACCTGCTCTACTCTGTATTAAGCACTTTTTTAAAAAAATAGTGTTTTTGGTTATCAGAATTTTATTCCATCTATACCTACCCTGTATTTGGATATATACATCAAATAAATAAATGTATATGCAAGGTATATATATATATATATATATATATATATATAACCAAATAAATAAATTAAATAAATCTAAGTGCAAGGTATTATAGATATATATATTTAAATGTATGTGCAAAGTATTATTTGTGTGTCTGTGTGTAAAAAAAAGGTGTTGTATTCATATAATCTTAGTACAATTATTTCCTCTTATATAAATGAGCCAAACATCAGGTTGCCAATTAAATTCAATACCTCAAACATCCACCACCATGTTAAAAAAATGCTTTTCTGCAATATTTTAAACTAAAGATAAATAAAATTTGTACCAATTCAAATTAATTAAACTTTAAATCAGCTAATTTTTCTCAATGTTTCAGAAAGGTATATATTTTTTGAAATATTTTTTTAATAGAGAAAATTATGCAGTGTTGACAGATTTGTCAATATGGATGATTTTAATAATCAGAAAAAAAAAATTCCAGTAAATTTAAATTCAGTTTAAAATACACTATGTACCACCAAAATCTATCCTTTTTACTCCAATGAAAGTAAACAATCAACAAACGGTTTTAAAATATTTGCCAAAAATCAGGGAAGAGTTCAGAACTTATTCACTAATGACCGACTATTTTATTGAATAGGTTATTTTATTAAAAAACTTTGAAAGGGGAGGTCCCCCAAATTTGATATCATGTGTATACACTTTAATTTGGGGGCTGGGGAGGTCACCCAAATTTTTTTAGTTATATAAAAATTGGTACCTCTGCTAATTCAGTATACTTAAGGTTTTAAAATGAATTTTTAAAAATGAAAAAGCTTTCCTGGTGCTTTCATTTTAGATTTAATTGAAAGCTAAAAGGATTTAAAATTTACCAAAACTTCCAGTAATAATCTGTGGTGTATTTCAAGGAGAAATTATATTGATCAGAATTGATTTTTTTCCTCCCCCAGTAAAATTGCATATTTCGACACATTTGTAAACAAAAGTTAATTCTTGCTTTTAAAAATCTTGCAAAAATAAAGTATATATTTCTGAAATGTAATTTTAGGGAAATTAGCAAATTTAAAGTTAAATTAATTTGATTTAAAACAAACATTAGTTCCTTATAGCATAAAACTAGCAGCAGAGCCCGGCGTTGCCCGGGGATGTAACAGTAAGAGATAAATCAAGTATTGACCATCATAAAGACTGAAAAATAAAATTGACAAAGATTATTGTTTAAGGTTGACGGATACGCATGTCTTAATTATTTTTTTTTTGTTTTTTTTTTTTACGAATTAGTCAAACCCAAACTCAAACAAAAACATTGTTTTCAATCGTTATGAGTCTATCGATTGAATAGAATTTTATTATAAACAATTGTCTTGTAAATGGAATTTTTAAAGCATTCCGAATGTAAAAATAAAGAAAAAAGTGTGCAAGACAATAAGAAACAATACCTGCCAAAAAATAGTGAAGTTTTGTTGAAATCGGTTGAAAAATGTAGGAAATCCGATCCCATATAAAAACGAACACACACACAAACATGGGTTTTATAATAAGTAAAACTCGATATGAGTTGTTCCCCTTCCATTCTGGCGACAGAATCGTGTTTTCAAATTGATTTCGTGCAAAAACAATCGTGTTTTTCCAATTTTTGGCGCTGTCAAAACCACCGCAAGGTAATTTTATGCAGTCCTGTGAAGTTTTGTTGAAATCAGTTGAAAAATGTAGGAAATCCGCTGTTACTGTTGTTTTTCTGATATATTGATCAATATTGACAGCCTAAAGTATGGTAACGCACAATTGCATGCAGACGATAAATTTTATGAGGGTTTGTTTTTTTTCTCCATAAAGGAGGGGAACAACTATTAAAACATGTGACCTTTTAATGTCATGTTCGAACTAACATACTTGGAAAAATTAGGACGTTTAACCACAAAAACGAAATTCTTTTTAAAAATATTCGGGGTCGTCAGATTGTAATATTTTAGTACATATAATTTTTTTACTTAATAACAATATTTCAGAAACTGTATTTTAAAAGATTTAAAAACTTTATAAATGAATTATTCAATTTAAAAATGTAAAAAAATGAAAACAAATCTTGAAAAAATTCATTTTGTAGTTTAGTTTACCAAGGAAATGAAAAAAGGAAACATTTTTTTACAAAACCAGATATCGTCATAGAGAAGAGATTGACTTAATTGCCCAATAATACGAATTTAGTTCGCTATATTCAAGTAAAAAGAAAGAATATGAAAATGACCATGTCCTGTGTCAGATGAGAAAGAAACTTGCAGATTTTGTTACGACAACGCAACTATATGCTAAAAATATTGGATAAGAAATTTTTAAATAACAAAGCTTTTAGTTAGCTTTTACTTTTAAAACTAGGAAATAAATAAATTAAAAAAATGTATGCGGTCATATTTTCCATAATATCATATCCCATTAACTTTTCCAGGGCAATAATTGCTTTCGCTGCAGCAATTAAAAAAGCTTCTCTTATTAATGTCTTAGTTTTACTTTTATTGCCTATTTTTCGCTTCAGAACAGATTTTCGATAAGACGGAGTCTAATTTTGAAAAAGAAAATTTGGTGATTTAAATTCTTCAAAGAATTCTGCTTTTGAAGAAAAAAAATCATTCATCTCCTCTTCTTGTGTGTCGGTGTTGTTGGGTGATGTTAAAAGCCTAAATTTAAATGAAAAATTAAATTCTCAATCAAATTCAAGTTTTACCCGTGTTGTACGATCTTACATTAAATTATAAATAATACACAAGAAGACTAAGCCGATTTTGTTCTCGGCTTCTTCATAAAACTACTCAAAGAAGCAGACGGTCTTAAAATTATTGGATAACGACCAAAATACAATGTTTAGTTTACAGATAAATCTTTATTCTTATAAATAAAAAATTACATGCATATTGTTCCATATGCTAAAGTAGTAACGAAAATTAATGATGAACAAAAAATAAAACGGATTTTTACATGAATAATGTAATAACGTATGATTCTACAAGCAGACAACTTAAAAAACATCTTTTCTTTTTTGAACTTTTTCTTTACAATAAACAAATCTTGTTATAAAATTTTTTAACAATTTCTTCAAATTCTATTATCTTTCTTCAATTCATTTATTTCTTTTTCTTCTTCTGAAACTCTTTTTCACTTTAGGAGCTGAAAGCGTAAATAGAAAACACAAAGCCTAACCCAGTCTAGGATCTTCTTAAAATCTTATCCTTTAAAATACTTTAAATCTTATTTTAAAGTAAAGAATGTGAATAGAGGCAGAATTCCCCGCATCGAACGACTCTGCCAAACAAAAAGAAACGTTGACTCTCCGCCGAGTCAACAAACAAATAAAGCAAATGCAAATGCAATAATTCCCCTTCGAGGGAATTAAATTACTTCTTTTAGCTTCGGAATTCTACTGAAGCTAACAAAATCTTTTCTTCAAAGTTTTTCAAATATAAACAAATCTCAGCTACGGAATTCTACCGAAGCTAATAAAATTTTCTCATCAAAGTTTCACAGATTTTAAAAGGAGTCGTCTGCAGCTTCCAATTCCATGAAAAAGAGCGGCAACAAAAAATTATCGTCTGTTTTGCCATCAGACGCGTATTATACAAAAGTAACAAAACATCAATACATCATCTAATATTTTACCATTGAAAATATTGAAAAGATGTTTTCTCACTTTAATATTCTAAATTTCTGTAAATAAAAATTTTCCAAACTTTCACGCTGAATTTCTCAAGTTTTCATAAAATTAAGTAAGAAACATGCAAAAAAAAAAAAAAAAAAAATCAAGATTTTCTAATAATAAAAAAAAAAATAAAAAAATAATTTCATTCATTTATGAATAAGTCCTGATAATTTCAATAAAATCCGACAATTATTTGATTTTTGCAAGAATTTCCAAATTAATGTCCGTCACCGCAAAAAAGAGGCTAAAATTTGCTAACTGCTGACGCAGGAAAAACAAGTTTTTTTGTTTTTTTTTTTAAATCAAAATGTTCTAAAAAGGGATAAAAAATTTAATTAAATAAAAAAAAAATATACTTTAATCTTTCCTCTTAATATCATAAGGATTTTGACTGTAAAACTATGTTTTTATAACGTTTGGAACATGGTTTCATCACGGTATGCGGTTTTTTTTTTTTAGCGATTTCGTGGATGTACCTAAAAAAAAAGATATTATTTCAGTAAAAATAAAAATGTAATATTGAGTAACACACGGAAAATTCGGCCCATACCTTGGCGAAAAAAACGAAAACAAAAAACAAAACAAAAACAAAACAAAAAAACAATAAAACTCAAAATATTTTTTTGGAGAATTGGTGCTTGCATTTTTAGAAAAAAAAAAAAAAACTCGTTATTTTTTTCAGATTCGACAGAAAAAAAATGTAAACTTAAAAAAAAATGTTTGTAATTTTTCAGTGCAATTTTGAAATTAATTGCGTTGCAGTTCATCACAAGAGTTTATATTTTAAAAATAAAATTAAAATACATGTTTGAAAAGTTTAAAAATGTTATTTTCGAGTGTGAACCTTTTTTTTTTTAAAAATCATTTTTTTCCTTTTAGGAGCTGTTAGTTAAAATATGTTTTAAAAAGTTCGTGGCGGTACCTACACTACAAAGTATTTTCCTTTAGAAATATTGTAAATTTAAATTAATCTATTGTTAGCTTGAATTTAAAACTAAAACAAAAGCTTCAGGAAAAATTTTTCATTTTTAAAAATGCATTTTTTAAAGTAAACCTTAGGTCCCGCTTTTTTTTGGGGGGGGGGGGAGGTAACTTACTTTAGTTTTTGCTTTTCGTGTGTGTGTTTTTTTTCTATATGAACGCACTACAAGGTGCGATGGCTAAATTGTCACCATTTTATATTTTTAATTTCGTACATGTATGTTGTTTTTATTTTTATTTTGTCGACTGCAATCTGCATAGTATAGTAGGGTCGGGTGGGCACCATCTGTGGGAAAAAGAGCACTAAGATGTAATAATTCACTCCGCCAGAAATTTGGAAACGGCATGCTGTACTTTGGCATTCACGCGCGCGCCGGAATTCAGTGTTTGGGTGTCAATCTGAGAACAGAGCAGAGTATTCGGAAAGAGTTGGAGGAGTCTAATGATGATTATGAAGGTGCGGCAGCTCGGAAAAGTCATTTTGCTAAGAAAAAAAAAACCCCAAAAAACTCTCGAATTTATTCTTGAGACCCAGACCATGATTGACAACAATCCCTCCAAGTCAATAAGATCTCAGGGACACAGGAGGAAGAGCGTCTGAGTTTCTTACCAGACAGGTGGTAAATAAAGATCTTGTAGATGATGATAAAACAATACTTACCTAAAATTAAATTCTTTCTTTTCTACCATAAAACCGTAGTCTTTGTGGTCTCGAATATATTCAGCATGGACAGCTGCATTAAACATTATTTTCTTAGGAACACAACCGACATTTACCTATGTGAAATTAAACATGAAAATAATTTTAACTACTTAAAAAAAATGATCTGAACCAAATAAATAAATTATTTATCGCACTCTGATCTAGTTCAATTGTTCTTTTAGTGACATTTCTCTTACTAAGGTATTTCTTCATAGACTTCAAGGAAAAATGAAAACAAAACAAAACTTATTTGAAAAAAAAAAAAAGTTTTGCAATGAGTTTAATAATGTACTTTATTTTATAGGGAAAATTTATTGATGAACACCGGTTTTTGTATTTGACTTAATATTGGTTTACCGTTTATTTTTTCGCATAATAAAAAAAGGAGCGATAAAAATCTATTTAGTTTCTAAATCTTGTATTATTCCCAAATTTATAATTTTAAAAAGAATTATTGAATTTATTCATTTTTTTTTTTAAACAGCTTACGATTTTTTTTTTAAAAATTCTGAAAAAGTCTGTGACGCTTTCTTTCACAAGTTATTCATTCCAATAAATCACAACATACAGCAACTGCTCTGAATATTTGACCACTGTGAATTAAAATAAAAAAAACTTATAAAATTGTCAATGACTAAAAAAAAAAAAAAAAATGCCCGATTTTTTTTATTAATATTTTAAATGTAAAACTTACACATGTGCCGCCCCATGGTCCTTGTTCAATGATAGCCACTTTCACTCCAAATTCAGCCGCCCGCCGAGCACTTGCTAACCCTCCAGAACCTCCACCGATGACAAGATAATCATAAGTTGCTGCTGTCATCGCATTTAAAATACGAGACATCGTCTCTAAAGCAAAAAAAGTCAATGATTTAAACTTCTTTTTAGACGAAAAACAATGAGACCGCGCTTTCTTCTTCCTGTAATAATCAAGATGGAGTTTCACTTCTTGATAAACTAGATAAAAAGACGCTTGTAGAATTTTAAGTGAAAAAATAACTAAGAAATAAAAAAATTGGGTTTGTCCGTTTTGATAAACAACTTATGTGCCGTTTTTAGTAGTTGTGACCCTCCTTAAAAAAAAAAAAATTAACTGAGACGATGATTTATGACAAGTCCAACCAGTTGAAAATTCGAAATTAAATAAACAAACGGACCCATTATTTTTAGTAGTCAAGATAATGAAGCGGAATCAGAGTAGTTAAACAAGTTTTAAAAGCTATTTTATGTCCAAAACGAAGTCTTTTTTTTTTCTCTATATTATGTTCTTGATTTTAAATAAGGAAACCATTAATTAAGAATTGGGAATAAAAACTACTTTAAACTTTTAAATCTGCCGTAAGTAGTTTGATGACAATTTCATCATTATTTGTAAAGCTGTGTCTCTGCTTGACTGAGTGAAGAAGAAGGATGTTATAGTTGTTATTATTCTTGAATGGAAACAACTTTCTTTTTAGGGAGTGGCTGATCACATGAGAATTTTCTTTCTCCTGTTTTTTTTACGGACAAAATAAGTCGAAGACGGAATACTCGGGTATTGCCAGGATTTTGTAGTAATTCAGAACAATTCATAAGGAAGGCAGCGAAAGCAATGATCGTCCTGAAGAAGTTTATGGAAAATATGACCGCGTATATTTTTTAATTTATTTATTTCCTGCTTCTAAAAGTAACTGAAAGCTTTGTTGGTATTTTAAGATGTCTTATTCCGAAGATCCCTTTTTTAGTATTTTATTTGCGTTGTAACAATCTGCAAATTTCATTCTCCTCTGCCACAGGATTTCTTTTTACTTGGTCATTTTCACATTCTTTCTTTATTTGAAAATAAATTTGTATTATTGGGAAATTAAGTCAATCACTTCCCCATGATGATACCTGTTTTTTTGTACAAAAAACAAACAAAAAAAAAAGACAATAAAAATTTCTTTAAAAGCAAAAACATACAACTGTACATTTGAAAAGTCACTAACTTAACTTCCTTGAACTCGAGTGCCTCACCTTCTTGGCATCGCCAGACTTTCACTTGTAAGTTTGATCCTCAGCTGAGTGCCTTATGTTTGTGGCCATGTGCCACGCTTAGCTTAGTAACCTAGGCTGGATTTTTTGAAAATTTTGAGTTTTCTCTGTTCAACTTGAAAAGAAAAAAAAATTTCAAAACGTGAAGATTTATTGTTTATTTGGAAGTGTAATGAAATCAAAATTTAATTGAATTAAACGACAAAGCGTAGATAAATGAAAAATTCCTTAATGGTCTCTGCTTACATTCAGAATGTTCTGTCTGAGATTCAATTAGGCTTCCGCTTAAGTTAAGCTTTGAAAGTTTGGGATTTTCTTCGTTAAGCCGCTTAACGAAGAAAATCCCAAATTTTCAAAGCTTACCAACTTGAACTAAGTAAAACATCTTGCTTGAGTATGAAAACGATATCACACACAGAAAGTTTAGAAAATAAAGTTAAATTGATCAATTTTTTTTATCCGAATGCCCGTTTTCTTTAGCATTTAGTTGTGTTGTTTGTCGTATTTACAAAATTTGCAAGTTTATTTCTTATCTGACTCAGAATTTTACTGTTAATTCGCTAAAAAAAAAAAAAAAAAAAAAAAAAGCATACCCTGATGAAAAAAGGCCCCAAACTTGAAAACATTTTTTTTGTCTTTGGTCTTTCCTCATAATAAGAAAATATTTTTTGGTTAGTTTTTTTTACATTTTTTAATCCTTCCTAGCACGCCCGAAATTTTAGTGAAAATTTTTTTTTTTTTTTTTGAGTCAGCAAGAAATGGATGAAGGCCGCCATTTTTAGAGATATGTAAACTAAACAAAAGTTAAATTCTTCGTTTAAAAATCTTGTAAAAATCAATATACCTTTTTCAAAAGTTATGAGGAAAATTAATTTTAAAGTTTACTGAAATGTAATTAATTGGAAACAAACATTACTTAATTTTTTAGCAGAAAAAAATTAGTTGAAAATAAAAGCAGCATGTCTGACTTGTTTTGGAGGTGGGAATTGACATTTATGCCGATGTATAAGAAAGCTTACGTCAAGGGATGTTATCGAACGGAAGGACAGAAGTGACAATATTTTCGAATTTTATGTGAATCAGTTTATACAATAATTTTTAAAAATTAAATACTTTTAGAAATTTAATATTTTTTAATTATTTTAATTTATTTATTTTAGGTAGTTTTATGAGTGAATAGGATTTATAGAAAAATAAAATTAAATACTTTCAAAAATCTAATATTTAATTGATTTTTAGGTACCTTTTTTTTTTTTTTAACGAAGATATGTTCAAAGCCTACACTGTTTCTATCTCTAAAATTAAAACTAAAAAAGAAAATAATTAATGATTGCAGTATGTCTCTCACTGAAAAACAATGAATTAATTATATTTGATGAAATAGGATGTAAAAATGAAAATTAAAATTTTTGAAAATGCGACGATGATGGTCAAACAAAGAGTCAGTCAGAACGAAAACGCAAATTTTCTGATTTTCTTGCTGTCAGGGGAAACAACTCTTAAAAAATTTGACATTATGTCAAGCACATTCACCCATATATTTGGGAAATGTTATGAAACAGTGTAAAATTATTTTAAAAATACATATGTGTCGCAGATTGTAATAAGCTTTCAAATTTATTATATGTAAAAATAGATATACTTAATAACAGCATTTCCTAAAGGGCACGGATTGAAACTTAATTTTAAAATATTTAACAACTTTATCACATTTTGTATTTAAAACTGAAAAAAAAAAAAAAAAAAAAAAAACAACATTATCAGAAAAATATTTTGGCCTTAGACAATATTATCCTGAACATATATACTATTCATAAAAACAATTATTTATAATTAAATAATGTTTTAGTGGTTTTTTTTTTGGGGGGTAGTATTTTACAGTGTATTCTGATTTTACAAAAATATCGATGATTTATTTCTATTTTTCAAAGTCTTCTACTTTTTTAACATTAGTTATAATCACAAAAGGGCACAATATCGAATTTCTCGAGTTTTCATAAAAATTAAGTAATATGTATGTGCGTGCTTAATAGATGTAAAAAAAAAAAAAAAAAAGTCTAAAATAATTACATTTTTGTAAATAAATTCTGAATTTTCATTAACATCCGACAATTATTTGATTTATTGCAAGAATTTACAAATCAATGTTTTCGTCTTAAAAAAAAAAAAAAAAAGACGTTAAAAAACACTAATGGCAAATAATACGCCGACCGCTGACGTAACGGGCTAGAAAGGATGAAAAATATAATAAAATAAAAAATACTTTGATCTTTCCTCTTAATAACAGCAGAAGCATTTTGATAAAAATTCTTTTTTTTATTAAGTTTTAGAGCCTTTTTTCATCATGCTATGCTGTTTTTGTTGTTGTTTTTCTTTCGGCGAAAAAGAGAGGCAAATAGAATTTTTAGTAAAATTAATCATAATGACAATCTACAGAACAATATTATTATTCACTAATATAAATTTACAGTACATTAGGTTACATTTTTCAAGTGAACATCTAGAATCCGATCGAAGAAGGAATAATTCAGAGCATAGAAAAAAACTTGCATATGTAAAAAAAAACATTAAAACTCGGTCGGAGAGAAAAGTAAAATATAAAGGAGAATTTATTTTTCTAACACCGTTTAGCAGTCGGTGTTACATTAATTCTGGCCCACAGAAATGAGCCGTCAATTGTATGCTGGAGATTTTTAATTCCTCAACAAATTGTTTGTATTTTAAGTAAAAAGAACATATCATGAACAGCTGATGATGGCTACCAGAAAGATTCGAAAATCAGTCTGCAATTCCAATATGTTCAATCGACTTAAACGACAAAATATCAACACTTGTAAAGACATCTTGTCTCGATCAAACTTTGAACTGATGAAAATGTTTGGACTCACTCTACCGCAAGTTAAGAATTTAGTAGACCAGGTTAGTAGGACCTGCGTGCCGAAATCTTCCAAGGCTTCTGAAATGATTAAATCTTCGAAAGAAAAAGAAACCAGACAAAGAAATCGCACTTTCTTTCGTACATCTTTACCAGATCTTGACAAAGCACTTCACGGAGGTATTCCGGTTGGAACTTTAACAGAAATAGCTGGACCCGCTGGATGTGGCAAAACCCAGTTGTGTATTATGTTGAGCCTATTAGCAACAATGCCAACAGATATGGGCGGGCTTGCAGGTCGAGTGATTTATATCGACACGGAATGTGCCTTTAGTGCGGCAAGGTTGGTAGAAATGGCCCAGGCTCGCTTCCCGGATTATTTTCAAGGAGAAAACTGTGAAAATAGATTATTAACTCTTACTGAGAATATTATCATTGACTTCCAGTCTAGTTGCGGCAGTCTCATGGATAAACTTCAGTCGTTAGAGATGGCCATCATTTCTAAAAAGATACGTTTGATTATAGTTGACTCTGTGGCGTCATTAGTAAGGAAGGAATATGGCGCAATAATGAATCACAATATGGCCGATAGATCTAACTTCCTCACAAAAGCTGCTGCTATTCTTAAATATTTGGCGGAATCGTTTCAAATTCATGTGGTCGTAACTAACCAGATCACGACTCGATTCCATTCAGACCAACAAACCGATACAATGCAGCCAACTATGTCGCGCGTAACGTCTGCTCTTGGGAATACGTGGAGTCACAGTGTAAACACTCGTCTGATAACAGAGTATGTGGATTCTATCCGTCGCCAGGTAATGGTCGCCAAATCACCGATCGCACCTTTTACGTCTTTTGTTTACACAATTCAGGCATCGGGTATTGTCCAAGAAAAAGACGGCGCCAACCATTATTTAGGGACTAACCCAAGCGTTCAGCAAATTCGTACAAGATCGGCCTTGATGAGCTAGGAGGAGGAAATATATTTTCAACTTTTTACCTATACTCATATTGCAATTTTGAATAAATTTGTACTTTTTAAAAAGATATTTTAAATAAATATTTTATAAAAAAAACTAGCGAAGCGTTTTTTTTTTAACTAACCAAATTGTTTGATATGCTAAACTTTCTCTTGTCAAGTTGTCACCCACGTTGTAAATGTGTTTAAATGGCAGAAAAGACGAGATTGCGCTTGATGCCTAGTTTTTTTTTTTTTTTTTTTTGGAATGTAGTTATTGGAGAGGAGGGGAAACTTACCCAAGCATCAAAGTTTCCACCGTCTCCTTCGAAGAAGGAGTCTTAGTTATACAGTTACTTTTACGCCGTACGGTTTTGCCAAGATTCCATGTATCAATAAAAAAAAACGTTTGCAGTGCATTTCCCTCATGCATGCTTTTGAAATTGTCAACATTTCGCGCAGCACTTTTCTGTAGCTGTCTTGCTTGAATAAGTCGACTTCTTCCTCACTTGATTTAGGGTTTTCGTTTTACAATTAACAAGGAATCCATTGACGTTGGTAAATTTTTTTTTCAAATCTTTTTAAAGCAAGTGTCAATTTTTTGATATTTCCTGTCCGTCATTATGGCTTAAAGCAGTTTAAACTAGTTATATAGGAGTTTGATGTTAAAAATTAACAAGAAAATATTTTAAAAATATATTTGCTTGATAAAACATTTTCAGTTCACTTAATCAAATGACGAATATTTTCCAGGAGTGGATTTCTCTTTGGCGTGTTTAGGTGCTAAAACACTTCAGTTTCATCTTCTTAACTGATGCTCTGTTTCTGTGGCCTTGTACCAGGCTAACCTGAGGAAATTTTCTACACATTTATTTGCTATGAACAATTGTTAAAAAAAAAAAATTAGAAAAAAATGAAATGTTTTAAATTTATATAATTCTCTTGCATTTTCTACAAAAAAAATTTAGTAAATACTGATTGCTTTAATGTGAACAAGTCTACATTATTTAGAATTTTACTTTCAGCCAAGGCAAATTTTAATTTAAAACCAATCTGATTTCACCCAAACCAAACCCCTCTCTTTTTGAAAAATGTTTTAAAGAAAATTTGAAGGTTAAAACATTTCAACATTCCCTTATGTTTTATGCAAGCTTTTATTAGAATATATGAAACAAACCTTAAATAGTTGCCATTTAAGAGAAGAATAAAGTACAATGGAAAATAACTTTCTTACTGAATGCCATAACCTTCTGTGATACCAAAATTTGATTTACTAATGTTAGCAGAAACTTATTGAGGTGAAACTTTTGTGCAATTTGTAAAGATTCCACTTTGTTGGTGGCAGGCTTCTTTTGCAACTCTTAGAATTTTGTCACAAAATCCATTGACTCAAATGAAAGATAAAATTTGATTTCTATCTATATTAATTGGATTAAATCAAAAATCCATATAACATTCACTGCAATGAATGCTTGAAGCATAAGAATGTTGTGGATGGTTTAGCATCTATTTTCTCACTGATTGACAAAAAAATCTGAGTGAAGGTTGAATGTGGTCTTCAACAAGTCATCAGGACGATATCTTGAACAATAAATATCTGATATGCATATTTAAAATCGCATAAATTGAGAATGAAATCTTAGATCAGATGTCATGGTACATATTGCATAAGCAGTTTTCATACAAACAGAATTATAGCCAAGTTTTCTAAAGTATATGTTTAAGAATAATTACTTTTGCAACACACTTAAATATGGTACACTTCCTTCACTAACATTATCTGGAATATTCTACCATTGTGACAAATGGTTTACCCTTTTTTCCTAGAACTAAGTCAATTTAAGCAATATATTAAGAAACGAACGAGTTCAAGGGAGGTAATTGTGTTTCTCTCTGTACATATTCCGAGGAAGCGTTAGAAATTGTGTATTTTAGACACACACACGTGTGTGTATATATATATAACAATTAAATCAAGCTGCTTTAAAATCCCATGAGCAAGAGGAATTTATTTCTACAATTTCATTTTAAATTTATGAATTTGATAGATTGCGACTTGAGTTGTCTCCCTTGCTATAGAAAATAGGACAAACTGTTGTAGGCTATTACAAATTTATCTTAATAATTACATTTTTTCTTCTTTCAAATATTGGACAATATCCTATGTACATTTGACACAATTTATTTTCTTTTTTAACTGGGTCATTTTAATCTTACTTTTAAATTAAATGTAGGATTGAAGCGACTACGTTATAACCAGAGTTATCTACACTTGACTTAATATTTTTATACTGATAATTTCCATATTCAATTTACTGCGTGAAATTTAATATCCATACAAGGGAAGGAAAAATATAAAACAGAAACAAAAAATTAGTCTCTTGCTTACAGGATTACCTCCTGTTCTCTCTGAAAAGTTGAAAAAAAAAAAAAAAAAAAAAACTAAGCCAAAAGCCAATTTACAAATATACTTTTATTCCAAAAAATATAAATGTATATAAATATATAAAAATGAAAACATTACTTACCTCTTAAAACTGTGCATAGTACACAAATATAAATCATGGCTAATAGTCTTTTCTGCAATAGTTTTAATAAGCAGCTTCCTCCACTAAAGATGTACTTCACATATTAAATATGCATAAATAACATTAAGTACTTGTCCCCCACTCCATACCACCAACACTTTCATGTTGAAAATTTTGAAGAACTGATATAAAATGTTATTCATTTTTTTAAGCTAAACCTACCATCTGATGTGATGATTTTATTCAATATACTCAAACCAAATAAAATGAAAAATGTTGCAATTAGATAAAAGATGTACAAATTGGAGGAATAAAATTTTTCATGGTAAGAGAATGAAGCTAAATAAATAAATAGCACATATCAGTGAAGTTCACAAGTATCAAAGTGTGAAATTGAGAGTTTGGCTGCCATCTTTTTAGGCAGTCATATTTGCAATTCTATTTCAATTGCCACTTTATAAAAACTTAACCTAAAACAGATTATTAAATTTTGAGAAATTCTACAGGAACTCAACATTGTTTTAATGGGTAAAAAAAGTGAGTGTAAAAAGCACATAGCATTCTTTTATTGGGATTGTCAATATGGAGAGAGAGAGAAAAGGAGGAAAAGAGAAAAACAAATAAACAATAAAAGAAACAAAAGCTAGAGGCTGTAGTCCAGACTGGTGGCTGCCAGCACCAACAGAAGAAATGCAGTTTTATTTATGAAAACAGTTTATGTAAATTTTTATATAAACTTCTATTCTCAATGGGCAAAAATAATTTACAGGTAAACTTGTTTTAAAAAAAAAAAAAAAAAGAGTAAATAATAGAGTGAATTTGTCAAAAGAAACCTCAAATTCTAACTGGAATCTGATCGTGAATCCTAGATGGGAAAAAAGAAAGAAAACACTTTTCTAAGATGAAACTTAGTTTTTGTGCTGGTGCTGCAGCAACCCCTCTAATAATTTTTTTTTTTTTTCTCAGCTTACCGTGTTCTCAACTTCTCCCAGCTTTCAAGACAAATTCAAGGCCAGCTCTGTTTAGATGATGGGGAATTTTTCAGCAGCACTGCAAATTCAACAATGTTCAGTTCAATTAATAGGATTTGTTCAAATCAATTGCAATGCAATAGATTTCTTCTTTGTGCCAAATAAAAAGGTTCAAAAGTTGAGGTTTTAATGGTTTTATAGTGCAGCTGCAACCAAAGTTGAATAAATAAAAATATAAACTGCAAAATCTTAGTCCACTTACAAGTTTTTATCTTGTATTTTATCATTTATTATGTAATACTGACAAAGAAACATTGTAAATGGGGAAGCTTTTATCTCTACAAAAGTACTTAGGTAAAAAAAGAAAAAGAAAAAAATTGCTTTGCCCATAAGAAATTTTACAGAATTTAAAATATTGAAGAAATTACCAAAGTTCTGAGGAAAGTAAAAAAAAAAAAGATGTTTTGCAGTCATAAGGCAGAGAGACTTGTTAATAAAAAATAAAAAAAAAGTCTAATATTTTTCAAGGACATTCTATGTAAAAAAAATCATTTCAGAAATTTTCCAGATTTAGAAAATTACATAAAGATTAAAAAAATAGCAGCCTGTCTTTGCTAATCCCTCAAACCTAAAGCACTTATTTGACCATGTGACTATGATTATATTCATAGCTTCATGTGAAAAGAAATCCTGAAAGCATTGAATATAAAAAATATTCTTCTCAACAATCTCTTAACAGATCAAATTTCAGCCTTTAAAAACAAATATACTTCTCTAATTTTGGATAATACTTTATTTGAAACTGTATTTCTCTTGCCAATTTTCTTTCAAAAGAAAATTCTCACCATCTGACTGCAAAGTGAGAAATTTCAAAATCTCAGAACAAAGTTTGCTTTCCTCATCCTTGACACAAGATTCAACTAAAAAACATCAATAATTTAAAATTAATGATACGTGCATAAAAATTGTAATATATTAAATAAATTTAGGGGAAAAAAAGGGCAAGCAAAAAAGTCAAGCAAGAGAAATTTACATAGCAATTTGAAGTTCTCTTTCCTGTTAGATGCACAGTTGTGTGGACTTCAATGGAAAATAAACAAAGTCAAAATAAGTGAAATATACTTACCTGCTTTATACATACAAAATACATATTCTTATATTCAAATAAGATAAACAGTGATAACAAATAAATCCTGAAAATAGCCATACAAATTTATGCAGAAATTTTCCTACAGGCTCAAAGAAATACGTCTTAATATTAAAGAAATAAATTTTTAACAAATTTTCCCTACAGTCTGTTTATATCATTTTCAGGGAGTTTGAAACAATTTGATTGTTTGACTTCCTACTTTCAGACAATAAATTCTACTTTATTATAACATCTCTACAACAAACTAAAAGATTATTAAACAAATTAAACAAATGTTAGTCTTGCAACAGTTATTGAAATAAATCTCATTAGAACTGAATGAAATATAAAATGGGATTCTATGGTGAACAGAAAAGAAATGATAACCAATATGAAAAACAACGATAAAAGATTCAGTTTTCTTTTTTTTAGATCTGAAAGTAATTTGTTCTAGGCCAAGGTCTAATTATAAAAGCACTAAAAAAAGAAAAATGAAATGATTCAAATTGACACAATAGTGATTTCATGCAACAGAAAAGTTTTTGTAAAAGCCATATATATATATATATATATATATTAAAACAACAGTATGAATAGAAAGTTTCATATATGCTTTTTACAAAATAACTGAAGCCCATCTGTTTATTTTAGCAAAGGATATTCTAAATAGAAATAACTTAAAGAGATCTTGACCTAGAACTTTTTACATAAGCCTTTTCCAAATGCAACTTACCATGTAGAATGTAAAAATAGGTAAGAAAGATTCAAAATTAAAAGGGAGAATTGTAAACCTTGTCACAAAGTAAAAATAATAAAAGATGTCGGTGAGGGAGGAGAGAGGCAGGAATGATTAGAACAAGGTTTGCAAACTCCCTCCCTTTGAAGACCACTATTTACCTGATGACCCCAGGGTGGAAGAAGTGGTTGAGATTGTAGAGAATACTATCCACATCTCTTTCAGTCTCAGCAGCAGCAGCAGCAGTGGTGGCGGCGGCGGCAGCAGCAGCATCTCTGAAGAACAATCGCCTGCTATTGAAGATCCCTTTGAACCTGTATGTTGCGAGATGCTTCGCTAACATTGCAGTTCCAAAAGACCAGCAAAAATTGACCAAATATATATATGTATATATATATTTTTTTTTTTTTCCGTTCAAATTGCAATTTGGATTTTTTATAAAAATTTTGGGGGCGAAGACTTTTTAAATATTAGGAAAAAAAAAAAAAAAAAAAAAAAAAAAAAAAGAAAAAGGAGAAAAAATACAATTAGTGGGAAAATAAGGTTGGAATAATCAAGTAAAAAAAATAAATAAATAAAAATATTTCCTTGTAAGCATTTTTTTCTTTTTCATATAAATAGAAAGAGGAGAAAAAAATGTTTTCTCGCTCTAAAAACTTAAGCTTTTAGTATGGTAAGTAACAGCTGTTAAATTTTTCACAAGGAAATATTTTGGAAAAGAAAAGCCATAAAAAATGAAATAAACATGAAAAGGCAAAGAAAATACAAAGTAACAACAAAGAACGGAACAATGCTGAAAACTTAACCCAGAGGAAAAGAAGAATGCTATCCCAAAATGAAATCTACTAAAATAAGAAAAAAGGACGAGCCTTTTAGCAAATTTATTTTGGGACAGTACATGTAAGGAACAAATTAAATATTTGTAAGATCAGTGATGAGAGAAAAGTTTTGCCTTAATCAATATGGACTTGGGACTTGCAAGACTTTCCCACTATTGGTAGATATACATAAGGGTTTCTAATTTATGGAAATTTGAACTTTGGTGGGTGGTCATGTCCTGGTGGGTTAAGTGATTTCAGAAGAAAAAGGAGAAGGAGAGAGAAAAAAAAAAAACCTGAAAGCAGCATCCACTCCAAAATCATTAAATGATTTACTTTTTCTGCCATAAGCAAAATAGATATAATCTAATTGAGAGATAGAGAGAGATAGAGAGAGAGAGAAAGAAAGAAAGAAAAACAGGTGATCATCTCCCATCCAGCCCATTATTTCTTTTGAGGCAAACATAAAACCCAGTTAGTAAATAATGCTCATGAAAGTGTCTTGTTAAGTACAAGTGACACTACCCAAGAGCTAGCATTGAAAATAACCCTGTAGACAAGTAATAGTCACACCAAACACAACTGAGAAATACATAAGCAACAGAAACAAGAAAGGGGGGAAAGGGGGGTGGGATCATGATTGGGTTTAAAAATAAAGTGACATTAACAAAGTATCACTACATGCAGAAGTATAGGAAGGAAGAAACAGGAAACTAAGAGTAATTATTAGACTTAATGCAAACGTGTGTGTGTGTGTGTGTGTGTGTGTGTACACAAATCAGCAAGGGCACGATGAGATATTTATTTAATATTTAATGCAGTTTGTTTTCTGTAAACTGCATTTTATATAAAAAAAACTATCAGTTTATAAGAATACGAGATTTAATTAAGAGAAATGTTTTAAATTAAATTTTAAAAGGAAAAACTGATAGGATTTATTTGATGTTTTAGCTTAGATTTGAATTCATTCAAGATTGAAATCAATATTAGAAATAGTTCAATACAAATGGATTGAAATTTGTAATTTTGTAATGAGCATAATATTGCAATTTATTATTTTAGAGAAATTCAAGTTTTTTAAGAAATGCCATAACTAAACACTTTAAAAAAGACAAAAATATGAAAATATTCAAATATTTGAGTTCTTCAAGTAGAATTGTAAATACTTGATATTTTTTGGTAGATAAAACTGCAATTCGATAAGGTAATAGAGATAGAGAATATAAAGAAAGGAATTTTTTAATGTGACTGAAAAGAATTTCATGAGCAATGATATTTAAAATTAGTCAGAGTTTCTTTTAAAAATTTATAAAAAGAAAATTATCACATCAGTTGAGGTTTGTCACAAATTAAAGATAAAGAAATTTTTTGTTTAATTTGCAAAAAAAAAGAAAAAGAAAAATTGAAACAAAGAGGGGAATGAAAAATAACAAGGGATAAAAAATCATTTGAATTTGAGCAGATTTATTTATTTCTAATTGTATCATTATTTCCGAGAGATGTTAACATACAATGACATGGCCAGATAGAAGAGAGACTACATGTCAATATTAACTAGAAACAATTTTTCTGGGAGAAAATTTCCAATTAAAAATTGATGGGCAACTTTTAGAGAGAGAGAAAAGAAAATATAAATGGTATATGAGTGCAAATATATAAACAAGAAAAGGTACCTGAAATTAAGTGGTTATGGGTTATGGAATTTTTGAAAACTATCATCTGAATAGGCGTTCAGTTTTAATAATGATTAGCAAACATGTTTTTTTTTGTCTTTTTTTTTTAACAAATATTTTTCATACTCTCACTAGAAAACAAATGACAAAACATTGACATGTCAGTTGTATGTAACTACAGAAACTTTTTAAAGCATCAGCCTCCATGACATTAGCTGTATATCTATGGATATATATATATCTATATATATATATATATATATATATATATATATATATATATATATATAGTTTTACAAATTATTTTTAGAAATCAAAGTGAGAGAGGGAGAAAGAGAAAAAAATCAGCCCATCATTTTGACTATCTAGAAATCCATGTCAAAACTAATGTAAATTGAGTTCCCTACAGGTTTTTTTTTTTTTTTAAAAAAACAAACTGATTAGTTTAGCAAGTAGTTGTTAAAAATAAAACTGATTACTAGTATAAAAAAAAAGCAGTAAAATAAATGACAGAGGACAAATGAATTTTAGATGCATGAATGATATGCAGTTTAGAGATTTTTGCTTTTTTTGTTTTTTTGCAAAGATATTTACAAATGAATGCTTGAGTAACAGTGATGGAAATGAAGATGCTGGGAATAATGGCTGGAATGAGTTCTCACAGGACGTCCAAGATATTTATAAACACAGTTTATAAAGAACTCTTTGGAAGAGTGATGAATTTCCCATTTTATAAATGAAAATCAGAAAATATAAGTAAATAGCAACAATAAATGCAAGACCTATCAAAAGATCTTAGATAAAACAATGTGCCTGACAAATTTATCAAGGATGAAAGATGTGTGTGTGTGTGTGTGTGTGTGTGTAACCTACTATAAATCTAGTAAGACAGACATGAGACTAGTGACAAAAATATTCAAGTTTTTAATAAACAAGAACCAACACTGATTATATGAACTTTGATAGGCTATTTGAAATGTACTAATTGCAATCTAACTTAACTACTGAAAAAAAGAAAAGAATAAACAATTCATATAGATATATACAATATAAAATAAGGGGGAAATGGAGAGGAAATGCATAGAATTTTTTCAACATTAGCACAAAGGCCCACAAAGCTATCAAATATCAAATTGTAGTTGTTCTTTAGACACATATGGAAAGAAAAGTAATTTCTTTTATTAATCATAGGATGGAATAATTATGTATTTTTTTAATCATCCCAGATTTGGGAGTTGATAGCAGATCAGAACAACTTTACCTCTGCAATTAAGGAATGTTATAAATTTGATGCCAAGTTGATGGAGAAGAAATCAAATTTTTCATTGATTATTGATCCTATCCTATGTGAAATTCATTAAAAAATCACATTAATACAATGGGACAAAACTTGAACAAGTCAGTTGCTTAAAAAATCCAATTCAACAATGGATATTTACAAAGAATCCCCCACCAATCCTTTTTTTGCATTATGACTACAACCACTCTAAAAGGAAAGATAAAAGAAATCGAAAACCTGAGTATTTTTACTGATTTTTAGTCATAACAGAAGAGAGAACTGTAGCTGTAAGGGCATTTAGTGCATTTCTCACAATAAAATGTCAGGCTTCCTATTGATAAGTAGTTTCACCATACCCAGTCATTTGTACATTTACTCAACTAAGTCAAAGCTGATCAATAGAATATATCAATAACTATAGATCCGAGTATAGAATTTGACTATTTTGAGGACCAGTGAAAACAAAAACAAACTAGACAGTAAATACAGACACTCTTCAAAAAGGAATATAGTCAAATCAAGAATGACTCCAACTGTATAGCAGAATGAAAAATCTAAGATTAGCAGTGAGCTGAAATACTCTTGCAACAAGACAGAAATAGAGCGAGAGGGACTTAAAAACTTCTGAAAAATTGTTCTGTAAAAACACTGTTCTTATCAAAGTTTAGCTGCCATTGTCAGATTGTAAAAAGAAAAGAAAAAAATTTTATAGTGGGAGACAGTGATACTAGAAAGTTTGTTAGTTCTCCCACATCATTTCTGTTGAATGGTCCGCTCTAAGACATGGCTGCACTTAGAAAGGGAAAGATGAAATTGTCTGAAAGTTTGAGATAAAAACAAAAACAAAACAAACCCAAAAAACATTTCAGATAATTTTTTCTTATAAATTGTCAGAATTGTGGGTGGGAGGAAAGTGTTTGTATGTGAATAGGATCTGTGGGTAAAAGAGAAACAATAATAATAAAAAAAAAAGAAAAAAAAATGAAGAGAAAAAAAAAAGCTTTCTAAAGTAAAATGACCATTGAAGCTGAAAATCAAAAGTGGGGAGTTCAGTCGATAACCATTTCCTCCAATTTTCTCCCTCCCCAAACCAGCAAAATTTATCCAGTGCTGCTTTCAGTTTTTCAGGCCTCATACAAGAAAGAGGTAATGGGGGTTGGGAATCAGGGATAGTGACTATTTGTGGCAGGCAGACAAGAGTGGAAATTAACAGAGAAAAGTGTAGAAGAGTTCAGAGAGACCGAAAGGTGAAGTAGTGTTTGGATGGAAAGTATGTCTTCTTAAAAGCATTCAGCAGTGATGAAATTATGAATAAAAATGAAGGACAGCTTTCTTTTCTTTTTCTGTTCTTTCGTTTCTCTTCCTCATACCATGAACAATGCATAGTCAACAGCAACTAGAGAAAGATACCAGAAAATTAACGTTTCTTCATACTTGAGGTGAAATATATTTAAGATACAAATAAAACAAGACTAATCAAAATCATTTACACTGATGTAAACTAGAAAAGAAAGAAATGCCACACTAATAAAGACATTTTGACAATTCACACACATCTTATAAAAGATCATGCAGTTTTCATTATTTCATTTTTAACAAATACACAAATTATTCAAGAGAAAACTTGATATTTTTCAGCTAAAATCATGAAAGGAGACAAATATTTTGATCAACAGTGTGGGTTTTTGGTTTTCCACAATTTCAATTGAGGAGCACTCTTGAAAATAGAAAATCTGGAAACTCTGTCCATAAAAGGCAACAAATAGCCAGAGAGAAAGAAATGCACTTTCAAGAGAACACTGCATTCAATAAATGACCTTTTATTTTTATTCTTCTCTCTCCAAACGAAAACCACTCTAAGAGATAAATCTATAATATTCTAATATTCTAAGTGAGTCAACATTTGAATAATCTGCTTTGAATGCAATCGCTTTTAAACAATACCAGCAGGAGAGGATTTTAATGATTTGCAGGAATGTGAGGAGTCATCACATTCATTACAAAAATCGACGAGGTGCTGTCGAGATAAGACGATTCTCTTATTATTACTGATTTATATTTTGTGTCTAACAAAATCTCTTGTGGACAATTTGGCAAGACTCCTGTATCCATAAGATCAGAAAATGTGAAAAGAAATGAAATGAAATTAAAAGCAAGTCTCAGGCATACCAAAGTATCTATCTTAATGAAGGCAACTGAAATTTGGTTGAAATGTTAGCCCTAGAGGAATGGGAAATGGAGGGAGAACAAAAATAAACTGCATTCAAGTCTTTATGAGCTACGGGCATTTTGTTCTTATGTAAAAAAAAAAAAAAAAAAAAAAAAAAAGAAAGTCAACATTAACTTTCATTCAAGATGTGTGGTATTTCAAATGGCCTTAGTTCAAAAACAAGGAAAAAAAATGTTTGATATTGCCATATGGATGTAGTTAATTAAGAAACATTATCTTCGTTTTTTTTCATTGTACCATTAAAAGGCTGATGTCGAATGCAAAACCTAGACAATATTAGTGAACATATTGTTATAAACTTTACACCAATGTAAATAATTATAATTAGTAATGAGATGAAACTTGAAATAATGCATAAAATGTTCAAAACTCTTATGAAATGAAGAGCAATGGTACCCTAAGATACTTCAACATTTTGTTTTTCAAATAAAAATGGTGACATCCAACAAAAACAAAGGAACTTGAAGTCTTATGTAATATAGCTTAAAAAGAAAAAAAGAAAAGAAATTAGCTAATAAACAAAAATTTCATAAAAAGTCAGAAAAATATTAATGGACAGAAAATGGTTTGGCATGTCTTCTTTTGCAGTTTTTCCTTTTGTTTTTTTTCTTTTTTGGTTAAAGTAGTAAATTTTGAATTTGGTAAAAATTTGGTCACTACATGAGACCACTTTTATTGTCTTTTGTTTTTTTGTTGGCCACATTACAGAAGCTATTTAAAAAAATGCCGAATGGTTAACATTGCCTGATGCTGATGACAAAAAGGTGAAGGAATGGCAGATCTAAAATCTACGTAATGACCAAAGTGGGAACCAAATTTCATCCAAGATGAGTCTTGTAGCTAATCCATTATTTCTTTTCCAAGTGAACCAAAAAAATGGATCCTCACAGTAAAATCTTGTGTTTGACAATGACAGAAATGAAGCCAGATTTTGCATCATTTTGCAAGGAGAAATGAGGAAAAAAATTAAGAGTGGGTTGGGGTGCGATTAAAGAATTCAAATCCAATTTTAAGTGAAAAGAATTATGAAAGAATAATTTTGGCTCACTCATGATTTTGATACAGGATTATAGGACTTGCGTGGATTGAAATTATGTTTGAATAAAAAACATCCTTATCAAAAGGAAAAGTAGTTTTCTTAATCTTTTGCTTTCTCTGAATTTTTGGAGGAGAGAGAGAGAGAGTTTGCATCAAAGGGATGAATTTATTAGTTTTTTGTTTCTTTTCTTAAAAGAAGGAAATTTTCCAGATGACAAAGCATCTACCAGTTTCCACCATATGAATCCTGATACCACTGGGCATCATTGCCTGTGTAACCACCACCACCACCACCATAGCTGGACTGGTCCAGAGGCTGTTGGGCAATAGGTTGAGCACCCCAGTTATCAGACACCACACGTCGTTTGGATTGGCCTTGGCTAAAATCGGTACCAGCCTTTCGTTTGCCTCCTCTAACAGCCTTCTGTGGACCAGTACCTCCTCTGCCTCCACGAGCTGGAACACCACCTCGGCCTCCACGGGCACCTCTGGCACCTCTGCCAACAGGTAAACCGCCACGAGCAGCACGGAATGGAGGGCCTCCCCGGCCTCGAGCAGGCTGAAAAATACCAGTGAAACATTTAATCTAGTCTTTTTTTTTTTATTTATATTTGGGGAAAGGAAAAACAAATAAATATATATATATATATATATATATATATAAAAAACAATGTTCTTTTTTAATTCACTGAACGGTTATACTAAAATAAAGAAACTGTGATAAGAGAGTAAAGCAAAGTTTCTAAGCATACAATAATAATAAAAAAAAGAAAGAAAAAAATGAAAGGTGTAAGTTTTAAATCGAGGAAATGAAAAACAAAGAGGGGTTTTGAAAAGAAATCAATAAACAGTAGAGAGAAAATCTAGAATCACTTACAGGGGGTGGTAAAGCGCCACCTCTTCCTCTACCTCTTGGTGGGCCAGGTGGTGGTGGTGGGGGTGCATAAGCTCCATAATAGTCGTATTCTTCAGGGTATGGATAGTATTCATCGTAATAGGGATCTGGTTAAAGGAAGTAAACAAAGACTTGCTAAAAAAATGGCTGGATAGCTAGTTTATTGTTTAATTTCATTATATGAATTTTCCTGTTCAAGAAAAAACGCCTCTAAATATCTATCTGTATATAGTCATTGAAGTTTTCATTAAATGTGATACTTGATCAAAAGCTGATCAATTATTCATTTTTTTTTTATCCCTTTTTGGCCAAACACCTCTTGGTAAGGTTGTACATGAGTGGCAGAATTAAGACAGCCTCAAGCTGTAAAATTACTTACATCAGGGAAATACAGTTTATTAGATGGAGCTCATAAAATCTCAATTAAAACAACTGCCAATAACTACTCACCCTGTATATTTGGAACAACCAAGTGAAACTTAACAAAATGTAAATTATTTAACACCATGAGGTAATAGTCACTTGTAGATTTTGCATATATATTTGACAGTTCTCTCTCACCTATCAAATGTGATCAGTTAAATCTTTGGGTTTGCTTCAAATCTTAACTGTTTTTGGTGTGTTTAACTATTACTTTCATCCAAGATATTACATTACCTGTTTTGATCCCACCCTCCAAAAAAATGTTGAAGGAAAAAAATAATGGACACACATTAGTGTACATAAATTAACAAAAAGGGTTAAAAAAAATAAAATCTGACTTGTTATACAGAAAATCTTTTCATTTCTAGAGAATTTGTATGGAAATGACAGATTTCAAAATTTCCCATTCAAAAAATTATTTTCTATATAGTCAACTGTTATGGTTAAATTTTTTTAATTATAGCAACTCTAATGAGCAAATAATCTGTTGTTATAAAAATATATGTGAAGAGAAAATCCAGTTATTCACACATAAACTGCATATATAAATCATGAATGATTTATTAAAACATGCAATAATATACTTTGGCATTGAAAATAATGAGGCATTGGTCTATAACTAAAAACTTACCATAACCACCTCGACCAGGAGGTGGCGGTGGGGGTGGTGGACGTCTCATACCACGCCCAGGACCTGGGGGTGGTGGAGGGGGCATTCGGCCTGGTGGCATACCCCAGTAATCATCATAACTATAAATAGAATTAAAAGCGTAATTTAATATTTAAAATTCCTGGGTAACCAGAATTTTATATATATATATATATATATATATATATATATATATACACACACACACACACACACACGTATTTAAAAAATTTTTTTTACACTTAATTGAAAATAAAATGAAATGTCCAGTTTCTTTCAAGTAAAAAGTAGATAATTTTTTTTCAAGTCAAAACCTGTTATTATACCATGAGACTTAAACTTTAAAGGATATTGATTTGCAGATATTTTCAGACAAAATAAAAAATGAAAGCCATAAGCTAGCGATTATTTCAACTCACCCAGGATACATGCCAACAGGTCCCCTACGTTCTTGTTCCCTTTTTCGTTGTTCTTTCTTTTTGTTCTCTGTAGGAGGTTTAGCTAATGATACTTCTATCTCCATACCACCTATTTTCTATATATATATATATATATAGACATATATATATAGATATATATATATATAGATATAGATATATATATATATACACAGAGAGAGAGGGAGAGAGAAAGAGATATATATATATATATATATATAAAAAAGAAAAAAAAGAAAAAGCAATCATTATGCTATTTAGTTAAGCTAAATATTTCTAATTATTGTTAAACATTCAAAATAAGACAACGATGGAGTAGACTATACAATCACATACTTGATTATTAAGAGATTCCATGGCCTTTAAAGCATCGTCTCTGTCTTCAAAATGTATGAATCCATAGTCTTTTATTTTCTTGGCACGTTCAAGTTTGCCAAAGGAACCAAACTTTTCTTTAAGGAGGTCTTCTGTAACATCTGATGTGAGGTTACGAACATACAACACTTTCACCTTAAGAAAATGAAAAGGAAAAGAATAGATTGGCCCATTAGTGAAGACAAAATAATTATGCTTAATTTAAAAACTATCCTATAATCTTTGCTAAAACAATGGAAAAATTTTTTAAATTTACAGAGAAAAATAAATCTCACTGTCATTTATTCTTAATATGAATGAAAACAATAAACTTTGAGTGAAAAAAAAAAAAAATCCAATAAATTTATGTGTTTATTTGAGTTTAAAAGAAATTGTGATGCTATTTATAGTAAATTATAGAAAAGAATCTATAAATACCTAAAAAGAAAATTTTTAGGTTTCACGCTTAAAATTCTATATGGAATATTTTTGTTGTTCTCACCTGGTTTGGTCCTCTCAAAGTCTGTATCAGAACAGAAATTAAAGTCAAGGCTTGAGAAAACAACAGCATATCACACACACACACACACACACACACACACACACACGACAACTTTGAATACCTACAGTTTTCAATTGATACAGTTTTGAGTCACATAAATAATAATATTTTACCTTAGACATGGTAGAGGAATCAGGTTCTTCTAATGGATCGGCCCAATCTACAACAAATTCACCACCCCAAGCCTTTAGACTTCTTGAGGTAAACCTCCTTTTTGCTGCAGATGCACTTTTATGTGAATCATATTCCAGAAAAGCAAATCCTCGATTCTTCCATTTGGGGTTGTCGGCTGACCCATATACAATTACATCCACTAATCCTTCTGCAAGAGGCGAAAAAAAAAAAAAAAAAATCAAAATAAGAATTTCAAAGCATCCAAGTGGATTCAGGCAGCTTTTCTTCATACAAATGAGAATTTGATGAAGTTTTATAAAATTCAACTGATACTATTAAAACAGCAGCAGTTTGAAGAAAAGTTATAAAGGTCATTTGAAGTCAGATTAAAAAAATATTTCATGAAAAAATAAAGAAGTGGTAGGAGGAAACAGTGGATTTTAATAAAATGATTTTTATGAAAGTTTAAGATGGAGTTCTTATACACACACCCACCCACACACCAAAAGATGAAAACATATTTACCTGTAAGCTTGGAAAACTCTTCTTTGATATCTTCTTTAGATTTACTTTTAGGAATACTACCAACGTATAGCCTAACATTGGCAATTGAAATATTCACTTTTAAACGTTTTCCTTTTCTTATCTCATAGTTGTCAAGCTAGTAAAGAAAGAAATTTCAGGAATTTTAAAAAGATTATTTTAGCAAAATTTTGGGAGATCTAAAAATTTCTAATAAAGGTTTACAGGAGGAAACAATACCTCATGGTCAAAATTTGCTCTTACACCCAAATAACCAATTTAAGAAAAAAATATCCTAAGACTAAATTTAATTTTTTTGCAGTTCAAGAGAGAAAAAATATTTATCTTTTAAAAGTGTTAATCCATTTTACAATAAAGATTTTCGTTCGGACACTAATAAAATCAAAGACACGTTGATGGCGTAAAAGGAAAGGAAAACATAAAAACCTGCTTTTTAGCCTCATTGGCACCCTCTTTATCACAAAATGTAACAAAGCAGTATCCTCGGCTGAAGCCAGAAACAGAGTCAACCATCAACCGCAGATCCCAGATTTTGCCACACTTCTCAAACAAAGGGATTAATTCATCTTCAAATATGTCCTTAGGTATTTTACCACAGAATACCTGCAAGGAAAGACATTATGCAATAGAGAAACAAAATCATTCTAAATACGGACAAACAGAACAGGAGAAAAAAAAATCATCCTAATAGTAAGACTATTCCAAGAAGCTATTTTGTAATAAATCAATATATTTCAGACTTAATCAATCAATCATAAAGGTAAAGTTAATTCTTTCAAAACTCTTTTTTTCAAAACAGTTCAACTTATAAGTAGATTGTTATTAGTTTCATTTGCCAATAATTAGAATATCTTCATTTTAAAATAATGTCATAAAAATGATATTGATTACTTAAACCAATAACATTTTTATAACATTATGTCTTGAAATTATAGAAAGGCATTTGTTATGTTTACTTATGACATATTCTAGATGAGACAAGTACTTTTTAAATTAGATGAGTTTGAACAAGTTTTCACTTTTACTAATTTTGTTACTTAATTTCCAACATTGCAATGATTAAGGTTTGTTGAAAAAAATGTTTACCTCATGACCAGACCCCGGTGGTGCACCTGTCCATTCAGGTGGAGGGCCACCATATTTTCTTTGTCCCGTAGTAACATCTAATGTATAACCTGTTCTTGACAATATTTCCTAGAGAAAGAAAAGTCAATTTAACAGCAATAATCAATTTTCATTTTATGTATTCTCTAAAGAATCAAAGGTAAAATAAATGAACTTTAATGGGAAAGGGATCAATATAAAGTATCAGAAATTCAAGACATTCTTTCCTCTAAAAATGATCAAGTTTCAAATTATACTGTTACAGAATAAAGCTTTAAACACTATATCATTTCACCTTAATAAATAACCCTTGCAACATTTTAAGAAACAGAGAAATAATAAGTCATTATTCATTAAGTTGACATTGTTTTAACAATAAAAGAAAAATGACCATGTAAAGTTGTTCTGTTAGGTAAAAAAAAAAAAAAAAAAACAGATAAAAGAAATATTATACCAAAATGATACCAATATACTAGAAAAGTAAAGAATCTCACTTTTTTAAAGTAAATGTAAATCTTAAAAAATTGGTTAGATTTCTAAAAAACATGTAATAGGAATTACTTAATTTTCATTTTAAGGAAAAATAACATTGAAATAATGAATCAAGAATGAATTTGAACACAAGATGATTTATAAGAAAAATAGTTGAATTTTTTTCTTTGTAGATACAGAAATTGAAAAAAATGTAAAAATAAAATATTCAAAAAGAACACTACAAAGAAATACTTTCTTACATAAAATGTTTAATGAAATCTAGAATAATTTGTAAATACATTGTGTAGCACAATATTTGAAATATAGAAGCAATTTTGGTTGACTGTAAATGAGATTAGAAAAAAATGTAACACTGTTAGATTAATACATTAATTGGCAACCATGAGAGAGTTTGAGGTTGACAGTTTTGATAATGACACCAATTATGAGTTATCTCTCATGCTGACAATGAATTATCTCGTGCTATATACATTTTCATCTGCAGGTGCCAACAATGAGTTTATCCGTAGTGAAATTTTTAGTGTGAAAACAATGTTAAGACTTCAGTTGAAACTAGAAATAAACTCATAAAAATTTTTATTGCCAAAGTCGGCTATTATAAAGTTGGTGTTTCAATACAGATCTGGTAACTGACCACTAGCAGTTAACATGTTAAAACATATTTCAGATATAAATTAGCAATCACAAATCATTTAAAAAATCAGTTATGTAAAACTGAATTGAGAGAAAACTGTCTTATTTTATCATGGGTCTGACTATTATTTTCTAACAAAGTTACCAAATAATTTTAATAATAATGCATTAAAAAGTGAAGAATTCCCTCTTCAAAGTTTGACAGACATGAACATTTGTGCCCGCAAAAATATGAGGTGTCAAAAGGACAGATTTTCCTTTGACACCGCTATTATTTTAACTACCTTCACTCCTTGGCAATGTTTATTGTTTTAAAAAGTGATGATTAGAATTGTAATAAAACCTAAACATATGATGAAAGTGAATTTATACAATTTTTCTTTGTTCTCAAGAAATGACAATAAAAATAATAAACACTATTTATTTATTAGATTGTTTATTTACTCTATTTATTTATATTATTTACTGGAATGGTTGGCAAAACATTGGCTAATTGCCAATCGATTCGAACTTTATAAAATGGTAAATAATAAAGATTTCCTTATAGTTGGTTCACATGTTTTAATAATTTAGTAAATGTTTATAAAAATTATGAAAAAATGTTTTCATATTTGTTTATAAATTGGTAAATGATAAATATTATATTGCATTAATTTTAATCGTATTAGTTTTTTGAATGTTGTAAATATAAAATTATTCTTGTAAATGAACAATCTATTAAATAAAAAGTGTTTAATATTTTTGTTGTAAATTCTAAAGACCAAAAAATATGTATGAAGTAACTTTCATCCCATGTTTAGATTTTATTCCAATTCTAATTATCATTTTTTAAAACAATAAACATTGCCAAAGAGCAAAGTTAGTTAAAAGTGGCATCATAGCAAAAACTGTCCTTTTGACACCCCATTTTTTTTGAAAGCACAAAAGGTCCATGTTTACTCAAAGTTCCATCATTTTAAAGTCAAATTATAGATTATCACATAACCAGAAAAATTATGCTTAGAAGAGTTTCCTCCAATTTTAAGAAAATTAGCATGGTTTCTGTTATTTTTACTATTTAAACATTCAAACCTCTTTATATGTGAATAAAAATTATTGCATAAAATAAATTCTCTTGTTAAATAACAGATGAATCATTCAAGTTATTATAGAAAATATTTTTTAGATAGGAATATGCATTCTTTAAAAGCTCTAATGAAAATTACTTTTATTCTTTGACACTTACAAAAGGTTTTCTGTTCACAGGGCAAATTTGTTAAAGCCTATAAATGCAAGTATTATGTATTATACTTTTCATGAAAAGGAAAACATTTCCATTGATGAAAATGAGGAATAAGTTTTGATTAAAACAATTTCTCTTCATCTTACAAAAAAAAAAAAACCCTTATTGAAAGCAGAAAAAAATTTCCAGATGATAAAATAGAATTCATTGAAACTGATAATCTTTCAGAAATGAACATGACAAATTTTTGTGGAGATAGCCTTTGAAAAATACCCCTTTTAACTGCATATTAAATTGCAATGATAAAATACCAAAAGTGACAAAATAAGGATTGGTGTGTTTGATATGTCCAAAAGAAAATTTTTAAATTTTGCTAAACAACTGCATCAAATAGCTAATCGTTGTAAGCATCTTCCTCCTTTATTGTTTTATCAAAACAATTTTGGAGCTCTTTTCATTCTAAAGGACGCGCATCTTAAATAATAGAGAATTGGTGAACAGAAAGTAAATTTGTAATTTTTTCTTTCAGTAAAATTATTGACAACCGCTTCTTTTTTCTTTTTAAAATATTCAGAGAAAAAAAAAACCTGCTCTAGTGTTTAAAATTTTAATGGTTAAAAAGGAAAATTTTCTTAAAACAAATAATTTTAAACTACCTAACTTCTCTAGTAGTTAACAACTAAATATTTTTTTTTCCTGTAATTTCTCTAAGAAAGTTATATATATATATTTTTTTAATTTATGAATTTAACTTTTTTCCAACTAAGATGAATAATATTTTTCTGACAGTTTATTTATTAAGTTGTTAGAAAAATATTGACATATATCAAAAAATTATTATGAAATGGGAATAAAAGAAAAATGAGAATATGAAATTATGTTGTCAGAGGCAAAATGGAAAAATAAAAACCTTCAGTTTTGCTTCATCTGGTCCCTTTGCTGCTGAATTTGGTACACCTTGAATTTTTGTCCGTTGTCTAAACATTTTCATCTGTCCACATAAAAATGCACTCTTGTTGGCTACATGTTCTAAACTGCTATCACAAAACTGTTTTAATACAGACACAGCATCATCTGCTGGAAATTCTTTTAAAGCATCCATTGCTCTATCATCTAGATCAGACTGTGATAGTTTACCTAAAATACAAGAACACAAACATAACACATAATCTATTTATTGGGGGTTGGGGAAGCAGGAGAGAAATATTTAAGAACATTAATATCTCAAGCCATGACATGAAAGAGTTCAGCTATTGCTAATTATAAACATTCATTTCATTAGATTTGCTTAAAGTGACAAAATAATTTTAAAGAGAATCTTTTATCAATTAATATAAAATACTTTATTCCTTCATTTCTGGGATGAGGAGTTAGGGGTAGGCTGTTCTCATTCCACTGCCCATGTCTAGGAACATCTTATCTAGCTCTTATTTGTGTAGTGCTCAGTTTCCATTGAGTTCAAGTACACACTGCCTGGCCCCAGGATTGAACTCACAATTACTATGTCACCAAATTCACAAACCAAGGCTTTATTCCACTAGACTAGTGGACAATAGTCCGCAACATGAATAAAATGTAAATTTATAAGATAAAGATTTTCCAGTACAAATTTATTTTAAAAAATTGTGTTTTTTTTTAAATGATTGGTGTAAATGGCTGAAATACAAATATTTGCTAATGCTTCTTGCCAATAATTTATTTGCAAGATTAAAGGAGAAAGGTTATCGAATAAGCGATAACATTTTATAAAGAATCATTTAGACTTATTCTTGACATAAATGAAGTAAGGATGTGACATTTAATGAAAGAAATGTTTACAATCAAGAGAGAAACTAAAAGAACTAACCAGTATTTGATAGTGACCATTTGTTGTTATTACAGGTTAATCAAAATGAGTTTGAATAATGAAAACTACTTTTACATCGAATTGGAATATTTAAAGCATAATTCAATGTAAACAGGTTTGAAATTTAACTATACTGCTATGTAATTTAATAAATAAAAATTCAGACCGTTTGAGCATTACACAAAAAATTCAAGTCAAGCATTTTAATATTTTGCATTGCTGCACTATTTAAATAACTTCATTATTCAGGTGACAAGGAGAATTGTAGCAAACTAAGAAATGAGAGATTTAGTGAAAAATGATTTAGATTAAAAATGGAGAAAATAAAACAACAATGAGAGAGAAAAATAGATAATTTTATTTTTCTTTACTTTCTAAATTTTGGTAAAAAACCCACTTTACCAGTTTTATAAATTTGGATGAGTTCATCAGCTACTTTCTTGTCAATGCCATGGTCTATTAATTTCTGATAATCTTCTGAGTGTCCATTTTCCAAGACATTCATGGAGCCTCCTATTTCATCATCAGCAAGAAGCTGATCTTCTAAAGTTTGATCCATGTCTTCTTGCCCGTTTTCTGCCATCTGAAATGATCAAATAGAAAGTTAACGTTCATTGAAACAAATAATAATCAACTATCATTTAAAAATAAATCGTTACAATAAAAATTAATTTTTAACCAATTTTAGCACAATTAAAATAATTTGTCAACTTGGATAGCTTTTGGATTTTTCATATTTATACTCTACCTCTGTCCTTTAGAAATGTTTGAGATAAGTTACCTCTACAAAATATAAGGTGTACTGTAGCAGAAATATCTCCCACCTAAGTGTAAGACGTTAGCAAGATGAAGATACCATTGCCACTAAAAATGTCTTACCATTTATGTGATAGGTCTTTCCGTGAGGTATATGTGGAAATTATAATTTAATAATATCTTCTTCATTTTGGACAATTTTAAAAAATAAATTATTAAATAATACTAGGAGTAATTTTCAATATACAGAGGAGATTACTTACAATAGTTTCAGACAATTAGAACAAAAAAATGACTTAAAAATGAAATGAAATTTATTTTCAAAAACAAGCCCTCCAAATAGGAAATGTAGGCATCAATGGATTTATTGACTTTTATGTGTAACAAACACATAAAAAATAAAAAAGAATTGAATTGAATGACAATTGTTCTCTAAAAATTACCAAAACTTACATTCCAAATGTAAAGATTAGTTTCGCTTTGTTTTTCATAAACAAAAATAAAGTCTGATCAGAGAAAGCAGCTTAAGATTCAAAATAAGTAACTTTATTAGGTTAAAAAAAAGAAGAGAATTTGTAATGGCTCATGCATAATTTGAAAAGTCAAGCTAATTCAATAAAAAAAAAATAAAAAAAAAGAAGCAGTAAGAAAAAAAAAACTGGCAGGACAGATGATTGTTTATTTTTTGTATCTGGTTTCAACTCGTAGCGGATAGAATTGATGCTTACTGTCCTATACATTTTTGACTTGTTAACATTTCAAAACTATCATCGTTCTAAGGAACATCGAAATTACACAGACGTCTTTCATCTCAGAGATTATATGGGACATAGAAGAGAGAAATCGATTACAATTATCAATTTTTAACAAAAAGATCGATTTCTGTCTTAAAAAAACAAAACCAAAAAAAAAAAAACACACCCTAATTATTAAGCTGCAAACTTTATCTCATTTAAAAAATCTTAAGCTGGGAATTACCGAGGAGGGAAAGGAAAAAACAAACGCAACGAGAGAGAGGGAAGCAGAGAGAAGTAAAAGTGCAAGAGAAGACGAATAAATGTTGGTCGCCCAGTGCACTCAGCAGCAATTCTTGCGGGAGGGGGAGGAGGAAGAGAAGGAATGAAGTTTGAAAGCTTTGTTGTACTCCTTTTTAGTTCTAAGTTCAGGTACACTCAAACTGGATGCTGATGACGACAAAGATGCTCTGTTGGTGAAGAAGAAGAAGAAGAAGAAGAAGAAGATGATGATGCGATGCTGGTTGGATGGAAGATACTGCTAGTAGTTCGATGATGACCTAATTGGCACAGATTTTTTTATAAAAAATCTATTTCTTTTATTTGCTAACACTTCGTACTAACTTGTGTAGTTTTATTTTATTGAAAATAATAGTAATTAAATTTTCCGCTCGCCAAATCGCAAAAACCTAAATATAATAATGAATCTACAAATAATTAACCATTTGTATTATTTTTAAAATTAAAATGGTTATTAATTAGTAGAGGTATCTTAATTCCAATTGTAAAGAAAATTTTGCTCTGTTTATGAAAATAAACATTGAGCGCTCTTTATAAGTCTGTTTACTTTTAACATATATCAAATTCTATGTTGTGTTAGTTAAGGACTAGCCTGGATTATACCAACGGATTACTACCTGTAATTAAGACAAAAAAAAAAAAAAGAAAAAAACTTACTTTCCTTTACCAACGCGTTTCGTCTCCCAAGGAACTTTTGAAGATTTTTAAAGCTTCCAAAATAAATTATGATTTTTAGTTATTTTGTAGTTTGTGGGAGTGGATCAGGTTTAAGAATTTTTCAAAAGTACTTACGTTACGTGTGAATATTGTCTGAAGAAGTTCCTTCTCGGAAGGAAACATGTCACTACGTACTAGTTGTCCGTCTCATCATTCACTTGCTCTTTCACAATTTTATAATTATATGTCAATAAATATAAAATTATTAGTTGAAATACAAAAAATAATTATGAATTTTTCTCATCAGATGGATACAGATAGAATGTTTTTTTAATAAAAAATCATTTGTTTGATGTTGTTCTATGACCCTTTTTTTTTTTTAGTTTTCTCACATGCATTCGGATATCAAGACTGTATTGGAAGTGCAGGGTTTTTTTAATTTTAAAAGATATTGCTCCAAATGTGAATTTTAGTAAGATATCACTACACATTCATTGATATTAAACATCAATTGCATTAATAAATAAAAAAAAAAAGAAGCTAAAATCAGAGAGAATTCATATAAATTATATTGCTATATTTAGACATTTAGTACCCAGTGGAGTGGACGAATCTTTTTTATCTAGTGGATCAGTCGATAAAATCATTTAGTTATTTTTTGTAAAGTTCACGAAACTTTACTTTTAAAAAAAACGTTTAGGTTATTAATTATTAGTGATGAGAAATACAAAAACACAATTTTGTGTAAACAAACGAAATTGTCGAGTGTAGAGTCAATGAAAATAAAACAATAGAAAAAGAAGAATTGAAATCGAAAAAGTGGGTGTGACTGATCCAATCTACCACCCACACAAAATAGCGGGAAAAAACTATAAACAAAAACAAACTTTGAAAACAAAATCTATTCTAATAAAATAGAAAAATATAAACTGCAATGAAAATAAAATATGAATTGTGATTGATAATTTTTGTTAATGGTACATGAATTAAGATAATAATTTCAAGCCCGAAAAAAAGTAAGACCGAAAGAAAGAATTTTCAATTTATGATGGAAATGAAAGTTGAAAAAATACTGTGTAAAAAAACTAATGTAAATTTTTTTCCAGTTGATTATCTTACGAATTGATTTAAAATATTTACTGAGATTTATTTATTTATTTTGAATAGGTGTACCGTTTATTGATGCCTTTCAAAATAAAGGATGGTGATTGTTAGTTTAAATGTACCGAAGAAGATTCATCGGTAGAAAAAGAGCGCATCACCAGAAAAGTGAGTAAAAATGGTGGATGTAGGTCATCAGTAAGACATCGAAATCAAAATTGACATTAGGCACATAAACTCAATTAAAATGCACTAATTTCTCTTTTCATTTTTTGTTTCCTTTCTCATTTTACAAAATTACGGTATAATTAATAAATAATCGCATCATAAATTGTGATGATGATAATAATAATAATAATAATAATCACAATATGAAATTATCCAAGAAATCACATATAAAAATTAAAAATCATTACATCACGGGTCACACTATTTAAAACCTAAGGTCTGGATTATTTACATACATGAAGAAAAATGGAAATTCTTAGAAAATAAAATACATTAAAGGAAATAAAAAAGTGAAAGGAGGAAAAATGAAAGAGAAGCCGGCAGAAAATGATGATCGCAAAAAAAGAACGTTTCAAGAAACTAACAGCTGATGAAGTGGTCAATGAAATTATAAATACATTTAAGAATAATGTTTATTTGTCATAAAACTAAATAAACAAATCTTTATAAATAGGAATAATATTCAATCAGGTTGCCTGATGAAGAAACAAGAACCAAAATGCTACAATGCAAGTGCATTCGAAAAGAAAGCGCAAAGCCGGTATAAAAGCGGACTGATTGGTGAAGAAGGAAAATAAAGGTTATCGCTCCTCGGAAAAAAAAACAAAAAACCTTCCGGTTGACTGGAGCGGTGGATACAGGAAGACATAGTAAGGAAGACGAGAGTGGACAAACAAATTTCCATACCTTGGATGTAATTTGGTAAGTGATCAGCCAACAAAAAGAAAATTAACTAAATAAAATGATAACCCACAAAATCCTAGTAATATGGCGGAGAGACATGCGTCTAACTTTATATATACGGGTCTTACTTTTTGAATGACATGGGCCAAATAGAACCCGTTCGAACTAAAAACTTTTTGCGTTCATTGAATAAATTTATTTTTCTATATTTTGAAAATTAAAAGTGGTTAAAATGAGTAAATTAAAAAAATATTAGAAATTTTCCTTCATTGAATAAATTTTACTGATATCGCTGTGGAGAATGTAATTTTTTTCTATATTTTGACTTATTAAAAAGTTTTTAAAATTTCGGCATAAATTTTCTATATCGAAGTTTAAAATGAATTTTTACAAAAATGAAGATTTCATTTTAGCTTTAATCGAAAAAATTAAAAAAAATATTAGAAATACGTTTATTGTCATTCATATTTTATTTTCTTAAAAAATTTTTTTAAGAAATTTTAAACAAACACAAATTTATCGATTTTACAACTATTTAAAATGATGCCACTCAAAAATTTGTTAAAGTAATCTGATTTTATCTATTTTTCAGTTGTTCATGATTGATTGACGAGTTATGCGCTACTGTGACCATAAATGTAATTTTTTGTCTGAGTTTTTAAAAAAAATATTTTTTAAGACACACACTAAATGGAAATACAATACATAAAATAAAATTATTTAGTGAAATAGTTGAAAAAAAAGAAAAATAATTTAAAATTTAAAAACTTTTCATATCGGAAAATACAATCTGTTAAAAATAATATGTTTTGAAAGGGACAAAACCCAAACGTGACTTGTTATAATTATATTATATGGAAATAAAGGAATGTATTAAGTAAAAAAATACAACAGTATTTTTCAATAAATTTATTAAACTTAGCAATTTTATTCGTAAATTTTTTTCTACTTAAAGTACATAATATCGAGGTTAATACAGAGCTTTAAACGATTTAAAACTATTATAAATTATTATAATTAAAATTTCTTAAAAAAGGAAAAAAATTCTTGTAAAAATTAATTATTCATCAGAAAAAAAAACTGTCGTTAACTTTTTTAAAAGCTTTTTTAATTTTTCATAGTTTTAAGATTGAATTTTTATTCAAAAATAAATAGCTCAATCTTCGAAGACTCCTACTTTTAACAAAAAAAATTCAGGAACCAAAAAAGGTTTGGGCGAAATTTCATTTTAAGTAAATGTAACATATTTTAAAAATATAATTTTACCAAAATTTTCTAAAAAATATTTCAAAAATAATTTCATTCATTTTGAATAAGTCCTGAAAATTAAATGGACCAGAATTGTTATGTTTTCAAATGTTATTTTGAATTTAAAAAGATTTTAACCAAAATTTCGAACGTGTTAGAAAATATTAAAAATTTCAAAAATAATTAAAAAAATACTTTTTTTTCTTTCATCTAAATAATAACATAAGCATTTTGACGATAATACTTTATTTTCTTTAAATTTTTTCATTTACAATGCTGTTTTTTTCCGCGAAAACAGTGGACATGCTTATGTAAAAGAAATTATTGAAAATAAAATAGTTGTTTTATTAAAAAGAGAAAAAAAAACTGTCGTTAATTTTTTTGAGTTTCTTTTTCTAATGAAATTTATAAAAATCCACAACCATTTTAATGTAATTCTTCCCGAAATTAAATCCAGTGTTATGAAATTGAATTTAAAAAGTGGGTAACTTGTCAAATCAACTTCCTTCTTATGACGTAAGGGTAAATCGCGCGCAAATATACACGCACGCGCGTGCGCACGCACGCACATACGTGTTGAAAAGGAGTTTCTCAAGGAAGATTTTGTTCTTTGTATTAGTTTTATAATAATTATTCAGCTAGTTTTAATGTTGTCTATACTTATTTGACAAAAGGGCAAAATGAGAATGGGTAATAAATTTGAATGGTCCAAATACAAACAGAAATTTGATTTGCTTGGATGCAGGTAATATATAAACTATCAGCTCGAAGCAAATTAAAATAAACTCCATTCTCAATTTTAAATAAATGCTCATTCTTTAAAAAAAATCAACCGATATATTTAATTTATTGTGTAAAAATTAATCAACGGCTTTCAAGTGCTCGTCGTAATTTACTCTTCTTGGATTTCAGTGTTGTTCATTTGACATCTTTTGCGTGAACAATTATTGACCAAACAAGATTGTTCTTTTGTGACAGATGTTAAAATGGATTTCAAATGTTATCGCTAGTTCAGACAGATGAACTGTATAAAAACGATAAGACGTTGACATTTTCGTCATTTTTATCCATTTTTCATTGAAAACTCATAAATTATACTGCGCTGTGGACAATGAAATTTGCATAAATCAAATTATAGACCAAATTCATCAACATTCTTTCAGTGCAATAAATTTAATACGGATGGCACAGAGAGAGAGAGAGAGAGAGAGAGAGAGAGAGAGACAGACAGACAGACAGACAGACAGAGAAAGTGAAAGAGAGAGGTGGGTAATATTTTACCGCTAAAAAAGATTAGTTTGAAAACTTGTTTTCTTTGCAATTTATATAAATTCTCGCCACGAAATGCAGTCACAACTCCAATCGCTAATTCGATTGCCGTAAATATCCAGTTCCATGAAGCGAACTATATCCTTTATGATTCTGTCCTTATGACACTTTAATCGTTTTTTTTTTTTTTTTGCTCATTTTGTAAAATCATTTTGTTTTTATATCATTTATGTAAAGTTCATTGGGACGACAAAACTTTTGCATCTTTGGTGAAAAAAATTAATAATGAATTGCTAGGTACGCTTAATTTATTTGGGAAGGATATTAGAATAACCCAGATCTTATACCGGGAGTAAATCGCCTGCACACGGACAGAAAACGAACTCAGTAAATGCACAAAATTAGAAAAGGGACGTAAGATATGAATGTGTCTTCTCATCAGATTTAGTGAACCATTACAATGAAGCAATCCTGAGAAAATTGGAAATTCTACCAGGATTTATTATTGGCGACTATAATCTTGAAAAAAAAATAGACATGCAGATGACAGAATGTTGATAGCAGGCACACAAATAGAACTGTAAGAACTAGAGAAGGTCGTAAAAGAAAGCCAGAAGAAAGGACTAAACGTCAATTGTAAGAAGAGAAATATATGATTGTCAACTAAACATCTTAACATGTGAATTACAAAGTAGAGATACCAAAATGATGCAAGTAAAAAAAAAAGTAAATATCTAGGAATGGTTAAAACAGAAGACGGAAAATGTGACACCGAAATCCAAAGCTGCATTGGGATTGCCAAAGTTGCCTTCCAAAAGCTAAGCAAAGTATTAAGAAAGAGGGAAATTTCGTAGAAAGAAAGAAAAACTACTGAAGTGTTATATAATATCGTTTCTCCTATATCTATATGGCAGTGAATACTGGACAATCTCCTCACAGGTGGTTCTACAGAAGGATGCTGAGTATACCATGGAAGCATGTGAGCAACGACAAAGTTATAGAGAAAATGAAAAAAGAAAAAACACTTATACTTCGAATAAAAAAGAAACAACTGAAACTTTTAGGGCACATAATGAGAAAAGAGGGATTAGAAAGTTTGACACTCGTAGAACATAGAGCAAGAGGGATAGAGGAAAGTAGTTGTTATGGTGAAACACACCTATTCTATAGTTAATGGACTCTCCCACCTAATATAAGTAGGAGTAGTAAGAGAAACGAGGGTCAGTCGATGTCTGACGACAGTAGTCGACAGTTAGTTGAATACAAAAGTAGTCAGCGTCCACAACAAGATTACTCTGCGTAATACCTATTATATCAAGTTCCTAACGATTTGTACGTCGAACTGATTTAGTACAAATACAAGCCTCCACTGCGAAATAACTCCACAATAACTTTGGCGACGAGGATTCGCACTCATACGGAGGAAGAAAAAATTTGCTCGTCACAATTTCGGCGACAAAATCTCGGATTCACACTTGAAAAAAAAAAAAACTTGGCAAAGGTTTTCGAAAGACAAGACGTCAACTTAGTGACGAAAAAATCAGACGTATTCTCAACTGAGAAAAGAATTTTTTTTTCTCGATAAGACAGTTTGCTCAAATAGGTCACGAATTCGCAAATTCGTAGCCCCCCCTCTACAATATTTAAGCATTGTGTAAACTTTTTGCGAAGATGGAGGAATGCAAAAATATATTCCAGGAATTCTTTAAGTTCCAGTCGGAACAACAGATGACAATATTAGAGCAACAAAAAACATTCCGGATGCAACTACAGGAGGAAACTTTTAACAGACAAATGCAGTTTCAACGAGAAATGGAACAGATGCATAGGGAGTTTCAAAACAAAATTCTGGAAATAACTGAGAAGAGGAAAGAGAAAAATCTACAAAATGATTCTTTCCCAGAGAATACAATATGGAATTCAATTGAAATATTCACGTACAGTCCAGATGAAGAGATAACTTTTGAGGAGTATTATAACAAATATACGGACATGTATAACGAGGACTGCCACTCGTGGTCTGAAGGAAAGAAGGTTAAACTTCTTTTAAGCAAATTAGGAACTGCTGAGCATAACAAATTGGTAAACTACATTTTACCGAAAAAAACTAGCGAGTTGACATTTACCGAGGCGGTAAATATATTAAGTGAATTATTTAGTAAACAGACATCTCTGTTTCACAAGAGGTGAAAATGTTTGAATCTGAAGAAAGATGACGAACAAGACTATATAACGTACGCAGCCAATGTGAATAAGCATTGTAAAGAATTCAAGCTGGCAGAGTTATGCGCAGACAATTTTAAGTGCTTGGTGTTTGTTCAGGGGCTGGTATCGGAAAGAGACGAAGAGTTGAGAAAATTACTACTGGCAAAATAGGAAAGCGATCCAAGTATTACGGTACAGAAATTGGCAGAAGACTGCACAAGATATGTTAGCGTAAAGAAAGATTTTAAAAAGATAGAACAGTCTGGCGTTTCGCGTGTAAGGAAAATACGCTACAAAGAAGAAAGTCAGTCTACCAAAAAGAATTCTAAAATTGCGGATTATCAAGCAGAAAGTGAAATACCTGAGAAAAATAAACAAAAACTCCTGAAGCCATGTTTTGCTTGCGGTGAACTACACTGGTACAGATATTGCGATTTTAGGAATAAAAAATGTTTCAACTGTAAAAGAGTGGGTCATAAAAGCTCGCACTGCAGGTCAAAGCGGAAGGTTGTTTCACTATAGAAGTACCAAAAAAATAGAAAAGCAGATTGGCAATAGGATGTACTTGGTGAAAGGCGAAAAATTCACGTGCAGACGGCACATTAACCAGATCAGACGACGCTCTTCAGACGTGGTTGACAGCGGTCCCGCGGAAGAAACGCCGATGGAGGTGATTTTCGATACCTTTGATCTAACAACGCCTTCAACAATTTTACCTGAGGTACGCCGATCCAGGAGAAAAAGAAAGGCAACTGATCATTTAAAAGTGGAACCAAAACGTAGGAGATACGCTATGATCTTGCTAAAAAATGAAGTTTTTTTTTTTCTTCATATTTCCTGTAAAAAATAAATAAAGAAAACTGTTTTACTCCTACGGAGTAAAGTTTTAGGAGGGGGTGTTATGGTGAAACACACCTATTCTATAGTTAATAGACTCTCCCACCTAATATAAGTAAGAGTAGTAAGAGTAACGAGGGTCAGTCGATGTCGGACGACAGTAGTCGGCAGTTAGTCGAATACGAAAGTAGTCAGCGACCACAACAAGATTACTCTGCGTAATACCTATTATATCAAGTTCCTAACGATTTGTACGTCGAACTGATTTAGTACAAATACAAGCCCCCACTGCGAAATAACTCCACAACAGTAGTGCATGACCCCTACCTAACGAGCTTGTGTAAACGGTTGGAAGAAAGGGATTAAGAGAGATAACAAAAAGCAAACATTATTTGGGCTACTGTCCTCATCTTTGTCGCCATATTTATTACAACGTTTCGGCCGTTGTACGCTCCGGCCTTCTTCAGGTGGTTGGAATGTCGAACTTAACCCTTTATTTCCCTCACTGGGGTAGACTGTTCTAGTTCCACGTGCCATGTTGTTGCTTGTTGTTTTCTTTTTTGTTTTTTTTAATGGATGTCAGTTATTAGTTATCTCCTATTAATTTTCCCTCTGAAAGTTCTCACACTCTTTGGGTCTTGTCACTGGATTTAACCAACGCCTTTATCCACTGTGCCATGTGTCCTTGAGGACATCTGTGTATGATTTTCTGGGTATTATAAACCTAATGTCTTCAGCAACCATTTTTACCAGTGCTCATATTGCAATTTTTTGCTGTTATCATTACATGTTTTTACCAGAGCTCATATTGCAACTTTTGTTGTTATTATCGCTTTTCTCTAATATAGATACTGAAACATTTCTAATGCCTGCAAAAGACAGAGAGTTCTTATCACCCGCGCCCTTACTCTTGCTTCTTGGAATTCTATTCCTGGTTTATATATCAATATTGATATGTCTTTCTTTACAAGCAAACTTGCAATAATGTAAACATTAATTCATTTTTCTTATATTATCTTTATAAATGCCACACAAGTATTGCATTGTTTGAATCATGTCATGCAATTCAATATAATTTATTCGTGCTGTTAAAAAAGGACGACATATTTAAGTCTTGCTATATAATAAGTATAATTACTGTTCATTTAGCTGCAAGTTCAAAACTGAAATTATTTATTTAGCTTTATTTGTCAAGTTTAATGGTAAATTCAATATCTATTACAAAGGATTCAGTAGTAGAGATGAGTAAATTTCCTTTGGCAATGGCTCTTTTTTTGCATAAATAGTGGAAAGTGTTGCACATACACATATACCGATTATCTAAGTTAAGCTTAGATGCTACACAAGGCCAAAAGTATGGAGCACCCAATGAAAATCAAATACACTATTATATAACTGGTATAACATAAATTCTGTCAGCCTCGCGCAAAACCTCCCCAAATCAAGATGCAACGGAAACCACCAAAAATGCCTAACAGACCACACACACACACGCACACACACACGAATATAAATTATCATCTCAGTTCCGCATAGACACACTAGAATTATGATACACATACATACATGAATTATACACACAAACTCTGCTTGTCACGTGAGGTCCGCTTAACCAATGAAGAGCAAACAACACAAAAATAAGAAATGGAAGAATTTTCTTTTTCTTCTCCATATTTCATTTTCTGATGAAGCTGTTAACAAGTTAGATTTATAAACGTTTCCTATTTGTTCCTTATCCTGTCATATATATATATATATATGTGTGTGTGTGTGTGTGTGTGTGTGTGTGTGTGTGTGTATTTATTTTTATCCTATATATATATATATATATATATATATATATATATATGTTCTTATCCTATCATATATATATATATATATATATATATATATATATATATATATATATGTGTGTGTGTGTGTGTGTGTATTCAATAAATCAATAAAACTCAAGAAACTTATTTCAATTGACCGACTTCAGAGTTTCGCATTATAACGCTCGCCCGTTGTGGGTTTATAGTTGTTGTAGTGATCTCATGAGATTGAAATGTAGAAAAGTTTAAATTTGAAAATTTGGTTAGCATGTATAATATGCGTTTATAAAATAAAATATATATTCCGTAATGATTGATACAATCATTCTTGCCTGGGTCCTGAAGAGTGAGGAATCATGAAACGCTGAGTCGACCTCTGACAAGTATCATTTTAACTACTTCTGATACAATAATATTATAAAGTATATTTAGGTAGTAATTTTGTCTTTATATAAGACATATTGAAGACCAACTGAAGTTTTTGTTCAGCATTTAAATTTTTTTCTTCCTTTCTGGTTAGGTTCTTGGGACCAGGATTTAAATTCTAAGTGCTGGGTGCCATCGTTTTTCATAAACCATTTTCAAAGAAATTTTGTATTTGCTTTGATAAAAATGCTTTCTCATTGCTGAATATATGAATCATGTTAATGTTTGTATTCTCTTTAACAACTTGCGCAGTCTCTCTCTTATTCAGTCAAAGCTATAGAAAAACGGGTGTACACGTGATATCGATTGAATGGCTCCCGACTTGACTTTCCTTGCCTCTCTACCAAGGCATGTCCAAGATCTCTTTCAAAAATCCCATTTCATCGATAACTGTGCGTTCTTAGTCCGTAACAGGGCGCTCAACCTGTACAACAGATGCCATGCCGGTTAATAAAACAGAAAGTATACATAGCAATGGTTATTGTTTCACTTCTCTTTGGAGGTGAATCGTGGAATATTTATCTCAACAACATCAAGAAATAGGAAATCTTCCAGATGCGGGTTCTTCGTTTCATGTTCAGAATGCAGTGGTAGGATCGCCTTGAAGCCCTGAACTTTGCTGGCTCCAGCAGAATCAAATCTGCATTTATTAAAGCCCAACTATGGCGAGTGGAGGATGTTGTCCTCATGAAGAAATAGGGTGGGTTTTTAGCTAGTGTTATGCTCCTGACGAGTCTACTGAACAATTACAAAAAGGCTTCATCTACGAAACCGAAATTCCGGAGTTGAGATGCTGCATTTACCATTAATCAGCTAAGTGATAAATATATATATATATATATATATATATATATATATATATATATATATATATATATATATGTATTGTACATTAGTTAGAGTCGTAGGTGTTTTTCACGAGAAGTTAAAAAGCAGACATTCGATGGGCCGATACTTCGATACTGACGCCACAACTGGTTTAAATTCAGAGTGTTAAACCGGTTATTATTCAAAGCTAGAAAGACCATATTTCCCTGTTATTTAACCCATAACTGTGGCGGGATGGGAGAAAAATATATTCAAGCTTTTTCTAAGGGCAAGAGTACAACAAAATGAATGAGTCTGACTCAGACTCTGTTCGCCGATTCCACTTTGGCGCCGATAACCGTTATTCTATTGGAATTTGTGTCTGGATGAGAAGGGAACAGTTAAACATTCAAATTTTAAAATAACTAAAAAAATTAGTGATTTTAAGTTTTTAATTTATATTGAATTGAAAGTAACACAAAAATTCTGTGTATTTAACATTTTTGTTTTTGTATCTCCCAAACTTTGTGAATTGAGGAATTCAATTTTATTTCTTCAAAATGGCAAGTTCAAGTGTGAGGTTTCGTGACGTGAAGTCTTGAAGTTGAGCAGAGTTTATGATTTGAAGAACTCAACTCAGTTGAAGTTCTACGGGGTTTGTGATTTGAAGAACTCAGTTTTTGGCCTAAATTGGAATTTTGGTCCAAATCGGACTTTCGGCCCAAACCGATCTTTTGGCTGGAATTGAACTTATAGCCCAAATCAGATTCAAAGTGAGGTTTCTATGGGGTGATATGGAGTGAACTGAGGAATTCAAAATTATTTCTTCAAAATTATCATTGTTGTTTTCTAAGCTGAACCAGAAGTCCATTTAGTTTTGGACCCGAGAAGCTAGCTTTAAAATCCGCACGGTATGCCAGCTTTTTAAGTATATATATATATATATATATATATATATATATATATATATATATATATATATATATATATATAGAGAGAGAGAGAGAGAGAGAGAGAGAGAGAGAGACACGCATAAGGAGAAGCATTTTTGTAGTTTGATGGATAGTCGGCACCAGCTCGCATCGAGATCATCACCCTCTCCTTATTTCCTTTCTCTCCTTCCCTAGTAGCAGTGACGGAGATGGCTGTGAAGGCCTAGCCTACTCCTGAAGTGTCGTGAGCAGGAGTCACAGACGAGAGTGGGAGGTGAACGTGGCTGGATGAGTCGGGTCATCCTGACAGCACGTCGCAGATCTTCATGTTGACGGTTGGATCCGAAAGTCTTCAGCCTCCGCTCACCTCGGATGGTCCTACGCCTGATTTGCAGCAACGGTTTTCCAGGGCTCACGGAAACTGTTGCTTCAAATCGGATTTATATTATAGCTAATGTTTGAAATACGTGTAAATAACAAATTTTGACTTCAAATATAGACAAGCAATTGCTCAGTGTAGGTCAATATTGATAACCTTTAATTCTGTGTTGTGGATTCCGAGATGAAATTCGGTCTCCAATGAGTGACAAACGCAGGAAAAGTGATGTTTTCGGGCTGAAGATTTAAGACATGTCACTGCTTCGTCAAATGTTAATTCGTTCGTCTTTTTTGGCAAGATATAATCCACGAACTTTGTATATTCTTCAGTTCCTAGTTTTCTAAGCAATAGACGTAGCTTTTTTGCTTCTGTCCAATTTTGACAGTCGATATTAAAGATATCTTCATGTCTTATGAAGTAATCTCCAAAATTTTTGTCCTCATCTAGAGAATATTTGAAAATCTCTATGGTATTCCACACTGTGTCTTGTGAAAATGTTGCTTCTTTTTCAATATCTAATTGCTTGTTGCCCGCTACTTTCAATATTAGTTCCTGGAGATCTATTTGTCTTTCTAATTGCTTTTGCCATTTTTCTTCCATTCGTTCTTGTAGTTGTAATTGTTGATCATTTTGGTGTTTTATCAGCTCTACCAAAATATTTTTAAAATCTTCCATGATAACTCAATTTTACGTATTTTTACTCCTCGTAACTCTTTGTAGCTAATTTGTTGTGGACGACGAGGGAAGGATTTTTCTATTTCTTCTTCTCGTGTGAGTTCGAATCGCTCGACGCCAATTTGCTTGTTGGACGACGAGGGAAGATTTTTCTTTTGTTGATTTTTTCTTTTCCGCTTGGGTTCGAATCTTCGTCGCCAATTTGTTTGTTGGACGACGAGAGAATATTTTTCTTTTGTTGTTTTCCGCGCGTGTCTCCAATGAATGACAAACGCAAGAAATAAAGATAAGAAATTAAATGTATTTATACAATAATACAAAGGGTAATACTGTTAGTAAATCCAGGAACGCGGTTAGTAGCAATAACATATAGATATATACAGTCTCGAAGTAGGACTTCCTTAGAGTCTATGTGCTTGTAACTGACTTCTACAAGCGGTTACCTCACACTATTACTCTACCTCCAACTCAATCTCAGTCTTTTTACGATCTGACTACTCTGACTGACTCTGGCTATTTAACGGCAGCAGTCCAAGTAACACTTTGGTCGAGTCCACTTATATGAAAAAGGGGAGAACCCCATAACATTCTGAAATTCTTAGAAACATAACAGAATGGTGATTATTATTTCTGTAAGTATAAAATAGTTTACCTCGTAGGATTTAGTGAAGAAATGGTTAAAATGTAAATTTACCATTTTCTATTTTTCGATGTATTTTTAGACTTGTTTTCTATTCTTAAATCTGTTTAAGGATCATTTTTCAAATCAGATTCTACCTACTTTCATCAGATAAGCTTCTACTCTCGATGTATTTTTAATATATCATACTTTGTTGCTATTTAATTTCTAAGTGTTAATTTCTTAAATAGAGATGTACCAACCACAAAATTCAAAGATGGTGACGTAATCACGTATGTCGTCCAATGTCAGACGATAACTCTTAAAGAATGATAATAAACACTATCCGATGTAAGTTGAAAAAAAGAATGATGGATTTGTAAGTTTTGTGACGAACAAAATAACATCCCTCCCATATGATAGTGATTTTCCAAACGTAGCTCAGATGTGGCACAAGGCCGAAAGTATGGAACACCCAGTGAGGATCGAACTCACTACTCGGTCGTAATTGTTCTAGCGAAACAAGCTTGCTAACCATTACACCCCTCGAGGTGCCCTCCCTCCCATATGGTGTGTGTGTGTGTGTGTGTGTGTGTGTGTGAGAGAGAGAGAGAGAGAGAGAGAGAGAGAGAGAGAGAGAGAACTGAAAATTTAGATTAAATCCGACGAAATGATTAAATAAGTATTTCGTTTTTCTTTAATCATTTTTATAAAACTGACATGTTTTACAATTTTATTTTAGCTTCATCAAATTTTGGGAGAATGGAGCAGCTTAGTAACGAAACGTCGATTTTTATGCATGTTTGCGTACTTGTTCCTTATCCTTATTCAATCATATATAAGTGTGTGTGTGTGAGTATATATATATATATATATATATATAGGATGCTGCAAAAGTAATGCTCAAATTTTTTTCAAGCTGAGGTGGATAGGACGACGTGAAGCAATTGAGTGGTCATCACGACCACCAAACTTTTTTCTTGTGGGCTGGGGACTGAAAGATCTTGTTTAGAGGCTCAAATCTGAATTAAAACTAGCAATTTCTGAGAATGTAGAAAAGTGTCAAATGGTTTGTAGAAGTGTTGCTGATAGGGTTCAGCGTTGTATTAAACATGAAGGAGAATATTTTGAACATGTTAAATAGTTTGTTTATAATGTTTTGATTTGACAATATTTGCAATATTTTTGTTTAATAAAAGTTAATAAATAGAAAAACCCATTACTTTTGCCGCATCCCATATATATATATATATATATATATATGTATATATATATATATATATTGATATAGATACACCCAGTGAGCCAAACTTTCCCTGACGATCCGTTTAGGTGAAACCTAGGTAGTTTTGTCTGGCTCACTAGGTGTATCTAGGTCTGCTCTACGGTTGTATTGAGCTCTTTTGTTAGTTAGTTGTTACTCGTATCGGGGGTTTTTTTCTTTGGGCTTCAGACCTGCATCTGTGCGATTTTTTTTTGTCGGCAGAAGTTCATGTTTGTAGCTCTTTCTTTTTTAAAACCTTTTTTTCCCTCGAGATTGATTTGATTAGCAAATCAAAAATTCGAGGGTTTTTCGAAACGAGTCTAGTTATCTATATTTATATGTATATATTGATATATATATATATATATATATAGGGTGCGGCAAAAGTAAATATATATATAGGGGTGCAAAAGTAGGCATACAGTAATGGAAAACAAAACATGCGCACAAACAAACAAATATATATATATATATATATATATATATATATATATATATATATATATATGTATGTATATATATATATATATATATATATATATATATATATATGATAAAAATATATATAGGATAAAAATATAGTTTTAAGCAATATTTATTGGTTAAAGTGCTTAATATCAGAGAGAGAGAGAGAGAGAGAGAGAGAGAGAGAGAGAGTGAGCATATGTAAATATAATAGTGAACACTAGGGTGAAACCCAGTGGCGAACGTCTGTTACAGGCCTGGCAAATGCCTTTATACATATAACAGACTGTCGCTGCAGGGTGTTCACCCCAATGTCCATATATATATATATATATATATATATATATAACCTCCAATCTGTGTTTGACTGGGGCACGAAATGGCTTGTAAATTTTAATGCATCCAAAACGAAACTGCTCACATTTAGCCATCATAGAGAAACTTCCTTGCCCCCAGTCAGCATGGTTGATGCTCAACTTCATTCTGCATTCTTGGTCTTACGTTTTCCACTGACCTGAAGTGGAACAAATACATTGAATCAATGGTTGCATGTACCACAAGGAAAGTTGGTTCCCTGTGTCGCGCCAGAAGGTTTTTCTCGTCTGAGTTCATCTTTCACATCTACAAATCTACTATTCGTACATGGAATACTGTTGCCATATATGGTCTGGTGCCCCCGCTGTTCATCTCGAGGTTCTTAACAAAATCCAAAGACTGATATACAAAGTAATCAGCTCTGACTTTGCATCTCGAATCCAGTCATTTTCTCACAGACGTGGTGTGGCTTCCCTCTGTCTTTTCTACAAATATTTTCATGGCAACTGCCCGGCTAGCTATTTTCACTCGTTCCCTAACTGCATGAATTTAAGCGTTCTACTAGGATGGTATCTCTGTCAAAACAGTAAAATGTAACTGCCTCTTCTACTTCAACAGATTCTTCTCTCGCATTTCCCGACAGTGGAACACCCATCTTCTTACTTGCTTCCCTGATAACTATAATCTTCAAAAATTTCAATGTAATGACAATCGACATCTTCAGATGCCTTGATTCCCGTTCTTCTTTTTATTCTTCTCCTAAATATCCCTATACTCATTCGACTGTATGAATTTAAGTGTGCTACTAGATCAGCATCTAAGCCCTACCTCTTTCTGTTGAAATAATTGATGGATTTCCATCTTCGATTCTTCAAACACAAAAAAAAAAAAAAAAAAAAAAAAACGATGAAAAAGGAATTGTTTACAATAATGTAGAACGAAAAAGTTCCTGGGGTAAAAGAAATGAGCCACTGTTAACCAATCCAAAAGCCGGTCTTCATACGACAAAGGTGATGCTGTGTATCTGGTGGGATTGGAAAGGTATTGTGCATTTGTAGTTTGTAACAGTTGTTATAAAATAAAATAAGACATATCTCGGCTGATTTGCAGGCAAATAAACTAACATACTCAAGAGCGAGAGCCGGATGTGAACGGGACAAGGCCCCGTCACAAAATGACCATATTTACGCGTATGCGTAAACGCGTAAGTATGGTCATTTTGTGACGCACGAGTTCCGGTCGAAAAATAAGATAATATTTTAAAGTGTTTCTGTTTTCGACCAATAAAAATGCTTCCCTTCTAATTATACTCGCGTCGTTTTACGAGCCTGTCAAGCCATAAAAAAAAAACGCCATAAAAGGGGTCAAGGGGAATTACAAGTGTAGTCAACAGGAGGCCAAGGAAGAGACCTGTCACGGTCAGGCTGAGCGGCCAGCAGCAGCCAGCAGCAGTAGCGAGAAGGCAACCAGCGAGAAGTACTATGAGAGATCAACCCAGATCTTCAGCCGGCCTATGAACTATACCACAAGGTAGCTGTCCCAAATCCACACGTTCCTATTGAAATAAATCACGTAAATCTATTTCTGCTGTTGTCGTATTTCTTTCTTGCAACCAAACGCTTGTCTATAACACTGGTGTCAGAAGCGTACAGCAAGAGAAATATGGACGACTACACGATCTTTACCCGAGCCGAACTATTTACTCTCATCAAGGAACAGAAAACACTACTATTCAACTTGAAAACGGGACCAACACAGCCTTCCGAAGCCACGATACAAGAAATTCAAGCCGACATAAACGACATGCTGACTGTCCTAAAATCAACTACTTTAACGCCTCCCACCGCTCAAATAAACGGCGATTACAGCTTAATGATGCGCCAACAAACTATACGCGACATATTGAAGCTAGAGATAACTTTTCACCCTGGACACGACGTGAACCGATTCATCACGGCTCTAAACAAAGCATACACAATCCACGTCACGCCTGAACTCAGCACCTATCCCAGCCTGGAATGCGAATTCGTCAAGTCTGCTAAAGATTTACTGGACCAAAGTATCTTTCAGCAGATGGTTGACTCAAAAAAAGACATATCCACCTTCGAACAACTGAAGGAATACTTATTAGCAGTCCACGGAAGCCAGATGAGTAACTTCCAACACCTCGGTCAAGCCAGAGATCTGAAACGGCGAGACGGCGAAAAATTAACAGACTTCGCGGGTCGACTCGAAAACACGAAAAAGGTGAAAATTTGGAACTCAAATCTTTACCCACATCTTGTCAAGACAATGGACAACCACTATCCAGCCATTGGCATAGCCTCCGAAGCTCAAAGATACCTTGATCGCGGTGTAAAATCCAACTGCACGCTCCAGTCACTGAGGAATTTTTTGAAGAGTCCACAAGTAAAAAACTGTGTCGTTGGCAGTTAAGATTTTGGTCAGTGGACCCCGCTCGAAAAAGATTGATGTTAGTTGGTTAGTGACATTGGTAGAGTCTTGTCAACAAAGTGGTCGCCATATTGCAAATCGAGATGGACCACAATTAATAAGTGTTAGGGAATATTCATTGCCATAGTGTGTGATATCCATCGCTAACCTGTTCCGGTTGTTTTTCACTCCCAGCTTTCTTTTCTGCTAATGTACTGGCGCCGGATCAATAGATTGGTAAGCTTCACAATTTTTGACGACTGACTTTGTGACTGTTGTTGATACTGAAGGGTCAGTAGACCTGATAGTACATTGTCTTCTTCACCCCCAGGTGGTCAAAAAGTAGTAGTAGCATCGCAAGGAAGAAACACGACTTGTATGAACATCATAGGAACTTATTTTGGGGTAAAGAAGTATTTGTATACTTGCTGAAACAGCATGAATATCGTCAAATCAAATTTGATGAATTAAAAAATAAAAAATAAATATTTTCATTCGGCAGCAGTTAGACATACACTTAATCTATTGATAAATGTGAATACTTTTGTTTGAACTTATGCAACAGTTCACTGAGGCACGGGTGAAATCAGTGTAATTTTGTAAGCGCTGTCGTCGTTCAATATTGCCGTGACTTTGACACTGGGTTAAGTCAGAAGGTTGACCACCTGCAGTTGTGAACTTTTGCTAATGTGTAAATGTGGAGCAGAAGAGAGACAGAAACAGCAGGAGGATTAAAATTAGTTATTATTTTGATTGGTTGAGAGTCAACGAGATAGAATTCAATAGAATTTCTTTCTTTCTTTTTTTTTTTTTTTTGCTCTTTTTTCCCCCACATGATGTTGCAGCGACAAGACGTACTTCGTTTATCTACTGAAGGATTTCTTAGTCCCCAACCGATCAAATGTCGCATGAAAAACAACGCAGCATAGAAATTTCATAAGTTGTTAATTCTAACAAATTAACAGGAAACTTTTCTCCAGTGTAAGTCTCTTAATATTTTCAAGAATACTTTACACATACCGCAGGTACGACTTAAGGACATCTTTATATACACATTCCAATCTACCTCTTTTATGTCCTTCCTAATTCGTTTTTCTAAGGTAATAAAATGTTGTATAACTAGAAAATATCACGGTTTTCTTATTTTAATTTTCTGATGACACTTAATTCTTCAGTTAATGATTGAATAAGTTCATGGCAAGTTCTATGATAATAAAATATCCTTAGAATTTCCCCTATCGCATCATTAAATATTTGAGCTTAACAACTTTAACAAAATATTGCAATAACAATCAAATATATAAATGCTGGTCGTTATTTTAAGAAGTAAGGGGGTACAAATGAAAAGATATGAAATTGAGAATTTTTTTCATTTTACTGAAACAAACGTTAAACACTTCTATTTTCCCTTCTATCTTCCTTCTTTCATTTCTTTCTTTCTTCCATTCATTTTCTCAGTGAAACCAAACAGCGTCTTTAATATGAACCTTCTTTCTTCCCACGCGATCAAAACAGAATAAACCATTTTATAAGGTATTGGCAGGGCTTAACAGGTGTATTAACAAATGGAACAATAAGCAAAACTGTAATACGATATAGATTATAAATTCATTCATATTCCACTTTTTTCTCACTTTTCCTAAACAGACGATGTCACTTTCTTTTCCTTTTTCCGATATATACCAAAGCGGATGGATAACACTCTTTTGATTGGAGGATGTTCTTAGAAGTTCAGGACTGCACACGGGCCAGGAAACATCTTAACGCTCTTTGACAGGTTCAGGGCTGCAGGTGACTTAGACAGCCACTGGTCGAAGTAAAAGCGGAGCTCCTTATCCGTTTATTCCCGATCATGTGAAAGCCTGTTCTCTCCTGAACAGCACTAGATAAACTATATGGTAACAAATGTGTAAAAGGAAAATGCCTTGGTCCTTCTCTCAAAGAAAAACAACTGTAAGCGGAAAAACATTTGTTGCCATCAGACAAATATATTAGACGTTGTTTTTCCTTACTTCCTCTGTCCTGGGTATGACGATAAAGCACATCCGGCAGCAAGGCCTCTGATTGGAAGAGGGCATGGTCCCACTTCTTAACTGCCGTTGTTCCTAGGTTCATCCTGAGTCGGGGTGGTAGCACTTTGGCACACTATTTTATTATTCACCATTCTTGAATAAAATTCCCAATAGTGAGTTGACAATATTCTCTTCTAGAGTTTCTTGTTGATAAATGTTATTTGTAACGCGAAAATGCACCCATGCACAGACACCAAACAACTTCTTCAAGTTGATAACCCCAGTTCTAAAAAATACAATTCTTTGATGAATTAAAATTTGTCCTTGATACAGTTAACCCTTCACAGAACACGGGAAAATTATGATATCCTGCAACAACGAACATATAGATGCATGCTTAAACCCACCTTATTGTCAATCATATATTCCTATGTTCATAATGCTTCACATATTCAAGTGTTTATATCTATTTGTGGCCCCAGAACTTGTGAAATTTTCGAGATCCGTAATAGCAAATGCAATTTAATCTTCATAGCGTTAAACTCTGCAACCAAAGAACAATAACAGGATAAAGTTTGTGTCGTCTATTTGGCTGTGGAATTTTCTTATGCATTACTGCCGACGATGATTCGTGATGAAAGTTTGAGCAACTACAATAATCACTGGAGCATCAGCAGAATTAATTTGAAAGATTTAAGCAGAAACTCACAAAGATATTTGTGTCGTCGGTGCAAATGCAATATGCAAGAAGCCACCAAAACAAAATAAAAAGGTACAACAAACGGCTGTAAAAATTTGGAACTTCAAAGAATAACATTTTGATTTTATTGCTACCAAAAGTAACGATGCAACTAATACACGATCACGAATCCCGTAAGAGATTAGGGTCAAAGTGGCACCATATGTACTAGAGCCGCAATAGCTGGTGATGTTTCCCGGGCAAGATAGCATGATAGAGCCCAACCCAATTCAGGTTGATTTCAATTCAAAATTTTCATAGACAACCAAGGCTATAAGACACAGTCTGCCCTGCTATTTACTCATAGCTGTGGGGGTGGGGAGATGGATTCCTATATTACCCAAGGGTATTAACACATAAGTGAATGTAATGAACTCGACTGGGATTCGAACTCGGCTCTCCGATTCCTCAGTCCGAGCCAATGGAGCACAAGCCAAAATGTTGCAGTCAACTAAAATATTAGCAGTATCAAAGAAACATAAACTTACAAGCTTAAGGTTGGCTATAGAAGAAAATACGTCTCAGTGGGAACTAATGAATTAATTCATTTAGAGATCAGCAACGTTTCGCTGAAATGCTTATTTCAAAAGTAGACGCATTGGATTGTTTTATAACGGTCAGGAGTACTCATTTCTTTTAATCATTTCACCCCAAGAAAGGCAATAAAGCCACTAAAATTACGGAGTGTGAAAGGAGAGAGCGTAATTAAGACAGAAGATAAAGATTGACATTGCATTTAAATTTTTTTAGTTGACTGAAAGCCGGAAGAGAGTTCCGCAAGCGAGAAGTGCAAGAGAGGAATCTGTTAGCATAGAACTTACGGTCACATTTAGTCATTTCAACTATAAAATAATAAAAACCTTGCCGCCAGTCTAGTCAGTCAATTAGTTAAGTGCCATACCTAATACAGGTCTGGGTGATCATGTCTCTTTCGATTCATGACTGACTAGGCAGAAAATTTTCTCGCAGTAGGTTTCCGTTTCTTTCTGCGGTAGACTGGGTGCCAACCAAGGCTATAGGATTCAGTCTGTCCTGCTATTTAACCCATAGTTGGGGGAAGAAGAAATTGATTCATAACTTTTCCCAAGGGTATTTGCGCCTGAGTGAATATAACAAACCCGACTAGAATTCGAACTCGGATCTCTGATTTCCCGTTCCGAACTGATAACCTCTACGCTACAACGCTTAAATTCGTAAAATCGATGTACAAAAGGGGAAAGTTCGTCAGAACAATTGTCATGAAAATGTTTATAGAAAAAGGCACAGTGAAACTAAGTTACGATGGTGGGAATGGGACTGAAGCCGTGATGTTAGGTCAAGACCGATTACATTGCAGATTCTGCTTTGGATTTTACCAAGAATCTCTAAATATATAGCAGGAGCACCAGACCGGATATGGTAGCAATGTTGAAAGCAAGAACAAATGGTAGACTTATGTAAGATAGATTCTGGCGAAAGAAATTGTCTAGCGCAACACAGTGAACTAACTTTCCTAGGAGCAAACCTAGAAATTGATTCAATATAATTTTTCCACTTCGTGAACTTCGGAAAACATTAACCCAAGAAGGCGCAATGTATCACACTCCTTGAGGTTAGCATCAGCCATGGTTTTTGGGTTATTTGTGAATATACTTTAATTATTTCAAACTACCTTTGGCATTTCGGTTGTTATAGATATTGTTATAAACGTTGGGTCTATAATCTCAAAAAGGAATTACAAAAATTACCGAAAAGCGGTACGAACACGTCATAATTATCAAATGTCGTAACTATCTGACATTGAATATAAAGAGTCCAAAAACATCACTGAGGTTCTTCAGTGTAGTGGATATCAGAGTAACTGTCATGTGTTACTGTCATCTCGTGGTCGGGAGTTCAATTTTTAGATGAGGTAGTGAAGCACTAGTTCAGAAGGAACGAACAATAACTGGCATCACAATAATCAATAGATATCCCAAATTAGCCAATACAATGTAAACCTGACGATAGCCAGATGGTATTTGGTCGAAACGTTATGTCTATAATAACACCTATAGTTTGAAATAATTAAAGTATATTGATCGTACCCTCGTTTCAAAATCCTCGAACAGAATGTTCATATATTGTTTATGCAAAAGCAATATGTTCTTCGTCTTCAATCTTTCAAGAAAAGTAATTAGTGACAGAGCCGAGGTTGCAATTTTTATGAACAGCCATATTGTTATGATGTTCTAGTAGCAGCCATTGGCAATTTTACCAAGAAAAGGCGTTGTTTTTGTTGAACAAAGAACTTTACTAATATAATTTACATTTACCATAGAAACAAGAAAACACAACATTTGGTAATTAAGATAGTGTACCACCCAGTCTTATAATATTTGGCAGTCTTACAAAGGCAGCTACAAGAAGCCAAAATACAATAGACCCTCAAAGTCATTTCTTGAAGTAAACATCAATCGACTGCTCCATAAACTGAACAACAAAGGAACTTCAGACACCAACAGCAGCAGCCACACAATTCGTAGCAAGAGAGCAAACTGGGGCACCAATACCTTCAGTCTGCTCTACAAAGGAACATTCATTAAACAGTTTCAATCATATTTTTATATATATATATATATATATATATATATATATATATATATATATATATATATATATGGGAAAACGGTGCGGTGCATACATTTTTATATCAAGAATAAATTTCGGGAAATATATGACAAAGTGAAAAAAGATTTCGTGTGACGCGTTTGTTCCTTTAGTCCTTATACACACACACACACACACACACACACACACACACACACACACACATATATATATATATAGAGAAATTGCCAATAAAATATACATAATTCTTCTGTCCATGGTACTTCTAAGTAAGTTAATTGTTTTTAGCGATATTTAAATGACATATAATACGACAAATATTTCTTGAATGCTTTATTCATAATATATCGACTTTTCTTGAAAGATTTCATATTTTGCGAAAAAAATGTTTATTTCGTTGAAAGAAAATTGTTATTGGTTTAAAAGAAAATAGATGCTAAGTAAACAAATTTAAATTTGCAAAATTCTACGTATAATTAATGGAAGTTTTTAAAAGAATTGATTCCTTACTCTATTTTCTCAAGGAAAAGTTAAAGTTTATTGAGGTAAGAATTAATTATTAATTGTTAATTATTTTTTTTATGTATTTTGCTTAACGGGAATTCATTTTTGGTTACTTTTTCTTTCATTTCCAATTCTCTTTTTGATTCTATATCATTGTCACTTGCCCACTTAGCAATATTCACATATTGACTTTTTATTCCCATTGTTTTGCGCATGCGTCTATGAAATGTAATTTTTTTCTATCAGTTTACACGAGTATAGTGAATTAATATTTGAAAAATGTTTGAAAATCAAAAGAAAGAAAAAAAGCACACCTTAAAAAATAGAAATAAGATTATTTTTGTGTTCTGCCAAGAATAGAATCACTGATTATTTCAGAAATCTGCGTTGGAGGATTATTTAGATTAACTGTATGTCCCCAAACAAAATTCATTAGATAATTATAACAATTTCAAAATAAATGACTTCACTACACACATGAATTTCATATATATTTATATACAGAACCCGGCATAACATAGCTGAAGAAAGAGAAATGTATTCATCAACGATCTAGTAATCTTTTACTGTGTGTGAGAAAGTCACTGACAATATGTTTCTTTGCAAACTCATACGTTTTCTTTGAAAACTCATTTGTTACGGCTGTCATCAGTTGGCAGCGGCATTGTCTCGTTTGATGAACAGGAAATTTTTCTTGCGTTGGAGATATATAGGATTGCTCAGTTCTTTGAGGGCATTTGCAGGGTTTAGAAAAAGATGCATATCGTGAAAGAAGAGATTTATTTGGGAAGAAAATTGGCACAATTCATTTTGAGACTCTTCTTGACATATCTACTTAAAAGAGACTTTATAGCATTATGGAAGCGTTAATTGCCTTCCCTCTCGGCTAGTAATCCAACGGATTCCGATCTGGAAAGTTCGACGGTCATATGTTTGCGGTGACGAGATCGTGGAAATTGTAACTCGCCCATTCTTAGATTGTCTTGGTCTTATGAAACGGCACAGAGTCTTGCTGGTAAGTGTACGGTATTCCTTTGCTAACGCTCTCTATCTAAGGCATCACAACCCTTTCCAACACCTAATCATAACAAGCAGCATTAAGCAGTGGTGACATCCTACCGGCTCACCCCGGTTCGCGCGAACCGATTCTTAAAATTATAAGAACTTAGCAAACCTGTTGTTGGATTATCTGAAAATAATCTTATATATTAATAGTCGATATGTAATAGCTGAAAATATAATTAATACTATTACTGTAAATTCTGTGGAGGCTGAAAGACGGTTTTCTATGATGAACATAAATTATTCTGACAAAAGAAACAGTCTTGAATTTAAAAATGTGGTAAATCTTCTAGTTATAAATTTGATAGGTTGTCTATTGGATCATTGGGATTGCAGCAATTCAGTTCAAATGTGGCTAAGAAACCATGACATTAGCTTCATAATTCTGAACAGAAATATGATGGGAACAGAATTTCAATCTGGAAATATCTTAATAAATAAATGTTTTCTATTAAATTATCAAAATGGTTTAATTCTTTTTGATACTATAAAGTGATTTGTTGCCATTCTCAGATTAAAAAGAAAATAAGCAAAATAGATTTCTATGGATTACCTACCTTTACAGAACCGATTCCTGGAAATTTGGAATGCCATTTTTGACACTTAAGCCCTGAGGAAAGATGTGAAGAGACATGACATTACATCTACCTCATTGCTCACGACTTCCATAACCATGGCAATTACGGGAAATGCTGTGTACATGACCGTTAGAACGTCCTTAGGGTCACTGCATAATCATTAGTCATATCTTCAGTTGACCTTTTGGTCTGGATAAAAGTTTCTCTCATGAGAGAAAAACCAAATCATTTCAGGCTCTTCATGGTACAAAAAGCCCTTTGCCCGGATCAGACAGTTATCTTTTGTCTCATGAGGGCATGAGTTGGCTTCATCGCATCATATATGACTTGTATCAACGGTCCTCGAGTTCAATTCTTCCGATAGAGTGCCTTGAAACCTTGAGCTCTTTAGCAATGGAATTAATTGATTTTCTGGGGTACTTATAGATAATTTTCTACGCCTTTCACACACATTTGGGTGTACTGAGGGTATTAGGACCCTTAGCAAGCGTTTAACGTTTGACATCTGCTGTAGAATTTCCGTCAGCGGCTTCCAGCTCTTTGCCAACTTTCAGGAAGCGAGCAATCTGTAAATCACTATCCACTGCCTTTAAGGTAATGATTGCAGAATGCATTTTCATTTATCTGAAAAGAAATGATAATCAGAACAAGTTAAAAAGGTTAGAGTTATTAATTGATGTGTCTTCAAAGAACCGAGCAACCCTGTATATTTATGTGATATAGTGAAGATATTATTTTGGTTGTATGAGATTTTTGCGAATAGGAGATTGTATAGTGATACGTACTATTGTGTTGTATGCGATGCGACACGTGGTTCGACTGGGACTAGGAGGTCCCTCAGGGGGAAAATGTGACACTTCCCTTTCCTACCGTCTCCTCTGGGTAAAGAGAGAAAGAGAGTTTGTCCTATTTCCATTTATACAGCTTTATACAACGGCACCCGACGTGCGTTAGGAGAAGTTACATGACAGAAAAGTTGGGTTAATACTTCAACAGTTTTAAGGGGTCATTTAAAAATATATTTTTAATAACAATGAACGCGCTACTAGTTTTGCTTTTTATATTTATACTTGTGATATACTAATTGTTGTGAAACAATAAGGAATAATGAAACGAGTTAAATAAAGGCGAGTTGAAGATTCGAACCTGAAATTAACCCAGGGTTTGTTAGGCTAATTCAGTAAGATCCAGTAATAGCAATCATTCCTTTGTTCAGCTGGAATGTTGATGAATGAGACGATGTGTTTTGTTATCTACTTGAAACTGTGTAGCGATAGCAGCTGTCAGTTGATACTTTGCAACGCGTCACAAAAATCGCTTTGACAATTATCTATCTTGGCAAAGAATTGAGCGAACTTCACAAGAACTAGGTCACTGAGCGAAGCTAGAACCTGAGTTCTTGATGAATTCTGTTTTTTTTTTTAGATAAAGCTGACAAGGCAAAGAACGATGTTCTCTTAAGACAGTAGCCCCCCCGGGGTAGAGAGACACAGAGTGGACAAAGAGAGACGGGAGACCACTCGCGCGCTACGCGAAAGAAAGCATGCATTTTACAAGGTTCATCACCTCAACTACACTCATCTATGCCTCGTTCGTCAACAGCTGAAGGTTACAAACAATAAAATTGGTCTTCTGCTATAATCGTCTCATGGTTTTATTTCGTGTGTGACGATCTGACCAAAGAGTTATTGTGTAATTGTGAACTAACCTGGTGTGTCTGGTCTGAGCTGCAACGCTACAACTTAAACTTTTGGAAAAGCATAAATCGGTAATTAATACAGAGAAGACATAAAATAAGCGTTATTTTTAGTTGTATTGTTTATCGCCCATAAATGTTAACAAAGAGAAATCATTGTTATAAATACTGACAAAAGCTAAGTTACTAGCAAAAAGGGTCTATCTAGCTCCGTTTTTTTTTCTTTTTTTTTTTAGAGAAAGTGAAGAATAATGAACAGTACGCTGTGGTTCAGTAATTAATAACCACTTAAATCAATAAATTTGGAATTACAGACCCGCTAGTTCCTGACTGAATTCTGTGTTTTTTGACACGGGTAAAAATGGGACAAACTAATCTTTCGAATTTCATGCAAGCTGATCCTTCAAATTTTCCTTGAGGTGAAAAATTCAATTAAAATAAAATTTAATTATATAATAAATTAACATTTTTTAAATATTTAACATTTGACATTTCACGGTTTTCTTATTTGAAATTTCTGATGAAACTTGATTCCTCAATTAATGATCGAATAATCTCATGGCGAGTTTCTATGGCAATAAAATATCCGTAGAAATTCACCTATCGAATCATTAAATATTTCAGAACAAAATATTGCAATCATAATCATGAATACTGGTCGTTATGTTAAGAAGTAATGAGGTACGAATGAAAAAAAAGAATGACAACTTTTTCCATTTCACGGAAACAGACATTAAACACTTCTATCTTCCCTTTTTTCATTTTCTAACTGAAACCAAGTATCGTTTTTCATGTGTCTTTTGTTTTTCCACGCGATCAAAACGGAATAGGACATCATTTATGAGGTATTGGCAGGGCGTAACGGTCGTGTGAACTAACCAAGAGAGGGACAAGCACAATTATAATAGGATTATTATTATTCACTCTGATTTTTTTTAAACGCATATCAACTCCTTCATGGGTCATTTAATGCCGAGATGCCTTGGAAGTAATAAAACTATGATATACGTTATTCTGCTTTCACAGTTGAATACAGGGTAGATGATACTCAGCTTTTGTGCTTATAATTGTTTGTGTTAACAAAATTACTAGAGGCGGTGATATGTGTTTTATGTTGTAGTTTTGCTGAAGTTATATTTTGGAATACAGTTTGATTTCTTTAAGAAATTGTCGGATATTATATGGATTAATATCATGAAAGAGTTCTTTCATGTAGATTGGGTGATTTTGTTTGGCGGTATATGAGTTATTTAATGCCACAATCTAAATATTTTGTGCGAAATTTTATGCTTTCAATTACAGATATTTTTTACATAATTTTATGCTTTCATGGTAAAGGTATATTTTTTAGATATATATTTTGTAGATCATAAAATGTATTGTTGATAATTTTACTATAAAAATGTATTTTTATATTTTTAGTATTGCATTGTTATTTTATTATAAAATGTATTGTTGGTCATTTTATTATAAAAATATACAGTTGATTTTTGCTTTGGAGTTCACTATTTGCTCATAGCTGGGACCCTAACAGGTGCTACCACACCGGGTCAGGGTGGGCCTGGGAATGACAGCAATTAAGAGGTGCTTCCACGCCCTTCCAACCCTTCAATCTCCCGATCAAAGGCCTTGCTGCTGGATGTAGTTTATTGTCATACCCAGGATCCCTCCAGGTCAGAGACCTTGCTGCCGTATGTAGTTTATCGTCATACCCAGGACAACACAAGTAGAAAGTGAATGGCTGACACTGGAAGTTAATTGACAGTAAGCCTGTTCAATATTCCAATACCTTTCTTAAAGAATATTCTACCTGCTTTTAATAATGATATCGTTTGGATGATTCCGTTCTTCTAACGTTTTCTTTCGGTGGGGAGGGTGTCCAGTGCTCCGATAAAAATTAGTACTACTATCACTATCCTTGTTACTCAGCTTCAGCAAAGATGAAATACTTATCTATTTTTTCAATTTTTTTTCAAACTTACTCCGCGATTCGTTAAAACAGTGAAATCCTTTAGTCGGGCATGCTTTACCCTTGTCTACGACTAAAATGAGGTCTCCGTTCTTATGACCGGGATTAGGCGATCGTGTGAATTTTTAAATCCCAGAAGATTTTATGTCTTTTATTCCCCAAGAGACATTCGAGTCTGTACATATACTTTGCACTGTTCTCACTGTATCATCTTCCCACTCATTCATACCTATTCTTGTATTATTTCTGACGTCAGTTAGCGACATTCGCTTATTTTATTAAATAATAGTCTCAGACTATTGTTTTTTTAGTGACAGTGTATTTTGATTGAGACCTTCTGATGATGACCTTTGAGGTCAGATGGCAGATAAAATAGGGAAGTCGATTTTGATTGGCTGAGCTGAGCGTGGGAATGAGTTATAGATTAAGGTTTTACGGGAGTTGCAGTTTGAACGTCAAACTAACTAGACGTATTAGAATGCGTTTGTGCACCGCCCCCCTTAGTGGGGAAGGATCTTTTAAGAGTTAGTTGTTACACGTTAAAAGAAATGGAAGTGTGAGATATTTGTGTTTGAAAGCGGTTCCGTAATAGGTGTAGGGTTAGTAAACCTCACTTAATACATGTACGCGTCGACGTGGTTAATAAAATAATAGTTAAGAGTTCTCTTTGTTGATAATTGTCGTCTTTGAACTCAAAGAACATTTTGCGACACCGACCAAGAGGACTGAACTAAAACGATCAGCAATCACCGGCCAGATGAGATGAGATCCCCACCCCGCCCAATAAACGGTATACAACATTATGCGAACGACTCAGTGTTTCATCTTTACTTTCATACTATCTCTATTTTCTCTTCTGTGTGTTATCAGCAGTCTCGAGCAAATGTTCTAGACACATTATGCTAATAGTATTAAGCAGTATGAAACTTAAAATTGCTATTCGAGTTTGAATCCAAAATTTAAATAGTGATAAACGGCAAATCAACGAACATACTGATCTCAAAATTGCCTATATGCTTTTAACATATAGAGATATATAGGTAATAAAAATTTTAACAAGTACTAGAAAAGATTTAGCGATAAAATGATTTAGTCAGATTAAAATGAATTTATTTATATAATTCTTTTTAATATTGAGGAATATAAATTTGAAATAAATGAATGTTTAATATTTGTCCATTTAGTTTTCGCGAATTCTCAAAATAGTACCTGGAAATTTATCGTTTACTTCCTCTTTAGCATATTCCAGTAATTTTCTATAATATTTAAATCAGGAAACTGGCTAGACCAATTTTCAAAACATACGCTGTGCTTTTAAATAATTTACGATGGTCATCGAAGTTGACAGCTTGCACTATCCCTGTTGAAAAATGTGCGAATTATATATTTAGGTACCCTTTCATCGAATTTACGTTGATATACTTTCGAATTTACATTTTCCTTGCATAAAAAATATTCACTTTTTCATCTCTTCGAATTGCTTTCCCTTCATTGAACACTGTCGTCATATCCAGCTTGGTGCTCCTGCTGTATATCTCGAGATTCTTGACAAAATCCAAAGAAGGATCTATAATATAATCGATCCTAACATGGCATCTCGACTTTAGTCATTTTCTCACCGACGTGACATGACTTCCCTCTGTCTCTTCTACAAATATTGTCATGGCAACTGTTCTGATGAGTTTTTCCCCTGGTGCCCTGACTAGATGAATTTAAGCGTGCTACTAGAATGGCAACTAGGTTTAGTGCTGAGCGTTTTTTTGCAGTATATCCGCCAATTAGAGGTTGTCCTCACATATTGCCTCATATTTGGCAAAAAAAAAAAAAGTTAAATTTCCCATTCCTCTTTGAAAATAACCTTTTTCCAGTCTGAGACTATACACAATCACCTTTAGAACCAAAGCACGTTTTTCATTATTTCATTTGTTTTGCCGGCAGTTTTAATTTTCCAGCTGAAATTCGGCCTAATAAATCATTTAGACAACGCTTGATAGTATTTACATCTTCAAACAATATTTATAAAATTAAATCATCTTGTTCAATTTGCAGTCTTTCTCAGATGTTTCTTCGATTCTATGACGATTTTTCTTTTATCTCATTGCGATATTATGCATTTTCGACCAGATTTTGGTCTCGCTGAAATATCTTACCCTCAAGAATACCATTTATAAATTTGTTTCATACTAGTAGGAGATCCCTAGAATAGAATCAATATTCGAGGTGTTCCTAATTCATAACAATTGGACGATAAACTTGCATATAGTGAGCTTTTGTTCGGCAACCTTTTTACTGATAAGGCTCTACCGGTAATTCGAAACAGACTGGAATCGGACCCCTCCTTTCAGCAACGTACTAGCATTCCGATAGATAATCTGGTGGAAATGCTGGCATTCTGTGTACAGACAACATTTTTCCAACTAGGGTCTGATATATATCAGCAGGAGGAAGGCTTAGCTATGGGTTTTACGATATCACCAGCAAAAGCGGACATATCCTTGTAATGCTTTGAGGAAATTGTTTTCGGAACGGCACCACGAAAGTCAGCTGAGTGACTGAGATACGTAGATATCATTTTCATACTCAAGCCTCGCCATGAAAATGTATAAAACAGCTGAACCATTAAGACCTTCGATCCACTTCACAGTGGAAGAGGGGACTAAAAACCAGCTAGCCTTTCTGGTTGGGCTAATAACTCGAACTAAAAATGTGTTCAAGACATCCGAATATCACAAGCCAACAGTCCGTTGACAATGCCTTAACTTCAATTCTCACCATTCATACAACTTTAAAGAAAAGGATCGTCCGATGCCTACAGCATCGTGCAAAAACATTCTGATTTGGGTACATACCAACAGGAAATGATCAGTATCAAACGTACACTTCAGAATAACAACTACATTGCAAACATACCATCAGCTTCTGCAGGTAGAAACAGAAGGGTTCAACCACGTAAAAATCCTTGCCGAGTCAATCCTAACACAGAGGAGAACAAGATCAAGAATTGTGTGTATACCATCCTCTACAACTTTGGTAAAGATGAAACCAGTGGGCCGCTAGAAATAAGCCTGGAAGAACAGCGGAAAGTCATAATTAGAGGTAAGACAATGAAATCAGACATGGATGATCATATATGGAAGGAAACGCATGGTCACCAACCACCTGTGGAATGAAATAAAAATACTAGAGGGAGAAGAACACTGGTGACTCAGATGTCTAAAGGAATCAGAGCATATTCTAGGCTATGAAGGCCTCCTCAGTAGACCTAGTATATAAATAAATATCATATGGGTGCCGTTAAGAAATAAAGAGAAATGTCAGCAAAACTTCAGCAGCAACAGTAAGAAAAGCAAAGTGATGGTGAAGGAGGTCAAGTGTAATATCAATAGCGTCAGGGTCAAGAACAGGTAGGTAAAAAAGAACAATAGGTTTAAGGCTCCAAGATCAAGGTGAAGGATTGTCCCATGTGGACTGAAGCGTCGGTTCGTAGATTTGGTGATAGTAATTGGGCTGAGTAGTACACATTTTGACTAGGTGGAAACAAAGCAAGCAATAATTGACCAGTACTAAGAACAAAACGAGATGCTCCTAGACAAGTAGAGCGGGATGAATATAATCTACTTAGATTAAATAAAGGATTCATTTTGATATTCCCCGAAGGTTATCCAGTTGACAAGCACCTAACGAAGAGGTCAGAGGGTACAACAGCTGTAGAGCTTTATATTTAGGCAGGAGCTACCCAGTCCTGACTTCCCAGTCACGATAGAGCCCAAAAGCGTCTCCAAGTCCCTGTAGGTGACAAATTATTTTCCACCTTCCAATCTCCCTCTCACCGGCGTCATGTGGTGAGTCTCTTACTGCATTATCGCTAATTCCATGGAAAGTGCTCGGATGAACCGCATTCCTGGATTCCACTAGTTCTGACCTTCACGGCTAGGACGCAACATGCCACGCCCATTGTAGCAAACCACCCACATTCCCTCTGTATTCTATTGGTGAGAAGTAAGTTCCTCTCGAAAAGCTTCTTACCGCGAACCACTGCTCTGTGGAACCGATTCCCGAGTGAATGTTTTCCCAATCACTACAATCTTAACCTTAAAATCTAGGGTTAACCATTATTCGCCGCTTCTATCCACATAAACTGCCCCTTACTACAACCCTCTACCTCGAGTAACCCCGGGGTCTTGTACAGGGTGAACATTACTGCAATAAATAAATAAATAAATAATAACAACAATAATGCAAAGTGTAAACAAACATAATTCCTCGTCCCAGAAATTCTGGCAGGAACGCATAATGATACTTGATAATATCTGAACAGAGTCGAAGATTTTAAATATTAAAAGACATGAAGTGTAGGAAATTTCTTCAATGTTCCAATTCTAATATACTGGAACTAATCTGTAAATTAGAAAGAAAAAGACAACCATTTTGAAATATAATCGATAAACGTTGTCTATTTTCTTTAATAAAACTTGCATATATTCACGCAATGCATACACACAGGATTCTCTACTCATTTGGACACTAAAACAAAGAAGACAAACTAAATTGAATCCCATACAAGTGGATCAAATTCCTGGAGATGGCATAATACGAAGTACAACGGAGGTCACGCTATAGTGTAGTATCTGACCTGCTACGAATAGAATCTGTTGAGGTCATTTGGTGCACCTGCAGACAGCAAACTGTTTCTCTCTAAAACTGTTCGTAGAAGTCGGTCTCCATGATTGTGACTGGATTGAAAAAAATCGATTACTCGTTGCTGTCTTCTTGAGAATCGACTTCGCTGAAAACTGCAATACAATGCAGGAGATTTTTCTTTACATATAAAATCGAATTCTTTTTAAAACTAATGCCGTATTTTCAAGCAGAATTAAAGCAAATATTGCGCATGTCTTTCATCAATTGTCAGTAATCAGCTTGCATTTTATTGTCTTGATATAAGGAAAGCAAGTTATTCTTGTATCTTTAGTTGTATTATTTTTAACAATCAGAGAATATGCGAAAGAATTTCTGACCCGAAGCAGAATGTTCATAAATATGAGATAAAAACTAAAATCAGGCAAAGAACTGAATAACGGTATATCGGATTGATGAAATTCGTAAAGAAAGAAAGCACAAGTGGCAAATGGAAAAACTGTAAAATCATTTCCTGATCCACTGCGCTATGAAAATTGGTTTGAATTTTAATAAAAAAGGGAGGAAATTTGATATATTTATCCCGGGATTCTGTTAAAAACATGGTAATCTCTTAGAAATAATTGCTTCAAATTTAAAATGAGATTTTTTTGTAGTTAAACACACACACACACACACACACACACACACACACACACACACACACACACACACACACACACACACACACACACACACACACACTAAAGAACTAACGGCAGCCGGAGAGCGCAAATATATCTTAAATAAAATGTCTCGAACATTCAGGGATGGTAGACGAAAATAAATAAATCTACTGTTTAAATAAACAAACGGTGTGTCTACAGAAATACAAGTATTCACTAAAAATAATGTTTACAGTAAGCAAAATCATATATATATATATATATATATATATATATATACGTGTGTGTGTATTTGGGTGTGTGCGCGCGGGTTTGCATTATGTGTATTAGAAAGAGAGAAAGAAAGAGAGATAAAAAATATATAGGGATATATATATATATATATATATATATATATATATATATATATATATATATATATGTGTGTGTGTGTGTGTGTGTGTGCGCAAAAATTCAGATATAATTAAAAAATATCTGTAAAAGGACAATATGAATAAAGACAAAAGGAAGACTTAACTTCGCCGTAGATTTTATTTTGCAAAATGAAATCCTAACATTTATCTTTCCAGTTACTAGTGTGAACTGAAAATTTCATAGGCTGACTATGAAGGAGTGATGATGCTAGAGCTGTGAAACCTTGCATTCATTCATTTCAACTCTTCTTATTAGTAACTGCATTGTTTCTTCCATGTAAACTGACATCTGATTATTCAAAAAAGACTTCAAACCAACTAGTAGCGACTTCACTTGAAAATGGACAAATTTTGCTTTTTATTAATTTATTGATATAATATATTTTTTTAACTTTAATTTTAAGAACAGTTAGGTTAACTTGTAAATTATAAAAAAATAATTTGTCATATAATCATATGAAATCTGGCTTACTTGCTTTGTTTGTTTTAATAGGCGGAAATGGAATTTAAACTAAGTTAAGACATAATTAAAAATTATTTAAAAAAAATAATATTCTATTCCCTCAGCTTAATTGGTAAGTATTCCAGTCGAAATGTCGACGACTAAACCGTCCACCCCACACTACCGAGGGAGGCGGCTCGTTAGCAAGCCAGTAGGACGAAAAACAAGATCTAAGAAAGAGCGGAGGAAGTCTCTGAATTAATGGCCGGTTAACTAGAGGTGGTGCATTCATAAACCACCGCGGAGAAACCACTCAGCTAAAAATCCCAAGACATATTATGGCTAACAATACAGGCAAGATGAAACCTAACGATGTGATGGGGGTTAAGACTATGGGAATTAATCCTCTCTCGGTAAGGACAGAATTGTGCAACAGGTGTCACCTGACCGTCATCCAGCGACTGCTGACATAAACTGCATAAAGGGGATGAAATTCCTTTGAATCTATTCCCCGCCCGGAAAGAAGCGACAGGTGTCACCAGACCGTGAGCCAGCGATTGCTAGCATAAACGGCATAAAGGGGATAAAATTCCTTGAATCTATTCCCCGCCCGGAAAGAAGCGACAGGTGACACCAGACCGTGAGCCAGCGATTGCTAGCATAAACGGCATAAAGGGGATAACATTCCTTTGAATCTATTCCCCGCCCGGAAAGAAGCGACAGGTGTCATCAGACCATCATCCAGCGATTGCTAACATAAACGGCATAAAGGGGATAAAATTCCTTTGAATCTATTCCCCGCCCGGAAAGAAGCGACAGGTGTCACCAGACCGTCATCCAGCGACTGCTGACATAAACGGCATAAAGGGGATAAAATTCCTTTGAATCTTTTCCCCGCCCGGAAAGAAGCGACAGGTGTCCCCAGACCGTCAGCAAGCGATTACTAGCATAAACAGCATAAAGGGGATAACATTCCTTTGAATCTATTCCCCGCCCGGAAATAAGCGACAGGTGTCACCAGACCGTCATCCAGCGATTGCTAACATAAACGGCATAAAGGGGATAAAATTCCTTGAATCTATTCCCAGCCCGGAAAGAAGCGACAGGTGTCACCAGACCGTGAGCCGGCGATTGCTAGCATAAACGGCATAAAGGGGATAACATTCCTTTGAATCTATTCCCCGCCCGGAAAGAAGCGACAGGTGTCATCAGACCATCATCCAGCGACTGCTGACATAAACGGCATAAAGGGGATAAAATTCCTTTGAATCTATTCCCCGCCCTGAAAGAAGCGACAGGTGTCACCAGACCGTCAGCCATCGACTGCTGTCATAAACGGCATAAAGGGAATAACATTCTTTGAATCTTTTCCCCGACAGGAAAGAAGCGGCAGGTGTCCCCAGACCCTCATCCAGCGACTGCTAGCATAAACGGCATAAAAGGTGATAAAATTCTTTGAATCTATGCCCCGCCCGGAAAGAAGCGACAGGTGTCACCTGACCGTCATCCAGCGACTACTAGCATAAACGGCATAATGGGGAAATAAAATTCCTTTGAATCTGTTCCCCGACCGGAAAGAAGCGACAGGTGTTACCTGACCGTAATCCAGCGACTGCTGACAGCATTAACGGCATAATGGGGATAAAATTCATTTTGAATCTATTCCCCGCCCGGAAAGACGCGACAGGTGTCACCTGACCGTCAGCCAGCGACTACTAGCATAAACGGCATAAAGGAATAAAATTCATTTGAATCTGTTCCCCTGACTGGAAAGAAGCGACAGGTGTCACCTGAACGTCATCCAGCGATTGCTGACATAAACGGCATAAAGGGGATAAAATTCATTTGAATCTATTCCCCACCCTGAAGGAAGCGGGAGGTGTCACCTGACCGTCATCCAGCGACTGCTGACATAAACGGCATAAAGGGGATAAAATTCGTTGAATCTATTCCCCGCCCGGAAAGCAGCGACAGGTGTCACCTGACCGTCATCCAGCGACTGCTGACATAAACGGCATAAAGGGGATAAAATTCCTTTGAATCTATTCCCCGCCCGGAAAGAAGCGACAGGTGTCACCTGACCGTCATCCAGCGACTGCTGACATAAACGGCATAAAGGGGATAAAATTCCTTTGAATCTATTCCCCGCCCGGAAAGAAGCGACAGGTGTTACCAGACCGTAATCCAGCGACTGCTGACATAAACGGCATAAAGGGGATAAAATTCTTTGAATCTATTCCCCGCCGGAAAGAAAGAAGCGACAGGTGTTACCTGACCGTAATCCAGCGACTGCTTGCATAAACGGCATAAAGGGGATAAAATTCTTTGAATCTATTCCCCGCCCGGAAAGAAGCGACAGGTGTCACCAGACCGTTAGCCAGCGACTGCTGACATAAACGGCATAAAGGGATAAAATTCCTTTGAATCTATTCCCCGCCCTGAAAGAAGCGACAGGTGTCCCCAGACCCTCAGCCAGCGACTGCTAGCATAAACGGCATAAAGGGATAAAATTCCTTTGAATCTATTCCCTGCCCGGAAAGAAGCGACAGGTGTCACCTGACCGTCATCCAGCGACTGCTAGCATAAACGGCATAAAGGGGATAAATTTCCTTTGAATCTATTCCCCGCCGGAAAGAAGCGACAGGTGTTACCTGACCGTAATCCAGCGACTGCTGACATAAACGGCATAATGGTGATGAAATTCATTTGAATCTATTCGCCGCCCGGAAAGAAGCGACAGGTGTTACCGGACCGTCATCCAGCGACTGCTGACAAAAACGGCATAAAGGGGATAAAATTCCTTTGAATCTATTCCCCGCCCGGAATGAAGCGACAGGTGTCACCTGACCGTCAGCCAGCGACTGCTGACATAAACGGCATAAGGGGATAAAATTCATTTGATGCTTTTCCCCGCCCGGAAAGAAGCGACAGGTGTTCCCAGACCGTAAGCCAGCGACTGCTGACATAAACGGCATAAATGGGATAAAATTCCTTTGAATCTATTCCCCGCCCGGAAAGCAGCGACAGGTGTCACCGGACCGTCATCCAGCGACTGCTGACATAAACGTCATAAAAGGGATAAAATTCCTTTGAATCTTTTCTCCGCCCGGAAAGAAGCGACAGGTGTTACCTGACTGTAATCCAGCGACTGCTGACATAAACGGCATAACGGGGATAAAATTCCTTTGAATCTATTCCCCGCCCGGAAAGAAGCGACAGGTGTCCCCAGACCGTGAGCCAGCGATTGCTGACATAAACGGCATAAAGGGGATAAAATTCCTTTGAATCTATTCCCCGCCCGGAAAGAAGCGACAGGTGACCCCAGACCGTGAGCCAGCGATTGCTGACATAAACGGCATAAAGGGATAACATTCCTTTTGAATCTATTCCCGCCCGGAAAGAAGCGACAGGTGTCATCAGACCATCATCCAGCGACTGCTAACATAAACGGCATAAAGGGGATAAAATTCATTTGAATCTATTCCCCGCCCGGAAAGAAGCGACAGGTGTCCCCAGACCGTCAGCCAGCGACTGCTGACATAAACGGCATAAAGGGGATAAAATTCCTTTGAATCTATTCCCCGCCCGGAAAGAAGCGACAGGTGTCACCAGACCGTCAGCAAGCGACTACTAGCATAAACGGCATAAAGGGGATAAATTCCTTTGAATCTATTCCCCGCCCGGAAATAAGCGACAGGTGTCACCTGACCGTCATCCAGCGATTACTGACATAAACGGCATAAAGGGGATAAAATTCCTTTGAATGTATTCCCCGCCCGGAAAGAAGCGACAGGTGTCACTTGACCGTCAGCCAACGATTGCTAGCATAAACGGCATAAAGGGGATAAAATTCCTTTGAATCTATTCCCCGCCCGGAAAGAAGCGACAGGTGTCATCAGACCATCATCCAGCGATTGCTTGCATGAACGGCATAAAGGGGATAAAATTCTTTGAATCTATGCCCCGCCCGGAAAGAAGGGACAGGTGTCACCAGACCGTGAGCCAGCGATTGCTAGCATAAACGGCATAAAGGGGATAACATTCCTTTGAATCTGTTCCCCGACAGGAAAGAAGCGACAGGTGTCACCAGACCGTCATCCAGCGATTGATAGCATAAACGGCATAAAGGTGATAAAATTGCTTTGAATCTATTCCCCGCCCGGAAAGAAGCGACAGGTGTCACCTGACCGTCAGCCAGCGACTACTGATATAAACGGCACAAAGGGAATAAAATTCCTTTGAATCTGTTCCCCGACTGGAAAGAAGCGACAGGTGTCACCAGACCGTCATCCAGCGATTGCTAGCATTAACGGCATAAAGGGGATAAAAATCCTTTGAATCTATTCCCCGCCCGGAAAGACGCGACAGGTGTCACCTGACCGTCAGCCAGCGACTGCTAGCATAAACGCCATAAAGGTGATAAAATTCATTTGAATCTGTTCCCTGCCCGGAAAGAAGCGACAGGTGTCACCTGAACGTCATCCAGCGACTGCTGACATAAACGGCTTAAAGGGGATAAAATTCATTTGAATCTATTCCCCACCCTGAAGGAAGCGGGAGGTGTCACCTGACCGTCATCCAGCGACTGCTGACATAAACGGCATAAAGGGGATAAAATTCATTTGAATCTATTCCCCGCCCGGAAAGCAGCGACAGGTGTTACCTGACCGTAATCCAGCGACTGCTGACATAAACGGCATAAAAGGGATAAAATTCCTTTGAATCTATTCCCCGCCCGGAAAGAAGCGACAGGTTTCTCCAGACCGTTAGCCAGCGACTGCTAGCATAAACGGCATAAAGGGGATAAAATTTCTTTGAATCTATTCCCCGCCCTGAAAGAAGCGACAGGTGTCACCAGACCGTCATCCAGCGACTGCTGACATAAACGGCATAAAGGGATAAAATTCCTTTGAATCTTTTCCCCGCCCGGAAAGAAGCGACAGGTGTTACCTGACCGTAATCCAGCGACTGCTGACATAAACGGCATAACGGGGATAAAATTCCTTTGAATCTATTCCCCGCCCGGAATGAAGCGACAGGTGTCACCAGACCGTCAGCCATCGACTGCTGTCATAAACGGCATAAAGGGGATAAAATTCCTTTGAATCTATTCCCCGCCCTGAAAGAAGCGACAGGTGTCACCAGACCGTCAGCCATCGACTGCTGTCATAAACGGCATAAAGGGAATAACATTCCTTTGAATCTTTTCCCCGCCCGCAAAGAAGCGGCAGGTGTCCCCAGACCCTCAGCCAGCGACTGCTAGCATAAACGGCATGAAGGTGATAAAATTCCTTTGAATCTATTCCCTGCCCGGAAAGAAGCGACAGGTGTCACCTGACCGTCATCCAGCGACTGCTAGCATAAACGGCATAAAGGGGATAAATTTCCTTTGAATCTATTCCCCGCCCGGAAAGAAGCGACAGGTGTTACCTGACCGTAATCCAGCGACTGCTGACATAAACGGCATAATGGTGATGAAATTCATTTGAATCTATTCGCCGCCCGGAAAGAAGCGACAGGTGTCACCTGACCGTCATCCAGCGACTGCTGACAAAAACGGCATAAAGGGGATAAAATTCCTTTGAATCTATTCCCCGCCCGGAATGAAGCGACAGGTGTCACCTGACCGTCAGCCAGCGACTGCTGACATAAACGGCAAGGGGATAAAATTCATTTGATGCTTTTCCCCGCCCGGAAAGAAGCGACAGGTGTCACCAGACCGTCATCCAGCGACTGCTGACATAAACGGCATAAAGGGGATAAAATTCCTTTGAATCTATTCCCCGCCCTGAAAGAAGCGACAGGTGTCACCTGACCGTCAGCCAGCGACTGCTGACATAAACGGCAGAAAGGGAATAAAATTCCTTTGAATCTTTTCCCCGCCCGGAAAGAAGCGACAGGTTTCCCCAGACCGTCAGCCAGCGACTGCTACCATAAACAGCATAAAGGGGATAAAATTCCTTTGAATCTATTCCCCACCCGGAAAGACGCGACAGGTGTCACCTGACCGTCAGCCAGCGACTGCTAGCATAAACGGCATAAAGGTGATAAAATTCATTTGAATCTGTTCCCTGCCCGGAAAGAAGCGACAGGTGTCACCTGAACGTCATCCAGCGACTGCTGACATAAACGGATTAAAAGGGATAAAATTCATTTGAATCTATTCCCCACCCTGAAGGAAGCGGGAGGTGTCACCTGACCGTCATCCAGCGACTGCTGACATAAACGGCATAAAGGGGATAAAATTCCGTTGAATCTATTCCCCGCCCGGAAAGCAGCGACAGGTGTTACCTGACCGTAATCCAGCGACTGCTGACATAAACGGCATAAAAGGGATAAAATTCCTTTGAATCTATTCCCCGCCCGGAAAGAAGCGACAGGTTTCTCCAGACCGTTAGCCAGCGACTGCTAGCATAAACGGCATAAAAGGGATAAAATTTCTTTGATTCTATTCCCCGCCCTGAAAGAAGCGACAGGTGTCACCAGACCGTCATCCAGCGACTGCAAGCATAAACGGCATGAAGGTGATAAAATTCCTTTGAATCTATTCCCTGCCCGGAAAGAAGCGACAGGTGTCACCTGACCGTCATCCAGCGACTGCTGACATAAACGGCATAACGGGGATAAAATTCATTTGAATCTTTTCACCGCTCGGAAAGAAGCGACAGGTGTCCCCAGACCCCCAGCCAGCGATTGCTAGCATAAAGGGCATAAAGGTGATAAAATTCCTTTGAATCTATTCCCCGCCGGAAAGAAGCGACAGGTGTCACCAGACCGTCATCCAGCGACTGCTGACATGAACGGCATAAAGGGATAAAATTCTTTGAATCTATTCCCCGCCCGGAAAGAAGCGACAGGTGTCACCAGACCGTCATCCAGCGACTGCTAGCATAAACGGCGTAAAGGGATAAAATTCTTTGAATCTATTCCCCGTCCGGAAAGACGCGACAGGTGTCCCCTGACCGTCATCCAGCGACTGCTGACATAAACGGCATAAAGGGGATAAAATTCATTTGAATCTATTCCCCGCCCGGAATGAAGCGACAGGTGTCACCAGACCGTCATCCAGCGACTGCTAGCATAAACGGCATAAAGGGGATAAATTTCCTTTGAATCTATTCCCCGTCCGGAAAGAAGCGACAGGTGTTACCTGACCGTAATCCAGCGACTGCTGACATAAACGGCATAGAGGGGATGAAATTCCTTTGAATCTATTCCCCGCCCGGAATGAAGCGACAGGTGTCCCCAGACAGTCAGCCAGCGACTGCTGTCATAAACGGCATAAAGGGAATAACATTCCTTTGAATCTTTTCCCCGCCCGGAAAGAAGCGACAGGTGTCACCTGACCGTCATCCAGCGACTGCTGACATAAACGGCATAAAGGGGATAAAATTCCTTTGAATCTATTCCACGCCCGGAAAGCAGCGACAGGTGTCACCGGACCGTCATCCAGCGAATGCTGACATAAACGGCATAAAGGGGATAAAATTCCTTTGAATCTATTCCCCGCCCGGAACGAAGCGACAGGTGTCACCAGACCGTCATCCAGCGACTGCTGACATAAACGGTATAAAGGGGATAAAATTCCTTTGAATCTATTCCCCGCCCGGAAAGCAGCGACAGGTGTCCCCAGACCGTCAGCCAGCGACTGCTGACATAAACGGCATAAAGGGATAAAATTCATTTGAATCTATTCTCCGCCCGGAAATAAGCGACAGGTGTCACCAGACCGTCAGCCAGCGACTGCTGACATAAACTGCATACAGGGGATAAAATTCCTTTGAATCTAGTCCCCGCCCGGAAAGAAGCGACAGGTGTCACCTGACCGTCATCCAGCGACTGCTGACATAAACGGCATAAGGGGATAAAATTCATTTTTGAATCTATTCCCCGCCCGGAAAGAAGCGACAGGTGTCACCTGACCGTCATCCAGCGACTGCTGACATAAACGGCATAAGGGGATAAATATCATTTGAATCTATTCCCCACCCGGAAAGAAGCGACAGGTGTCACTTGACCGTCAGCCAACGATTGCTAGCATAAACGGCATAAAGGGGATAAAATTCCTTTGAATCTATTCCCCGCCCGGAACGTAGCGACAGGTGTCACCGGACCGTCATCCAGCGACTGCTGACATAAACGGCATAAAGGGGATAAAATTCCTTTGAATCTATTCCCCGCCCGGAACGTAGCGACAGGTGTCACCGGACCGTCATCCACCGATTGCTGACATAAACTGCATAAAGGGAATAAAATTCCTTTGAATCTTTTCCCCGCAAGGAAAGAAGCGACAGGTGTCACCTGACCGTCATCCCGCGATTACTGACATAAACGGCATAAAGGGGATAAAATTCCTTTGAATGTATTCCACGCCCGGAAAGAAGCGACAGGTGTCCCCAGACCGTTAGCCAGCGACTGCTAGCATATACGACATAAAGGGTATAATATTCCTTTGAATCTTTTCCCCACCCGGAAAGAAGCGACAGGTGTCACCGGACCGTCAGCCAGCGACTGCTGACTTAAACTGCATACAGGGGATAAAATTCCTTTGAATCTTTTCCCCGTCCAGAAAGAAGCGACTGGTGTCACCTGACCGTCATCCACCGACTGCTCATATCAAACATAAAATAATTCTCGGGACATGGAACGTTCGGACATTGAACAAGTGCAGCCAGTTAAATGTGAAACGAATGATGAGCAGTCTTAAAATCAACATCCTAGTTGTATGTGAAACCAGATGGCCAAACAACGGAGATTTTGTCAGCTACAAGCACAGGATTATCTAAGTCGGCGGAGAGAAAGTCAGCAAAGGAATAGGTTTATTATTAGATAAAGCATTTAGTAAATGCATTCTGGGATATTCGCAACTATCCGATAGAATTCTAGTAGTCAAACCGAAAGGAAAGCCTTTAAACATAGGTATCATAATAGTGTACGCACCGACAGTACAAAGTAAGGAAGATGAAATCGAATCTTTCTACTTCATGCTCGACGGTGCCAAGTCTCTCTGAAAATCACACGAGGTCATCATTATCATGGGAGATCTAAACGCCAAAATAGACAGGGAGAGATTTGGAACTCGCAACGAACGGGGAAAAAAACTGATCCAATGGTGCACAGCCAATGACACAGTTATAGCCAACACATGGTTCCAAGAACATCCGAGACGATTATGGACATGAAGGAGCCTAAGAGGGGAAACTAAAAACCAAACTATTGAACTCTTTGCCTTGGCAGAGAGGAACTCGGACGAAGCTTTGCCACAGAGCAAAGTTTCGTCCGGGGAGGTAGACAGGCCCTGAATCCGTTTAGGCGGGCTCAAAGAGAACATTTTTGGTCGAGCCTACGGGCTCGGAGAAACCCACGTTAAACTCGGCATTGTGTCACATACATTCCTTCTGGGAGGGGGGGGACTGTTAAATATAACAGTTAAACACATTTTGAAAAGCTAAGCGAAATCGGTTAAAGGAAAAAAAAATGTTAAAAAAAAGAAATCAACAGATTAATTTTCTTAGAAAAAAAACCATACTGAAAATCCAATTGTAAGTAAGTAAAGTTTAATTTTTCTCTGTAAAAATTCATATATTATAAATAAATATCACTATATTAAATATTAGTTACCACTTTTTCCAATCCTCATTCTAATCTCTCTCTCTCAATATATATATATATATATATATATATATATGTATGTATGTAAGCAAATATATGGATATAGATCCGACAGTATGAAGAAAAATATACGGAAAAAATTTAACTTTTAACTGTTTGGATAAGTCTTGTTCTTATGTCCATCGTCTTTGTCATGTTGAATTGATAATGTTAATTATATTTTATGAATATGTCCTGAAGATGGTTTATTAGACCGAAACGTCCGACGTTGACATATTAACATTAAAACAGCATAATTGCATATAAGGATTTTTTTTTTTTTTTCCGTATATATTTTTTCTTCATATATATATATATATATATATATATATATATATATATATATATATATATATATATATATATATACAGTAGCGAGCATAAAGATCAGAACGATGTTAAGAAAAAGTCTAAATATGGAAAACTTTTTTTATTTTAAAGCTTCAAAGAAGATTTTATCAAGAAAAAATAAGGATAGAAAGGTAAATTATATAATTCCAAAATATAAAGCTCAATCCACTTATTTCGATGAAGTTATAAGAATAATTATATAACATTCGAAAAAAAAGCCGTTAGTTGAAAGTTCAGCTTCTCTGATGGTTTGGCGCGCTGAACGTGGTTTGCTTATTTCTGGATTTCCTTTCGGCAGTGAACACACGCGGTATTAATTTTATTTCAATAAATCTACTTCATTTGGAAGTGTAACACAATCAAACTCAGACACAGTACGAATTTGAACTTGGCTCGTTCACTTCATTTCTCTCCGCGATAGGCTTTATCCTACACGCAGATGTGACTAAAGTTTGAAATAATGTTAAGTTCCTGTTAAAATAACATCCCACTTACCGCTTGAATACTTACCCCACCCATTTGAGCATTCACAGCACCCACGTTGAAAATCACCGGTCTCTCTAAAGTATATTTAACAAATGAAAATAGTAACGGCAGTCAAGCAAAGCAATAGTACATTTTATTTTACAGTATTTAAATGTTTAGAGTAATTCAGTTGTACTAAATGACCAGCAATTTTGGAAAACAAAGGAAGCAAAACTCATTTCTCCTTGCAATTAACATAAATACATTTAAACATGATTGAGGTACACAGTTTAGTAACTGCTGAATCAAAATTAAGACAAATATCTTTCCCAAGTTTTATTAACGAAAATCTTCTAAAAAATAAATTTGATTTTTGATGAAAAGTAAAAAAACGAAAGGTTATCTACCAAAATATGTATGATAAAATTACAGCTACTGTTTTTTTTGTTTTTTTTTTAACATCGAATTAAACTGAAAAAAACGTCTACCAAGTGTATCTCCTGTTCAGTGGCGTACAGAGGTCTAATCGCGCCCGGGGCGAGGAGTGTGACTGTCTACACCCCCCTACTCCTTATCCCTACCCCTAAAGAAAATCAAAATAGTATATCCAGGTTATTTTCTTTTGAACAGATCCTTTGTTTACAAAGGTTTATCACAATCAGAGGGAACGTTTAAATAAAAAAACATTAACACATTTACAAATTCGACAAATTTTATTTATTTATAGATAAGGTTGACAAAGAGCTTCTTTTGTGAGACAATTTTTAAACGTATTTTATTGTTTTAACACTAAAACTACAGAAAGTTGAACATAGCGATTAAAAAAATCTAATCATTGACGGATGATAAAAATAAATGAAAAACAATTTCAACTCAGTAACAGATAAAATTTTGCATAAATATTTCTTGTCTAATATTTGTTTGGGAAAGTTTTTTTGTGAATTTGTGAAATATGACAACAAAAAGAGACAAAAAATAAGCTGAAAGATTAATTTTTAAAAGATATTTCATTTCAATTTTTAATTAAAATTAAGTTTTTGTTTTGAAAATCTTGAAAATTTTCGCTCTGTCTTCTGTGACATTGTTGGTTATTAATTAATAATTAACTAAAATTAGGTTTACTTACTATTAATAATAAATAGTAAAATAGAATATTTAGATCTTGCATAAAATAGAATGCGCGGAAAATTAATGACCAAAAATCAAATATTTTCTATTAAAAGTTTCATACTTACAAATGTATAAACAAATAAATAAAGTTTACTTATTTTAGTGGAGGATATTGCTTTACAGATATTCTGAGGTCTTGTTTACGGTTTTCCTTTGTATGAGTGCACCGAGGTACCTTCATGAGATCGCTAAATCAGTACAGCATGACGAAAAAGACGCCAAACTCGACGAAAACAAAACTTTATCATGTAAATGTTTGTTATTATTAAGAGGAAAGATCAAAGTATTTTTGGGGTATTTTTTTTAGATTTTTTAATCGTTCCTAGCGCATCCAAAATTTTCGTTAAAAATCTTGTTTTTACTCAGCAAAATTGACAGATAATCAATCATGTCAACCATTTTTTCCATTTTATAAAAAAAAATGAAAGTCTTAGTTTGAAATTCTTTTAAAAATCAATTATAATTTTTTCAAAACTTATTTTAAGAAAATCAGAAATTATAATGTTTATTTAAAATATTTTGAAACAAGATTAGCTTAGTTTTTGCGCCGAAAAGATGTAGTTTGAAAATAAAACAAAGTAGGTCATAACATTTCGCGTCACTTGACAGGTGACGAGAGACATTTTCATGATGTATTGATAGCTTACGTGAGGATAATTCCTTCTACGGAAGGGGAGAAGTGAAATTATTTAAGTTATTTACCGCGTTATTTTTAAGGAAAACTTTCAGCGCTCTAATTTTTTTTTGTACTTAGCTTTCACCTTTACGTTTACGAAGCTTTATGGAAATATATTATAAAGAAATTAGAATAAGACTGTTGAGAGTGAGATTAAATTTCATAAGAAAGGTATCTAATTAATTTATAGGTACCTTTCTTATGAAATTTTATCAGAAGTGTACATAAAATACAAATTTAAATTTCATAAGATGATACTGACACTAGTAGGTACACTTCTCAGTTGAAATTGAAAAATCAAATTAACTTCTCCACACGTGTTTCGCAAAAATAAAGGCCTTAACAGCGAAGAACAATGCTTAACTCAAATAACGCAACCTAATTTTATTCTTGCTGGTCTACCGTACTTTATAATTACAGCCGTATTAAAACACAAAATTACAAAATTACATTTCTTAATTACTGCGGGTCTTCTGATTGGTCAAAACGATACAATTTACAACGCGCTAAAAAAGATCTATCTCAAAAGGATATTTACGAAACTGAATGCGGCTTTTAACTAATTGTATAATATTTTAACAACTTAAAAGTAAAAATCTATTATAATTAAAGAAATAACAAATAATTGTATTTAATTCAAATACTAGACAGAAACTCAATCCACGTGACTTTTTTTTTATTGCACAAATGATACTTCCGGTCTTCCGTAGATTTCATTTGCAGCCGTATTATTGACACAAATTATATTTTTTATATACTGGTGTTCGTTAGTTTGTAAGAAGCTTTGTAAATTACAATCTGTCAATATATATCTGCTTAATAACAACATTCATTAAATTGTACAAACTTTTCCCTAATTTTAGAAGAATTAACAACATTTAATGTAAAAATAATAAAATATTTCAGAAATAACAAATAATTGTTTTAAAAATTCATTTTTCATCGAAATATCTTTTTGTTTTCAGACAATAATTGTCCATGTTCATTAAAATAAATAAAAGCAATTAAAAGTTTTTGAAATTAAATAATATTTTTGTTTTATTGAGTTTTGTATGTTACAATTCAGAGATGATTTTCAGGTAGAAGTGGTCCAACTAAAAAAAAAAAATGATTTGGTTTCCTCAAAGCATTGTGCTTTTAACTAATATAATCACTAATCTGTCCAAAATTGAAATTATAGAGTTTTCGTATAATTAGTTATGGGGGTGGGGGTAATACATATGAAAAAAAAATTATCATGACTTTAAAAAAGGAAAACATTTATAATAAGTTCAATCATTTGTGAATAGTTTCTGAAAGTTCCATTAACAATTATTTTTATTTTTGCAAGATTTTCAAAATGAATGTTTGTCATACAGAAAAAAACGCGCTAAAATTTTATGTTACTTAGTAGTTCCGCAAGACACGAAGAGAAACAAGGTTTTTCAATCAAAGTTTAGAATGTTCTAAAAAGAAGGAAATTTTTTTTAAAATAATTAAAAAATACTTTGTTCTTTCCTCTTAATAATAACAAACATTTAGACACTAGAATTTTGTTTTCGTCAATTTTTGTTTAGCTATCTCACGGGGGTACCTAAGTTGATTCAACGAGAATGAAAAGGTAACTGTTTCAATACTAACCAAGAATCTTTTTTTAAGGGGTCTTTGATGTTATGGCATTCTATCTCGGCACCCACCCTTTATATCTTTTGAACATTCTTTTCACTACCAATTCACAGACCTGAAAAATCAAAATGAAAGAACTGTTGCCAAAATCTTGGACTTCTCACATAGGTATGAAAAAAAATTGGATTCACGTAGGTACCAACAGATAAAGACATTTTAAAACTGAAATTAAAAACTATTTTAGTTATTTTTAATATTCAATTTTGGGTGTATTTGCTAAATAAAAAAAAGTTGTTTCTTCTTTATCGCTGCCCTTGTTGTAACAAAAATAATATACTACATCGGAAGTACCGCTCTGCCCCAGGGAGTGCAGCCCGGGACCACCACCCCGACGCGTTTGTATGCCACTGCTCCTGATCAAGTATTTTCTATGTTTTAAAAATCTTTCCTTGATATAAAGTCGAAAAACTCCAATGACAACGAAAGTATTTTCCTCGTCGTTGTATTTTCTATCTATCTATCTATCTATCTATCTATCTATTCACATTCGCAAATGTCAATGCGGATCGATCGTACGAAAGTGAAATGCTTGAGTTGACAACTGCTTAACACTGAAATAAATAAAGCGATCGATGAGAACCAATGTCGGGACCTCTGCACACACAGAATCCCTTTGTTTATTGACCTAAGGTACCAAGTGTGAAAGAGAACTCATCTCAGGTGGTCAAGAGCAAATGACAGCAAATGGAAGAGTCTCCACACGAAATTGTCTTTTATTGTCCGTAATAGTTTGAAGGGATCTGTCTGGGGAGAAGCTGCCAACGTTATCTCATTGAAATTGCAGTGTGCTTTGGCCATTTTGGCGCCGAAAAGCAAAAAGAAAGATTCTGATAGCAGGCAATATAAGGCAGAGAAAGGAAGAACGTCTTTGATTCGAACAAAGGCTTTTAAAATTTTCATGGAAACCTACAACGACAAGAAATTAATAAGAACAAAACTAAAAAAAAAAAAACAAAAAAAAAAAAAAAAAAACTTGTTATTTCCCGAGTAGAAACCACAATAAAATGGCGACAAAGGAAAGCTCAGTTGTGTTTTGAGATAAAGATCCATACAAGTTCCTAAAAAGATTGTTCCAGAAAGAAAATGGTAGGGTTATTAATATATATATAGAGAAACTCTTTGGAAGCTACATTTAGCCATAGAGAAAGTTGGAAAAGCAATGAAGTTTAATACCTTCCCACCCCTTTAGATAACTTTCAGAAATTTCCCTTTGTAGCCAATATTGAATAATTTTTGAAAATTTGGAAAAGAAAATGTATAAATACCCACCGCCCCGTGAGTATGTTCCCCGCCCCCAAAACGAAATAAAAACTCCCAGTGCCCCTTTTCAACATAACAGAGCCCACAAGGGGGCGCTAACGCCCATTTTGGGAAGCATTAATTTTGATCCCCATTTCTCACCGTAGAAGTTATGGTCTTATTCAGTGTCCTTGCCAAAACAATGACTGAATTCTTTTTACATGATACATCTAACCAGAACACAGAAATTCATAGACATAAGTTGTATGAAAAACAAGACCGGATAAAAACATAAAAATGCTAACATTCATAAATCAAAAGAGTTTCAAGTGTTCTGGCTAAAACGTTCAAAATGCTTAGGAATCATTGAGACTTGCTCTGATAGAAAAGAAAATGGAATTCTTCAGGATTCCAGAAGATGCCAAAAGTCTTATACGACTTACAACCAGTGAATGATAAAAAATATCTGTATTATGATGCGATATGTAATTTCTTCATTACTGGCAAAGCTACGACACAAAGACCTATTTGAACTGCTAGGAAAACGGATGGAAAATGAAATCAAGGAAGTACACAAACGTAGAAAGCGGAGGATGCATTCTTTCATCGGATTTATTTCACCTCTACGGCGAAGCTAGTCTAAGGTAACTAGTAATCTTACGAGCATATCTAATTGGCGGATAAAATAAAAGATACGCAGATGATATCGTGTTTATGGCAGACATAGAAAGACAATTTCGGGAACTCCTACAAAAGCTACTAAAGAAAAATAGGAAGAAAGGACTAAATCTTACTTGCAAGAAGACAAAATGCCTGGCTGTCAGCTAGAGGGACAACCCAAGATGTGAGCTACGAATTGGAAATGTCAGAATATCGCAAATATAGAAATTTAATTATATTGGAAGTGTTTTAATAGACGACGGAAAATGTAACTCCGAAATCCAAAGTAGCATTAGAAGAGCGAAGGAAGCCTCCCAAAATCTAAACAAAATATTAAGAAACATGAAAATTTCGTTAGACGCAAAAGAACGATAGTGAAGATGAGATCTCAGGCAGCAGAAATGTAGTTATTTACACTATTTATAGTCAGACTATTATCCTCATCTTTGTTATAGTTATCACAACGTTTCGATCGTTGTGTCTTCCAGCCTTTCTCGAGTGTATATTGATCTGGGTAACCTACAGAGAATTCTGATCTATTTAATCTACGGAGGTAGACGGTCCTCGTTCCACTGCTCACATTTAGGGATATGTCTAGAGTTACTTATTTTTATTTACTACTGCTCAGTTATTGCTCTCTCGTTTTCACTGGGTACACACTGCGCGACCCAGAGATTGAACTCACAATCACCATGTCACCAAATTCACAAAACAACGCTTTAAGCCATTGTCCTGTAAAACAACTTTCTGTAGTGAACTTGGAAACTTAAACCTAATCTGACTGCTGATTAGAGTTGCAACTGCCGCTTCTGCTGCTCTTTGTCATATTTTGACTGCTGTGGTTGAAGACTTGCTGGCATTCGTCGTTCTTTCTTTATTAGCGGCTCCCATATTGCATTTATTTCTACGCTAGACCTACTAAGGAGGTCCTCCTAGCCTAGCATATGTGCTGATTCTTTCAGATTTCTAACTCTCCAGTATTTCATGAAATGTGGTTCAACAGAAGGATTCTGAGAATGCCGTGGATGGAGCGTGTAAACAATGAGAGAGTTTTAATAAAAGTGATAGTAAGAAGGACTCTTGTATTTCGAATCCGAAATAGACTTGAAACTTATGGGACACGTTATGTGGAAGTAGGGTTTAGTGAATTTGACACTCGGGATGGGGCCATATTGATGCAGAAGGAAACATTGATTAACCTATCTTATGAGCTTGTATAAATGGACAGCAGAACAGGGAGTGAGAAGGATAGATAGAAGGAAGGCAGATATTGATTAAAGCTACAAAGAATAGCAAATTGTAGAGAGCTATAATCTCCTACATCCTGTAGGAACGCGATACGTAAACGATGAAGACTGATGATATATTGAATAAAGTGAATGTGACACTCATTTTAGTTAGTGAAACGTTTACATGTGTACTTCAGTTGGACGAGAAAAAAGCACGCTAAATATCAGTCTCGATTCTGAATGACTAGAAGTCCTACGAGGATTCATTATTGGCGGCCACAATCTTAACAGCATAAGACATGCAGATGACACTATGTTGATAGCAGACACAGAAGGAAGACTACAAGAAACTTCTACAGAAGATAGTGAAGGGAATCGAAAAGGAAATCGAGAAGAAAGGATTAAAGATCAACTGTAAGAAGATAGAATGCATGGTTGTTAGCAAAAGGATGAACCCAAAGTGAGAATTGAAAATTGGACAGACCAAAATCAAGCAAGTGTGGAAATTCAAATATCTGGGAATTGCTTTAACAGAGGAGGACGGAAAGTGTGACACTGAAATCCGAAACCGTATTGGAATAGCCAAAGATGCATTCCAAAATCTAAGCAGAGTAGAAAAACTTCACTAGAAACAAGGAAAAGGGTACTAAACTGATAAATGTGATATCTGACCTCCTGTATGGCAATGAATGTTGAACAATCTCCTCAAAGATGAAGAGACTTGAAGCAACAAGAATGTGGTTCGACAGAAGGATGCTGAGTATAACATGGTCCGAACATATGGGCAACAACGAAGTGTTAGAGTAAATGGAAACAAAAAGTAAACTTATTTTTAACATCGGGAAAAGACAGTTGAGCTTTTTGGGGCTTATAATGAGGATGGAGGGCTTGGAGAATGTGACACACACAGAGCAGACTGTAGGCAAGAGAGACAGAGGAAAACAACGCATAATATAAAAATACGGAATAACATATAAACTAAAAGAAGGAAGAAAAAACACACCCGAAAAGAATGACTTTATTGGTTTTGGGAAAAGACATTATCAGAAGGACATGTGCAAGGCCTCACCCTACGAGGGCCGAGAAGGAATAATGGAAGTCCATTCGAGGTTAGTTGAGAATTTTGAAAACGAAAGCAGAAATGGAGAAATTGATTTATGTCCGCTTATTAAAGTAGAAGTTACGCAAACATGACTCATGATTACCAGACGCGGAAGAAGAAGTCAGTTGAGTTACAATATTTGGTAAGGCAGAATCGAAGATATGAAGACAAGTTTTGATAATGGCAGGTCGGAGGAAACAGTTGTTAAATCTCTGCTTACATAAACAAGACCGGGGACTGAGAAAATTCATTGTTGAAAATTAAGATAATTACAATTAATGACTTAAGAAACCCCCTTTAGAACACTCTGTTAAAAATCACGGCGGGCTTAGATGAGATACTAAGTGGGGAGGAGGAAGAAGGAAAAATTACTTTCGCCTATTTGGAAGCAATGGTGCGAGGCATAAATAAGAAAAGGAAAGAGTTATAAGGGCGAATGTTTCTCCCAAATTTGGAAATATAATTAATATTGCGAACAAAGAACTCTTAATTCAAATCGATACAGAAATCTGGGGAACAACTACGTTCCCAAATACTGTCGGCCCTCACTCTGGTCTTGGTTCGAAGTCAGTATAGGCAGAGCGCTTAGGCGACCCAGTGAGAGACAAGCGACGAAGAGCAGCCAAAGGTGCTACCCAGTTCGACGTGACTTGCTTCCAAGAGAACCCCCAACTTTGAGCCCTGTTCAAGAATTAGCATCAATAGGAAAAGTGCCACAAATTTTATTTATTTTTAATTTTTTTTATTTATTTTTAATTTTTGTTATACGAAGAACTATATAAACCAAATTGAAACATCCGAACAAGCGCTACTATTACTGATGATACTCGATCGCCACCAGCTCTGTGATCAAGAAATACAATGTGGGTGGAGCAAAGTGTGGACTAGGGCTGCCAGCGACCAACGACCCGTTGACCAGTGACAGTATAAACTTGCGTTTTATTGACCCTGCACTCAACTCGTCGTCCTACGGCCTTGAGGGCCAAGTCATCTGGTAAGGCGGCGTGTAGCAAGAGTCATATCATCTGGTCACTGGTCACTGGACCAGGTTCGACCCAGAATGGGCCGGGGCGTGTGTATTATAAAATAACAGAAAGATAAAATTTATTAAGAGCTACAGGGAACAGGAAGTTGTAGAGAGCCATGACTGTCAACATTCTGAGAGGACACGGCACATAAAGAAGAAGATCCTTATTAAAGGGAACTTCTTCATTGATGGCAACGAAATCTCTACAACCAGTGAATGAAACCGCAAGGTCCTGGATTGTTGCTATACTCTGCCTTTTACTGATTGCCACTGATGGAGAGATGTAACAAAACAATTGAAAAATCGCTTCTTCTTCTTCTTCTTCTTTGTATCGTGCCCCTCCAGGGCATGGGCGATCATGGCTCTCCAAAATTTCCTGTCTTTTGTAGCTCTTTTGCTACCTCTTCGAATCCTTGTTCTGCCAATGATTTACAAAATCTCGTTAAGTAGATCCCTCGCTGCTCCCCTCTGTCCGTTTTGCCTTCATTGTGTCCCATGAGTGTCAAATTTTTTGAGCCTTCTTTCCTCGTCATGTGACCCTGAAAAGTCAACCGTTTCTTTCTGATGTTATGTATGTGCCCTTTTTGTTTCCATTTTCTCTAAAACTTCATCGTTGCTCACATATTCAGTATTCTCAGCATCTTTCTGTAGTGTCACATTTCTTTTGTCTCAAGTCTCTTCTTCAGATGTGAAGAGATTGTACAGCATTCATTGCCATATTTAGAGGACCGATATTAAATAATATATTAGTAGTCTTTCTTTGTTTCTTTTGTATTTCTGTTATGGGACCTTACCAATTAATAGCATAATGGACTATTTCATACGTAATAAATACGGCGCCTCAAGAGGAAGCAGAGAGTTTGTTATGGAGTGATTTCACAGTGGAGGCTCGTATTTGTACTAAGTCGGTCCTAAAATAGGTTCGACGTACAAAACGTTAGGAACTTCATATAATAGGTATGACGCAGTAATCTAGTTGTGGTCGCTGATACTTTTAGTATCCGACTAACGGTCGTCTGACATCGACTGACTGATCAACTCACTGAGCGACTCGTTACTCTTACTACTCCTACTTATTATAGGTGGGAGAATCTATTAACGATAGAATAGGTGTGTTCCACTATAACACCCCCCCCGCTAAAACTTTACTCCGTAGGAGTAAACAGTTTTCTTTATTTTTCATTTTTTTTTTTTACAGGAAATATGAAGAAAAAACAAAAAAAAAAAATCATTTTTTAGCAACATCGTAGCGTATCTCTTGCGTTTTGGATCCACTTTTAAATGATCAGTTGCCTTTATTTTTTCTTCTAGATCGGCGTACCTCAGGTAAAATTGTTGCAGGCATTGTTGTTTCAAACGTATTGAAAATCACCTCCATCGGCGTTTTTTTCCGCGGGACCGCTGTCAACCTCGTCCGAAAAACGTCGTCTGATCTGGTTACTGCACGTGAATTTTTCGCCTTTTCACCAAGTACATCCTATTGCCAATCCACTTTTCTATTTTTTTTTTATACCTCCATAGTGTTACCAGAAACAACCTTCCGCTTTGAGCTTCTTAAGTATGGGGTCACAGTTTCTGTAGGTTCTTCTTGTGGTTCCATTTGTTCAGCCTCTAGCTTCCCTTTTGCTGATCTTGTGCTTCTTGACGTTTTCTGTGATGACTTCAGTTGACTTAAATCATTTAATAATACTGCATGTCCTTGGCTGCGGGTAACTCGCTCCCCAGTTTTTCTCGGTGTCGGCTTCATCTTTACGTTCTGGAGCTTTTTTTTTTCACGTATACCGTCGGTGTTACCTATTCAACTTTTTTAAATACACCGGTTTTCTCTAATCTGTCCAATTCTTTATCTATATGTTCAATTGAAGCAAACAGCACATTCCTTTTGTTTTTGAATACCGCCTGAGCGTTTTCTTTTGGCTGGAATTTTGCCTCCATCTTGGTACCCGTTCTCAAACCTGGAGAAAAAACAGTAGGAAATGTTTCCTTAAGTTTCTTCACTAATTTTTTGGCTTCTGAGTTTAAACTTTCTACTTTGTAACAGAAAGAATTTATCGGTAGATCCCATAATTGGAACTCTGTTATCCAATTCTTACCAAGTAAGTTCGTGGTATTTTCTGTGACAAATAGTTTAGTTTTTCGCATTTTTTTATTTAACGTGACGTTTGTAACAAATTCTCCAATAAATTGTATTTTTTCTCCCGTCACAGACCTTGCGATTTTAATTTGTCTTCATTAAAGTTGGTTTCCCCAACTTCTTCCACGTATGCAAATTTATGATAGATAGGTCGGAACCAGTGTCGAGTTGCATTTTTATTTTCTTATTACTTATTTCGACAGTAACAAATTTTCTGGTTATTCCATTGTTCACCTCGTCGGACTTTAATTTTCTTATTTTATTGTCTTTATTTTTTGACCTGCAGTGCGAGCTTTTATGACCCACTATTTTACAGTTGAAACATTTTTTATTCCTAAAATTGCAATATCTGTACCAGTGTAGTTCACCGCAAGCAAAACATGACTTCGGGAGTTTTTGTTTATTTTTCTCTGGTATTTCACTTTTTGTTTGATAATCGGCAATTTTAGAATTCTTTTTGGTAGACTGACTTCCTTTTTTGTAGCGTATTTTCCTTACATGCGAAACGCCAGACTGTTCTATCTTTTCCGAATCTTTCTTTACGCTAACATATCTTGTGCAGTCTTCTGCCAACTTCTGTATCGTAATCCTAGGTTCGTTTTCCAATTTTGACAGTACTAATTTTCTCAACTCTGCGTCTCTTTCCGATACCAGCCCTTGAACAAACACTAAGCACTTAAAATTGTCAGCGCTTAACTCTGCTAGTTTGAATTCTTCACAATGCTTATTCACATTGGCTGCGTACGTCATATAGTCTTGTTCGTCATCTTTCATCAGATTCAAACATTTCCACCTCTTGTGAAACAAAGATGTCTTTTTACTAAATAATTCACTTAATATATTTACCACCTCGGTAAATGTCAACTCGCTAGTTTTTTTCGGTAAAATGTAGCTTACCAATTTGTTATGCTCAGCAGTTCCTAGTTTGCTTAAAAGAAGCCTAACCTTCTTTCCTTCAGACCACGAGTGGCAGTTCTCGTTATACACGTCCGTATATTTTTTTATAATACTCCTCAAAAGTTATCTCTTCATCTGGACTGTACGTGAATATTTCAATTGAATTCCATATTGTATTCTCTGGGAAAGAATCATTTTGTAGATTTTTCTCTTTCCTCTTCTCAGTTATTTCCAGAATTTTGTTTTGAAACTCCTTATGCATCTGTTCCATTTCTCGTTGAAACTGCATTTGTCTATTAAAAGTTTCCTCCTGTAGTTGCATCTGGAATGTCTTCTGTTGCTCTAATATTGTCATCTGTTGTTCCGTCTGGAAATTTAAAAATTCCTGGAATATATTTTTGCATCTTCATCTTCGCAAAAAGTTTACACAATGCTTAAATATCGTAGAGGGGGGGTCCTACGAATTTGCAATTCGTGACCTGTTTGAGCAAACTGTCTTATCGAGAGAAAAAAAAATTCTTTTCTCAGTTGAGAATACGATTGTTTTTTTCGTCTCTCAGTTGACGTCTTGTCTTTCGAAAAACTTTGCCAAGTTTTTTTTTTTAAGTGTGAATCCGAGATTTTGTCGCCGAAATTGTGACGAGCAAATTTTTTTTTTCTCCGTATGAGGACGAATTTTGTCACCAAATAATGTGGCGAGCGAATTTTTTTTCCTTCCACCATATGAATCCGAATCCCTTCGCCAAATTTGTTATGGCGGGTGATTTTTTTTTCTCCGTATGAGTACGAATTCCTCGTCGCCAGGTTTGTTATGTGACGAACGAATTTTTTTTCCTTCGTATGAGAACGAATTCCTCGTTGCCAGGTTTGTTATGGAGTGATTTCACAGTGGAGGCTTGTATTTGTACTAAGTCGGTCCTAAAATAGGTTCGACGTACAAAACGTTAGTAACTTCATATAATAGGTATGACACAGTAATCTAGTTGTGGTCGCTGATACTTTTAGTATCCGACTAACGGTCGTCCGACATCGACTGACTGACCAACTCACTCGTGGGCTCGGCCAAAAATATGCCCTTTGAACCCGTATAAACGATAAAGAGTTCAACCGGTCAGCCGGTCGTCCGACTTCAGACTCAACTCACTGACGATATTCAGTAACCCCCCTCCCCCACTGGGGGATCATGTCGCTCAGTGAGTTCAGTCTGAAGTCGGACGACCGGCTGACCGGTTGAACTCTCTGCCTTCGGGCGGAGAGAAACCTGAACGAAGCTACGACGAAGGGCGGAGTCTCTTTCGGGGAGGGCATATTTTTGGCCGAGCCCACGGGCTCGGAGATCCGACGTTAAACCGACCTTGTGCCACATGATGCCCTTGTTGGGGGTGACTAAATACTGTTCAGTCTGAAGTCTGGAGTGAGGTCCGTCAGAAGTCCGTCAAGAGTTGAGTCAGAGGCAGTCCGAAACAGAGTCGTGTTCAGACAATTACTACAAGACATTGGTATAGTGATACTGGTTGAGACTACATTGTTCTCTCTACTAAACCTGATTGTTCATACTAACATTTCTACTTCTCTGTATATATTCCTGTTTGTAATATATCTGTGTTATTCCATATCCGTGTTCGAGTTCTTCTTTATTGGTTCTACCTTGGACCATCACCGTGGTACAAGGACCATAACAATTTCTTAATACTTTTCTTAGATAAGGTAAATATCACTTATGTTCTGTTAATAAATGTAACTTCATCGACAAAGATAAATGCTGGGATATGTATTTTGGGTTGATCATCAAAATATTAAAAACCGTTGCCGGTAAACACGATATCACTAGCAAAGGTTAACGCAATTTTAAGTATCTGAAGAGAAAATTGCATTACACAGCTCAATATTAAATCTGAAACCCCCTCTCTCACTCTCTCTCTCCATCTCTCTGCCTCTGTCTGTCTGTCTTTTTATATATATATTATATATATATATATATATATATATATATATATATATATATATATGTCTGTCTCTCTTTATATATATATATATATATATATATATAAGGATTTTTTCAGATAATGATTTACTGATGCTAATTAAGCCATAGATGGGGTGAAAAGATTTCTTGGAGGAATTGCGTGTAGGTGAATATAACGAACCTAATTGGAATTAAAACTCAGCTCATCGATTTCCAATTCCGATCCATTAACCATCACACCGCTTGGTATTTCCAAGCGGTACTGACAAAACTTGAAATTCGCACGAGAACCGGTGTATCAGCGTGATATGGCTATAAGCCCTTCTATCAATCTATCTCAGACTATCTATGTCAGTCTGTTCACATCTATTTCAGTTTGTTCATCTCTCTCTCTTCTCTCTCTCTCTCTATATATATATATATATAGTCATCCACAGACAGACTGTTTCGCTGTATCACAGCTCTTCAGTGTGGCTAGACATCCGATTGCTTCAAGCCTGGATCGAACCCCTCCCCCCTCCCGATTTGACATCAGTCAGAGATCCTACAACTAGGCTATAGTCGCACGGAAACAAAGAGTTCAAATTATAGTAATATTCAATTTTATTTACATTTTGAAATACTTCTATTGATGTTAGACGGCTATAAAAATGTTAAGGTGTCAATACAAATATAATTTACTCAAACTATTTCATACAGGCAACATAAAACTTAACAGGACCAAAACTTAAACAGTAAAGTGTAGGAATCAAACAGCGCTCTTACACTATCCATCAAGTCTTAGGAAACAATTACAAGGAAACCAAAAAAGTTCTGTCCGTTTTTTGATTAGTCATTGAATGAAGTTGAGATATATACGAAATGCGTGTAGCAATTGTTTTCAAATTCGGACAGCCGGAAGTAGGAACATCAGACGTTATAAAAAACACGCGCACCGTGCCCAGCCATCACTTATAAGCCGGACACCTGTGAGAAGGATGGAAGTGTCTAGAGATCTCGTTCGGGGCTGTTTGCTTTACGACTTCAAAGTCGGCTTAACAACAGCTGCATCAAGTCGTCGCATATGTCAAGCGTTTGGGGATAGTGCTGTGGATGAACGTACTGCAAGGCGTTGGTTTCGAAAATTCAAATCGGGAGATTTGTCTCTCCATGGTGAGCCTCGCAGTGTACGATCACAGGTCTTGAATGACGGAGTCCTGAAGGCGGCCATTGAAGAGGACAGTAGTCTAATGTGTGGTGAACTTGCAAGACAGTTCAACGATTCCGATGAAACAGTTACACTTCACCTGCACCGCCTAGGTAAGACGTACAAACTGAGCAAGTGGGTTCCGCAAACGCTGTTGGAAGTCCACAACGGACAACGAGTGGCAGCCTGCGTATCGCTGCTTTCTCGCCACCGTAGCGCATCCTTGTTCAATCGAGTACTTACCAGTGATGAAAAGTGGGTTCTGTACGAAACTCCCAAGCGTTCTAAACATTGGTTGTCTCCTCAGGATGCTGTCCCTCACACCGCAAGACCGCCTATGCACCCACGTAAGATTATGCTTTGTGTCTGGTGGACAGGTCGTCAAGTGGTTCATTATGAACTGCTACCAACGGGCCAAGCGGTCACTAGAGACCTATACTCGCAGCAATTGAAACGTGCGCAACAGGCATTGCGCCAGAAGGATCCAACACTGGTGAATCGCAAAGGTGTGCGTTTTCCTCCATGACAACGCCAGGCCGCATGTCACGCGAGTGGTCAGGGATACCATACAGCAACTTGGGTGGGAGACTTTGTGCCATCTACCTTATTCACCTGACCTTGCGCCATCCGATTACCACCTTTTCCACTCCCTGGATAATCATCTTCGTAGGAAATCCTTCACCAATGAAGCAGACTTGCGCAAAGCCCTCACGGATTCTTTGTGTCAAAACGCCCTGAGTTCTACCGCAAGGGCATTGAACAGCTGGAGAGACGTTGGCAGAAGGTGCTGGATGCCGATGGCGATAACATCGAAGACTAAATATAAGTTACACATATTGTGAAGCGTTGTCTTTTTTCCTTTAAAAACGGACAGAACTTTTTTGGTTAGCTTGTAATAACAAGTGTATTGGTTAGCATAAAGTAATTGAAACATTGATTGTGCCCCCATTTAGTTAGAACAAACTACTGTTCATATCTCGAGCGTTTCATTTAGATATTATCATGGGGAACTCTAAAGAATAGGAAGTATATTAAAACGAGTTTACGGTCCTGGGTATGACGATAAACTGCATCCGCGTCCTGGGTAAGACGATAAGCTACGTCCAACAGTAAGGCCTCTGATCAGGAGGTTTTGAGGAGCGTGGAACCACCTCTTAATTGCTGGTGTTCCCAGACCCACATTGACCCGGGGTGGTAGCATCTGTTAGGGTCCCAGCTATGGGCAAATAGTTAACACTCATATTACATCCGCGTCCAGGGTAAGACGATAAACTACGTCCAACAGCAAGGCCTCAGATAATACGTTTTTGAAAAAATAATGTTGCCAGCTGTATGTTTTTGAAAGAAGGAAAAAAAATAATGTTACCAATTATACGTTTTTGAAAAAAAAAATTATTACAAGCTATACGTTTTTGAAAAAATAGTATTACAAGCTATACGTTTTTGAAAAAAATAATATTACCAGCTATACGTTTTTGAAAAAATAATATTACCAGCTATACATTTTTGAAAAAAAAATATATTAACAGAAATGAATTTTTGACAAAACAACCAGGAAAAAAACTGTCGGCATTAAATGACCCACATTGAGGTTGATATGCCGTAAAACAAAACAAACAAAACGAGTTTAGATTCTTACTTGTAGCGATTTCCAGGTGACTGCAAATTGCTAAGCCAAAAATGAAATATTCAAATTTATGGAGGCTGAATTTTATTATCGTATGTAAACAAAAATAAGCCCCAAATATTCAAAATAGCAGAATAAACATTGTTAAAGAGAATAACTAAGGAAGAACCTTTCTTTGGTCATTTAACAGGATGGATAACAAAACAGGAAAAACAATGATTGTGGAGAGAAAGGTTTTCAAAACTTTTATTGATGACTATACAACTGTGGGTTATCCCACTTGGCTTTGCTAAAACGCCCGCTAAGTGGCGCTCTTTGATTCTATAAAAAAGCAATGATATTCTCACTTTCTTTCTTTTTAGCTTAGGCTTTCAGATGTCGTTGCAAGTAGGTAGGAACGCTGTCGCTAAGGCGCGTTCGCTTTTTTGATTCTCTGTTGACTCTTGAACTCTCTCACACATGCACAGACAAGCACATTCTTCTTATAACTAGTTTTAATGTTTTTCCTGTCAGTACAATTGTGCACACACGTAATTGTTTTGTTACAACATTGTCTGTTGCTTACCGTTTGGTTGGAATTATTTTTACCGGGACTCACATTGAATCCGCCAATATTGTTTACGGGGTAAATGTTCCAGGAACCCGTAAATATTTAATATTCAAAGTGTTCAATTGCCAGCAATTTTCAAACGAAGCTAAATTAATCTTCTCGCTGTGAAACAATCATAAAACTATCGCACGCCTTTCCCTTGATTCAAAACGCAGGCATTTGATTAGTCATTGATCTTTATTACTGATATGATACTTAAAATAAACTATCGGTCGGTTGGAAAAAAAAATCGCCTTCTTGAGATCAATTCTATCGCGTCGTGAAATTGCCGATAATCGTTATGACAAATAAAAACAGAGAAACAATGTATATTCATGTTCTCGTGTAATAATTTCACATTGTTGGACGGCGATTTTCTTTCTTTGCTGGTTGAACTGATGAAAGGCGCAACCCGGACTTTGATACTTTTGAGTTCTCAATTTATTTTAAATTTGGGTTCAAGAGAGAATGAGAAGTTGAACGCCGGATCAAGTTTCTTCATCAGTTAAACAATGAACCTATTTCATCTCACCAGTTCTGACTACACAGCCTAGTCAATGCTGCTTAAGTGCGCCGCGAAATATTTTCACAGCATACATACGTATATAAGTGTGTATGTGTGTGTGGAAGTAGTAATGGTACTGGATTAGTATTTGAATAAATGAATAAGTATTTTTTTTCAAATAATTCTTTTCACTGTTTTCGATTGTTATTTTAAATACTTTGTTTTAATATTCATCTTTTTAAAAGTATTTTTATTTATTTAATTTAACTTTTTTTTTTAAATCTTCATCCATTTCTAGTGATCGGGGCCTCAAGATAAAACATTCCACGGCAACCTATTGATACGTTTTGGATTTCAATACAAAAAGGAATATCCCATGTTAGCTAAAAAGGCTTTATCAGTTTTATGGAATTTTCTATTTATGTGAATTACGCTTCTCAACCCTAAATAACATAGAAAATAAGAAGCGAGAAAAACTACGCTCAACTGAAGAAGAAATGAGGGCCCGTTTATCGCAACTTTGACCAAACATTGAAGAAATGGGGGGGGGAGCCACAAGTTTCAAACTAAATAAGCTGCTCAAATAGTTAAATAGAAACATTGAAATAAACTAACTACATATTTGTGTGTCTATTTCTTTTATATCTAGGATTTTTATTTCATAACATACATAGATATATACGCTTTAAAAATTTTGCTCCTAGGTGTACTGTTGCTTAAAAAGGTTGAGAAACACTGACACAAAAAAACGACAAAGTATCAGTTGAATCTGAATCCTCTTGCTTTCGTTGTCTGGATTTCTGTTTGACAATGGCAAGCTAGTCGCCTTGATACGCTTCTATAGCCAAAGCCACACAATCACATATACATATAAACCGTACGGACTCACTATACGCTCTGCTGCCCACATTTGATTATGTGTTCATCAGGCAATCAACATTGTTGGATATATCACAAAAGTGTGTCCGGTCGAAAAGCAGAAACACATTTCTGCACAAGGCACTTGTCTCCAATGCGAAAAACTATCTACGAAGCATGCAAATTTCATATTATGTAGACACAACGGCCGCTTTTCTCGACAACAGCTGGGTATCCGTGGTGACAGCCATGTGACGTTCAAAGTAGGCCTCCTCTTTACTCGAGTGCACGCTTCTCAAGTCTGCAAAGGCGGTCTTGACGTCTGTTTACCATAATGCGTCTTGTGTCGTACACACCTCAACAAATAAGCAATGGGTCAGATGAGTTTGTTAAGTCGTTAAGTAGGCGGCCGTAACTAAGCAAATACATAACTCACAACAGTAACTAAAGCCAAATATTTAATATCTGTTGAGAATTTCGAGATCTAGACACACCGTTGACTTATTACATTATACAGAGGAAAGTATGGCATTTAACACATCGAGACAATTTACTTAGTTATATCGGTACCTTTGCTGAACTAACAAGATTTTGATCCTTAAAGGTTACTATAATAATTGTGGTAACGAACTGTCGGATAAAACTATTAGTGGAGACTTCTTTTTAATAGCTTTAACAGAGTTTTATCTTACAACAAATATCAGTTTACCAATGGTAGTCGCATTTGAAACCACTCCAATGGCTTAAAAATGTAATTCTTACTCCACGCAACAGCATTCTGTGATTAAGAAAATGGCGTAAAAGGATGGAAAATTATGGTAGCCTGAAAAAAGAAGAAGAAAAAAAGAAGTTTGAAAAAAATAACGTGTATAAAAAATTCTACTGTTTCATAGTTGGTCGCGTAAAAATTTGAAAGAAAGAAAACAAAAAAAGAACAACAGTAAAAACTAGACAGAAAGGGAAAAAGAAATAAAAGACTAAATACAAAAAAATAGAGAGAAAATAAAGAGATCAAGATAACAAGAGAAAATATATTCAAATTTATTTTTTACTACTTTTACTAGTTAAATAAATGTTTTACTACTTTTACTAGTTAAATAAATGTTTTACTACTTTTACTAGTTAAATAAATGTTTTACTACTTTTACTAGTTAAATAAATGTTTTACTACTTTTACTAGTTAAATAAATGTTTTAATAATCTAGGTTGTTTTATACACGTACCTTTGAGAAAAGTATATTTTAAGCCAGATGGTTTGTAAAAAAAATTGTTACAGTTGTGTGAAAATCTATTTTTAGAATTAGCGATTAAAGAACCGTCAAAATTATTTCGTTGTGAACTGTAGTGGATTCATTGTTTGAATTTATGGAAAAAAATATTTTATCGTATTTATTGACCAATTAGAGGCGTGGTCTGGACTGAAGTTCTCTGGGAGTGCCTTTTGTTTTCTTATAAAAGGAGGCACACCTGTTGATAGGATCAGAAAGCATTTAGTCGTCAAGGAGAAAGCATTAAAAGCACGCACACTTCAAGACCAGGGGGAATTAGTCCTGAGAAAAGGGTAATAAATCATCACCGGGGGGGGAAAGAAGGACCAACAGTTAAATCTCAACCGGAAGTAGATTCAAGTCCCAAGGACAGTATGTTCATTTTTGGCTCTCCTAGAGAGCCTTTTCAGTAAAGGACGATATAAAGTCCCCGTGATAACAACCTGTTGAAACCATAAAACCCTTTTGTATTGAGACATACAGATTCAGTTGTAGAAATTAAATAGTTGCGCATTTGTATTTTCTGCTTTCTCAAAGTTTTTCCCTTTTTTTTCATTTTCACAATGTTTCATCTTTTTTATCGTTTATTGGAAATGTTATCCTGTCTTAGTTTTTGTATAAATTGCGCAAAAGGTAATTTTTGTGCAAGTTATTGTATGAAAATTTTGTATTTATTTTATTTTGTCTACTGTAATAAATGCCTTTCCTTTTAAATATCGCGTAGTGGTCAAGTTTTGTTTGTTTTACGCCTTATTCAAATTTACGACAAGAACAAGAGTGACACATGTTTTCTTTTCCCATTCTATCCTGACTAACCAAATTTTTGTGTTTGACACAAAAAAATTTAGGTTTTTGTAGGGAGTTAATTTTTTCATAAATGAAGCAAGAAAAAATCATGAAAATTGGAAGTAAAAAAAAAATGAATACATTTGTTAAAAATGCACTGTCAATAATTTTGAAGTGTAAAATCATTTGTTTTTTATCATTCTACCCTAAGTAAGGTGATAAAACCACAAAGACGCGAGTGATTGCCGAGAAAAAAAAAGTTATTGGGGAGCAAAGACAATAAAAGATCAGGTTTCAATGCAATCAAAGATAATGATTGACATTGTATTTAAATGTTTGAAGATCGTAGTTGATAGGAAAGCAAAAATCCGGAATAGAGTTCAGCATTACAAGTGATGAAATCTAACTGCCAATCTAGTGCTACGTTTAAATTTATAAAGTCAAGGTAGCAAAGAGGAGAGCACATCAGAACAATTGCCATGAAAATATTTATTGAAAAGGAGGTTACATTACGGCGATGGGAAAGTGAGTGAAGCCGAGATACTAAGTAATGATCGATAACATTGCAGATTCGTCTTTGGGTTTTTGTAAAGAATCTCTAGATAAAAAGTAGTAAATAGATAGAAACAGTAAATATTAAAACCCATAAAATAGTTATTGACATTATTTGCATTCGAATTATTGTCCTCATCTTTGTTTTTATTATCACAACGTTTCAGCCGTTGTATCCCCCGGGCTACTTCAGAGGCTCCTCAATCTGTGTAACGTTTAGAAAAATTCGAACTGAACCATTTCTTTAATCTACGGGGGTAGATTGTTTTCGTTCCGCTGACCATGTGTCCAGGGATATCTTGTCCGGTTCTTATTTGAGTCCTGCTCAGTTATTACTCGCCCCGTTTCATTGAGTCCAAGTACACACTACCCGGCCTAGGGATTGAACTCACAATTACTATGTCACCAAATTCGAAACAATCTACCCCCGTATATTAAAGAAAGGGTTCAGTTCGAAATTACCTGATGGCTTACTTCTATCGACAAGTAGGTGGAGTGCAAAATGGCTGAAATGTTATAATAATAACAACAGAAATGGGGATAATAGTCTACATATAAATAATGGTAACTTATTTCAGAAATTCAAACACAAAATAATTGCTATTTCTTATTAAAATACGAGTTTCTCTTGATTTCACTTCTTTTCCACTAAATCTCTTTTAGGAGCAAGACGAAAGAACGAAAAAAACAAAAAACAAAAAAACATTATTATTTCTAATTTTTTTTTTTATTCCTTTGTATTTTCATTTGTCAGTTTTCTTTTCTTTATTATTATAAGCAATCATTTATGCAACAAATTATCCCCCCCACCAAACCAATGAAATAATTGCCGTTTCTCTTCTCACTTATTCTTTCTAAAAATATGTATTGATGATCTATATACTTAATGATGGCGTGACGCACGAGGCGACATACAAACGAAACTCTTTCCTTTTCTAAATGTAACTCTTAGTTGTTAAATACATCTCAGCTCCTAAACCGAAGATGTTATATATTTTGGGGGACACTGATATTTCCATTAGCACGGGGTAAATACTCGCAGACAATACGCGTACAATATACAAGATTAAATATAGTTTTTAAATTTATTACTTATTATTTTCTTTATCATAAAAAAGATTCATCAGTTTCCTTGATGTCAATAACATCCAGAATATTTATATCCATTGGATTCAAATGTGGATTTCTTGGAGTCCAAATACATAAATGAATAAATAAATAATTAATTTTTTTTTAATTCTGTCTTTAATCAAACCTGAATTAATGAAAGACTGCTGCCTAAATACACATTATATGTACATAATATATATGTGCTCACACAAGGAAAATTTCAATTTATATATATAGCTTAATTAGGATTAATTTTTAAACACATGGAAACCTACCAAACTCCATCTGCAACATACTTATAGAAAATACAATTATAATAGCATCTTCAACAGGTAAAAAGGCTAAAAATAATGGAAGCATTATTAATAAAAAAAAAAGAAGAAAAAAACCAACATACAATAGCATCAACTATGAACACGGTCGCAATGTACTGACCGTGTTTGGAAAATAAAACATTCCTATGACTCTAGATACATACATTAAAAAAATCCATAGATTCAGTTAAAGTAAAAATAAAATCATTATTGATAATGACTAAAAGACAATACGAAAACGCTCAGACATACAAAATATTCTTAGATTTTCTATATAATTTATGTCCAGAAATGAAAAAACCTTAATCGCACTACCTTGTCAATCATCTTTAATGAAACTTGTATAAAAAGGAATTGCTGCTCAAAGGGTTTTTTTCTTTGGACCCTGAACTTGAGCTCTGGACGATTGTTTTCGCCTCAATTTCATGTTCTTAGTTCTTTCTTTTTTTTATTCCTCTTTTTTCCTTGGGTACCAGTTTGTTCTACTACAAGCCAACATACCCAAGTTTTTTCCAAGCGACTACCAACATATTTATACACACACACACACACACACACACACACACACACACACACACACACACACACACACACATACATATATATATATTTATGTATATAGAGCAATATAGTAGGTGTGCTATATTTATGGGATAAAGTGTTCAATATCAGAGATAGAGCGTATGTAAATATAAATATAAAAGTGAACATTGAAGTCAACACATGAAACAGCCTATCGCCTCTGAGTGTTGACTTCAATGTTCACTTATATATATATGTATGTATGTATAAACAGTTTTTGTCTCTCTATAAGTTTGCTATCGTTATTTGAGTTGTCTGAAAAAGTAAAAAAAACAAACAACAAAAATAAATATTCTTACAAGAGGCTCAGAATATTAAATCTGATCCTCACATACTCTAAGAGCGAAAAGAAATCTTGAGTTGCCTCCCTTTGTCAAGGAAATCTTCGGTCAGTTGGTTGTAATTGTTGTTTGAATAGGCTATTTCGGAAATATTTTTCATCTGTGTTGGTGAATAATACTTTCACTAGTTCATTCTCCACTTTCTTTCGTTTGGAATTTTGTCCGGGGTGGAATTTGCTGTTGACCAATTGATGCATTGTGCGGTGGACTTAGAAAAAATTGAAAGATATATTGGTAAAAAAATATACAATGTTTACTTTTTGGAGTTGTATTTTTTTTTCTCACTCGATAATTGTATTTAGCATTGTTGATAAGAACGTTTGCATTTATTAAGTATCAAAAGTATGTTATCAGTAAAGTAGCATTTAGGTAAAATAAAAAGAAAAAATGTTAAAGTAAGTGAGAAAAAGAAAGAAAATGAAAGCAAGAAAGAAAAAAGAAATAAAAATGAAGGGAAATGTAAATAAGAGAGAAGGAAGGAAAATGGAAGAAAGAGAGAAGAAAGGAGAGAAAGGAAAGAAAAAGAAGGAAAAAAGAAGGTAAAGGTGAGGAAAAAAAAGGAAAACTGAAGAAGCAAAAAAGGAAAATGTAAGGAAAGCAAAAGAAAGGAAATAGCTGAAGGTTAAAAAAAAGTAAAATGAAAAAAGAAATGAAAAAGAAGGAAAATAGAAAAAAGATAAAATGGGGAAAGTAAAGAAATAGAAATAAAATAGAAGCAAGGAGAAACTGATGGAAAAAGGAAGAAGAGAAAACAGATGGGAAAAAGGAGAGAAAAAAGAAGGAATGGAGAGGAAAAATAAAGCTAAACAACTACAAAATGCTTGAATAAAATGACATTAAATTGCATTTGAACAAACGCGCGTGCGCGCACGCACGCAATCACGCGCGCGCACACACACACACACTCTAAAGTAATCAAAAAGAAAAAATGGAACCAAAAATAAGACATCCAGACAAAAAGTTCCTGGCATTCACTCAATGGGAAAAGAAAAAAACAGTAAAAATCATTTTTAGAGTAAACCTGGTCACTTTAACTTAAATCAGATTACCAAATTTTTAAGTGCACAATTTCCGTATTTTACTTTTTTTTTTTTAGCAATTAAAACTATTCGCAAACCAAATTAAAATCAAATTGACCTTTTCTTTTCCATTTTTTTTTAATATATCGGTTGCCTGACATAAACCACAAAAGGAAAGCACTAATCAGTCATATTTTTTAGTGTTATTTTCTTTTAAAGTTTATCAATGCCGTTTTATTTTTATTTTTATATCTATTCTATTTTGAAATCATATTGCTTATTTACATTTCGTAGCAAGGTTATTCGGTGTTGCTCTGGGTAAAACCAAATATTATACTTAATATTTTCTTGCTATCTTTTTCCATTTTTCCTTTAGTCATTTCAATAAAAGGAAGATGGAAAAGAAGCGGGAAAAAGAATAACATTTCCTTCTCTGCATATATGAAAATTATATTATTCCACGCACACACAGGCATTAATATATTCAACTTTTTTGTATATTTATCAAGTACCAAAGTGTATATCTTAATTTAATAATAATAATAATAATAACGATGGTAAGATAGGCCACATCGTCAATACCCGTTCCGTACCAACCAAGCTGATGTAGACAAACCCATCAGTGGTTACGTAGTGCAGGGTTAAAATATGAAACCGAAGGTTTTATTCTTGCTGCAAAGACCAATGCTTGCTAACTAGAAATTACCAAGCAAACATACTGAAAAATTGCGTTGACCCGAAATACAGATTCTGTGATAAATATCCAGAAAGAATTGACCATCTTGTATCAGCTTGGCACCAAACTCGGCATGATGAATTGGGTCAATATCTGCATTGAAAAATATGCAACTTTTATGGGAAGGAAACTGCAAGAAACTGGTATGAACATCACCCAGGATCCGGTTACAAAGATAGGACCTGTAACAATTGTATGGGACTTTACAATGCACACAGACAGGACAATAAAAGCTCAGACATCGTGATCAAAGACCACAAGAACAGAACAGTGCTTTCTTATTGACATGGCAGTCCTTGTAGATTGTAATGGATCTTTCAAGATATTCAAAAAGCTAAAAAAATCAGATCTTGAAATGGAAATCTAAAAAATGTGGCACATGGGGACATCAATAATTCCAGTTGTAGTTGGAGCCTTCGTACTGATTAGAAAAGTTTCCGATAGAGTCATTGAAGGGATTCATGGTAGCCCATGCCTTACAGAAATACAAAAAAATTACTCACAATTACAGCTCACACATTACGAATAGCTTTATGTATACAAAGTGTGTGGGATCTTAGTTTTTTTTTATTACAGAAATGTTCAGTGGAAAATGTCATGGAGGCATTTCTGATCCTTAGGTCTCTGGTTGAGACCCGGAAGGAAATGTGTATACAACAGAAATGAAAAGAAATAATAATAATAATAATAATAATAATAATAATAATAATAATAATAATAATAATTGCTTATCATCTGGCTGACTATAATTAGTTAAGGATGCTGTCCCCTTTGGGGATGTCCCATGGTGCATATCAGTTCATGGACGAGAGAGTATCAAGGTTACTTATTGAGGTTTTTTTTTTTTAAGAATAAAGAATGGAGCTATTAATTTGACTTGAGAGTCACATTTAGATAATTGGGATCACCTTCAATCTGAGAATATCTGAACGGACTGGGTTACCCGACCTCAACGTATATTTTTGATTGGCAGGGCCGGTGCAAGGATCTCGTATCCCCCAATCTATGATACGCCCCCTTAATCTTTGATACTGACCCCTCCGCTACTCGACTACATCTCAATTTTTATATGTTTTATTCATATAAAATACAAATTTTATGGTAACCTATGTACAATATGCAATATAAGTGAACAATTCAACTAGAAAAATTGAAAGTAAATGCAATGTATCTAAATACAAATTAGAAACATGTCATAATAGATCATTTCATCTTAATAAATTAACAATATTTTGAGGCAATTTTTAACATCAACTTGAGATTTTTCTTGTTAAAAAGTTGAATAATTTTAACACATTCAACATTATGGATAAAAATTAATGAATGTTATAGTATTTTATCGAGACTTAGCATGAGCAAAACAAATTTTAACAAAAAAAAAAAAAAACCAGAATGATGTCAAAAGGCATTTATCATAATCGAAATTATGGAAAAATAAATGGACTTCATATATATATATATATATATATATATATATATATATATATATATATATAAAAGTCAATTTATAATAAAATAAAAGGACTTAAAACTATAAATATATATTTTATAAAATACAATAAATCCACGTTTATTTTAGATATAAAATAAAAATATTAATCCCCGTTTATTTTAAATATCAAATATAAATCCCCTCTAGTTTAAATACAATATTTACGGAATAACATATAAACTGACTTTATTGTTTTTGGGAAAACGATATTATGAAAGGGCCATGTGGAAGATTTTAGACCACAAGGACTGAGGAGGAATAGCGAAAATACATTCGAAGTTTGTTGAGAAATTTGGAAACGAAAGTAGAATCGGAGAAATTGATTTATATCCGCTTCCTAAAGTGGAAGTTACGAAAATATGTCTCATGATTGCCAGATGGAAGAAGGGGTCAGTTGTAATATATATATTTTGGTAATTTTGAAGACGAAGGTAGATAGAATAGAGATACTGATTTATGCCCGCTTACTTAAAGTGGAAGTTACGAAAAACGTCTGATGATGGCCAAACTGAAGATGAGGTCAATTGAGTTATAATATTTGGTAATTTTGAAGGCAGAATCGAAAAAGTGATTCATGCCTGTCTGTCAAAAAGTAGAAATGCAAACAAATCGAGAAATAGGATTTTTTTTAAGATAGGAAACAAACCGGTCAGATTCATAAGTACGAGTAAGTGAACAAGATATAAAAACAAATATTTGCTATAAGCGGGTCAAAAAAGACTGCTGGTAAATCTCTGATTGCATAAACAAGACCAAGGGCCGAGAAAAATTCGTTGTTGAAAATTAAGATATTTACAATTAATGACTAAAAGTTAAGACTGCCTTTTCGCCTACGCGTTTTAAGAATCAGATCTTTTAAAGAGCCAGCCGAGATGGCGGGTTTAGATGAGATACTAAAGGAGACGGAGAAATTACCTTCTCCCATCTGGAAGTAATAGTACGAGGCATAAATAAGAGAAGGAATGAGTTATACGAGCGGACCAATATCTGCAACCACTACTCGTAGGAAGAAGAGAACTCCCAAATTTGGAGAGATAATTAATATTAAGAACCAGACAACAAAGAACTCTTGTTTAAATCGATATAGAAACCTGGGGAACCCCAAACACCCTCAGCCACCTTTCCGGTTTTAAGTCGAAGTCAATATAAGCAGAGTACTTAAGCAACCCAGGGCAGAAAGAGAGAGAGAGAGAAAAAAAAAACATTGGCAAAAGGCAGACAAATGTGATACTAGGATCCACGTAACTTGCTGCCGAGAGAATCCCCTACTTTGAGCCCTTTCCCCAAAATTGGCACCGATAAGCAAAGTTTCACTTAAGAGATTTTGGTAGGAAGGATTAATTTTAGTGATGCAAAGAACTATATAAACCAAATTGATAATCAACCCGAGGAGTTTTTTCGTTTTTATTTCCTCTCCGAAGACATCTATTTTTTCCCATCATGACAACTTAGCCGTGATTACTGACGATACTCAATCCCTACCAGCTCTGTGATCAAGAAGCATAACGTGGGCGGAGCAAGCTGTGGACCGGGGCGGAC